>JAWNZC010000103.1:490000-552500 GCA_035771165.1 Paragorgia papillata | reverse complement strand
TAAGTAAGTATTATTGGGTTAATTTTAGGTCAAGTACTGATGGTCGTCCCCCACGTCATCGGCGCCCTCGGGACATCGTCGCCACGCGATCGTCGTCAACCACGAAGCAAAAGTCGCCTAGACGAATACAAGAAGAAAGCAATGCATAGGTAGGCACGTATAACAGCTATGCCCGTCAGGTGCTAACTTCTGATTGTTCTTCTTCAATAGTCTTGATTCTAGCCGTTGTGAGCCCGCGTTCCTGCGCCCCCTCACACCGGCTGGATCAATGGTCGACACGATTTTTAGTTTTGACCAATAGAAATGTAGCCTGTATGATTTCGCAGGTAAAACGTGGTGATTGGTTAAGGCGATCACATGTTAAATGTTCAATAAAATAGCGAATGTTCGTACTGACGAGGGACCTTTTTTCAAAAGCAAAAGCAAAAGGTAAAATTAAATCGATATTTAATAAAATCTTACAAAATTTCAAGAAGAAACGATAAAGAGCCTTCATTACTCGGGCTACCTGTGGTATGGCCGAGTCTAGGTTTCATCTCGCGTTTTTTCCCCTTTTTGGGTGTCACGATCTTGCATTTTTGCACTTTTTACTTCCGCTAATATTCAAGCTTCCGTAGAGTTGTTAGGCATGTGACGGAGTGAGGCCGTGAGGCATGTTGTAAGCGTTTTGCTCCTTTCGCTTTTGGAGTTGGTCAAAAAGTTCAACAGCTTTGCCTTTTGATCAAGGTGTTCATGCACGTTTTTGGTTGATTTTGAAGGTGATGACTACCTGACTTGTAGTTTATTTAACAGTGATGTGGCTGACAACTCTCTTGATCGTAAATTTGTTCACCTGTGTAAAGTGTGCACCACATTCAGCCTTCGATTGATCAGGCTCCGCACACTTGCGGCAAGTGCGCGAGCTTGAATCGAAGGATGAATGTGGTGCATACTTCACAGAGGTGAGAACATGACTTGCCAGTACGTATACGTAGCCCGAGTGAACGCCTGACCCAGGCGTCTTGTTTAAAAAGGAATGTCTTCATAATCTTACCAACTGGATCGTGAAAGTCCTTAATTCTCCAGAGCTTCCCAATCGTCTTCGACATCATCCATTCAAAACCTACGAATCCTCCCGGTATTTGTTTAGTGATTTCTCCGCTATCGTCTTTAACGCAAGACCAAGTAATATACTTTAAAATACTCATTAATAATTCATGACGAAAACACAAAAGAAATCAATACCGTAGCAGTGGTTGTAAATCGGATACAGCATCGTCCTGATTTACATAAACTTTAGCTTCGATTTTCTCGGCTAAAACAGACCGTATCCCCAAAATAGTTGGTGAACTTGATTACTTAGATGCATTTGTATTTTAAGAAAGATACAGCATTCGCAGCCGAGCTGTGTCTGATTTACTACGGCTCGCTTGCAGCTCGCCTTGTAAATCAGATACAGCTCGGCTGCTCATGCTATTACTTGAAGTTACTTGTACGCGCTGATTATTTTTCGTTAAGGCCCGTTTACGCGTGCGATTTTTGATGCGATAAATATCACCAAATTCTGATTTAGACACATGTTAAGTAGAAAAAACAGTCCGCGAATTGTGCCGTGGTTTCATCTTCCTCGCGTTTCTGCTTGTTCGCAATAGCTTAACATGCATCTAAACCAGAAGTTGGCGATAGTTATCGCATCAAAAAATTACTTGTAAACGGGCGTTTAGGTTGTGCGGCTTGAACCATATAAATACTTTTGGGAGTCGGGACCATTGATCTCTAAAAAAGACTGCATCGAGCAACCTATATGCCGGGGTCACGCGAAATATGTAGCTCAATACAAATGTGGCGGCCATCTTGGAGGGACCACTTTGTCGGCGGAACTTCCAAAATTTTTAGTCCAAATACCTTGGAATATCTTTTACTTCTTTGGATATTTGGAATGAGTTTGCTGTGTGGACGGAAAATTGTCCAAATACGCGAAAATTCTGCTTCGCCTATATTAAAATCCTATTGTAGGTCCCACAAAGTGGTCCCTCCAAGATGGCCGCCGCATATGTAATGAGCTACGTTTATGCGAGTCGGGTTGCTCGATCCAGTCTTTCTAGAGATCAGTGGTCGGGACATGCTGATGTTTACGAAAAGCCGCTTAAAATTTCGCGAAAATAGAAAATACGCATGTGACGCCATGGACAAATGGTCGTGTCGACCATTGATCCAGGCGGGTGTGATGGAGTGCAGGAATGCGGACTCACGACGGCTGGAATCGAGCCCATAGAGATCATAATATGACCAGAGGGGGCATTCTTATGCTGAGGCCAGTCAAATGTGTGAGGAACATTGAACGGCGCCATTAGATTTAACAACATGGTTATTGAGGAAGTAAAGACGGCAAAACTTCTTGGTATTACATTTGACTGCAATTTAAAATGGGATTGTCAAATTAATTTAATTTATAACACGATTAATTCGAGACTTTACTTTTTTAAAAGAATCCGACAAAGTCTTCCTCTTAGCTTTCGTATTCAATTCTACTATTCTTTAATTTATCCTCACTTGTTATACTGTTGTACCATATGGGGAAATGCAAGAAATGAGTTACTCAATGATTTATTACTACTACAAAAAAGAGCAGCCAGACTAATACTTGAACAGGATACTAGAGCTCATTCCATTGAATTATTTCGCCAACTTGAATGGGATTCCAATTCATAACATCATTAAAATGAGAAAAATTCTGCTAACGTTTAACACCTTGAAAACATCACTACCTAGTGATATAAGAAATATGTTTACCTTCTGCTGCGAGACATCCAGTGTCAACACACGATTATCTCTAACAAATCTGAAAATTCCTGCTATCAAAACTGAGTTTGCTAAGTCTAAATTTTCATACAGTGGTGCAAGTCTTTTCAACTCATTGCCTGATGATCTGAAGGATATTGCTAGTCACACTGTTATTTCATATAAGAAAAAAATTCTTTATTGCCTTAAATCACAAAGTTGATCATGTTAGTAAATTTAGCTGCAATGTTTGTAAACATGTTGTTGTTTGTCGCTGTATCACCTACCAACCCTAGTTTTGGTTGGTGATGCGGCGACAAATAGCTACATGTCTGTATAGAGGGCCATTAGGTGGAATACCGTTGAAAAACTGTAATAATGTAGAAAATACCCTCTTAAAATAAAGTTTTAATAATAAAATATAATAATAATAATAAGACTTGCCCATGAGACGTGCCAATACGCGCGAATGGGTACTTCAAAATGGCGGCCACAATTTATATCCAAGGAGTGGGAAAAATTCAGCAAAGATAATAGACTCCTCAATAAAGAACTAAGGTAAGAATTTATAATAGTAATAAGACCAAAAACTCTAAAAGTTTTGATGAAAATTCAGTAAAAGACTTGTTTTAGACGAATTTTAGCTCGTTTTTGCCCCTCTAATGGCGAGCGTTCAATTTTCCTCGCATTTTTGGCCCCAATGTCCCCTCATATTATTATGATCTCTATGAGAATCCAGTTATAGCATAGATAATGGAAGGGGAACTGGATAGGAAACTTACGAAACCAGAAACGATGTTTGCACAAGTTGCTTTGGTAATTCTCAAATTCATTAATAATTCATGAGAATTTTACTCAATCAGACAGCTCCATTCCGTCACGTGAATGGGCTGTGAAACACCGGTAAAGCACTGGATCAAACACTAGTGTTTCTTCATCAAACACTAGCGTTTCATTTATGTTAATTAAAGAAGAAACACGATACGATTGAGTAAAATTGTATCGCAAAACATCCGCGAGTCCCACAACGGTGGCTCATTGGTTCATTGACTTTCATTTGAGAAGCCATTTCAAAAACTCGTTCTGCGTGTTTGATCACGCTATTAAAACACGGGAAAGCTAATGAATGTCGAGGGGCGAAGCCCCTTCATTAGCTTTCGAGTGTTTTGATACCGTGATCAAACACTTGAACTCGTTTTTGAAATAGTACTTATACACTTATAAGGAGCTAATTGCCCCACTGCTGAACTTAAGTGATATTACACTATTGTTTAATTTCAGCAATAGCTGATTGTGGCCATGTGGGACCACCCGTTAGGTGCATTAGTCGCTTATAAGTGTATAATTACCATAGCAAGTTGTGCAAACATCGTTTCCGGTTTCGTAACATCGTTGTTCCTATCCAGTTCCCCTTCCATTATCTATGGTTATTTATACAATACCCTAGTTGCTATGCGTGTTTTCATTGGTTGTTGGCCATGATCTATTAGAGGACAGACACATGGTCACGTCAGATCACGTCAGCTGACTTGCCTTTTTCCTTCTTTCCTTCAAAATCCGGCACGAGTTTCGACAAAGACCTTTTAAATTTTTATTGTATAAAACAAATAGATTCCATTTTTTTGTTGTCTGTTCAGTTATAGATGCACAGAGGACGTCACAACGTGGTAAGAACATCAGTGACCCACTCGACTGCGTCTCGTGGGCCACTTTTTTGTTCTTACCACGTTGTGACGTGATCTGTGCATCTATAACTGAACAGACAACGGCAAAATGGAATATATTTGTTAAACAGCTCAGTGGGTGTGAGGGGCACTGATCTCTATATAAAGTGGATAGGGCATTCCCTATGACCAGCAGTCAAACATTTCGTGCCAGTCGCCGCCATCTGACGTAGTGGAACATATGACGCATTGCGGCCTTAGAACTTGTTCCCAATCCCAACGTTGACTGACATAAGCAATCTTGACGTCATCACGGTCAGATTATCCGGGGGGAGGAATATTAAGTACTCTGTGCCGGGGGAGTCGGTTAAGCCGTAAACAAACAACAGATGCCGGTTCGTTTAGTTTTCACTGTTTAAGGTGGTCTTATACAAAAAAAGTACGAAATTCATCATTTTTTTATTTTTGACTAATTTCAATCTTTGAAGCCTACTTAATCATCTCTATTGCGTTTTATTGCTGAAGCGGGAACAAAAAAGCTGATTTCTATTTTATTTCGTGAGTGGTAACCTCAACCGCGTGGGAAAAGTACTGGGAACGAGTTTGTTTTTCGTTACTAGAGCGTAATGGCTTCTCATAGCAAGACGTATTTTGTACGTTTCTGTTGTGTTAAAGCCTGAATAGGACTTAACTATGTAACCAGTTGGGTAAAGACATCATAAAGTCTCGTGATCCCGATCCCTGTCATGCGAAGAACTGTGTGATAGAAGTACTGTGCGAATCGTGTCATATTTTTCCGTTCGTTGGAGACACTGTCGTGGCAGTATGGGAGGCTGGTTTTAAGTCCGTCTCGTAGCAAGTAAAAATGTTTAAATTTTACTTCATATATGTGAATTAGATGTATTGAAGTATCGCTCTAGTATTTCGAAATGTTTGAATTGTGACTTGCTTCGAGACTTAGATAAATGTTTATTTATGGTTGGGTGCCGTTGGGTGTTGTCGGATTTTCAATTTGTATCCCACAATGCAATAGGGTTTACATAGCTCGGTAAAGAGGTCTGGGCATGAGACACAGCGAACTCAAAGTCAAGACATGCCAAGATTAGGGTGCTGCCTCGCCAACGCTCGGCAGCAATAAGACGAAAATTCCGCACAATATAGCAAACGAAAACGTTTTCATTTTGAATAGTTCAAACTTTCAGCTATTAGCAACACGCTAAAAATGATATCTCCTAAAATAATGAACCAAATGACTTGCAATTTTCAGTGAGACTTTGTATATGAATTATCTGTGTTGTGAACTAGGATTTTTGAAATTGGTATAATCTATCATGCATAATTTATATTTTACGAGAGAAAAAGTGGTCAAATATTATTCGTTATAAATTCCTTTCAAAAAAAAACAACTAAAACTAAATATTTTTCAATTATCCTAGTTCACAACATAGATGTGATATAGTAGTTGCTATTTTCACCCTTTTTGAAGATTTATCACAATTAGCTTTTCTGTAATATTTTTTATCGCAACACCATTTTTTCACAGCTGGGGGTGATTATTTCTGTAACCATGGTAACCATCATTTCAAAAACTGTGTCACTGGTCATCACTTAGTCATTAAAATACTTTTATGCAAAAATATTTTCAAAATAGCCAATTTTAAAGAAAAATTATCATTTTGTATAAGACCACCTTAACAACAAATACAGTCAAAAGATGGCAAGTACGCAACACGAGATATTGTTAAGGCATTAAGATTGCTATAAAAGGTACAATTTAAGACTTGGAATTGAATTCTTCGTAGATTTTATAGTCTGTTTTACAGTTTATATTATCGTGAAGTTCCTTTGTCGGCACTGAAGAGAAACAACGAAATTTAAAGGTTTCACAGCTGAGTAATAGAAACAAATGCAAGAAATTAGCGTCTTAAACCTTATTGAGTACTCCTTGTGTCCTTACATTCGTTTAAATTTTCTTAAAATAACTCTTTTTGTCTGTTTTCAATCTACGAAAGCTTATGAACTTTATTGGCGACCATCTTAGGTGTAGTGGTCACGTCATCATACAGCTGGCACGCTAAATTCGGCCCCATGTCCTATCCAGTTTTATTGAGATCAGTGGTGCGAGGGGGTGCAGGAACGCGGGCTCATGACGGCTGGAGTCGAGCCTACGTTACTGATTAGGGTTAGGAAGTCTGTTTGAGTTGGGTGATCTAAACCAATCAGAAACCATCTTAGTATAGGTAGGTGATGACCCAATATAATTTATTTTTTTTATTTCTTGTAACGCCTAGCGTGTTTTATCAAACATTGCATGTGTACAAAATTACAAATAATTGTGAAATTGAGACATTTATTAAAGTTTCAGTTGTTTTTTGCTGTACAAGCTGTCGTAAGTTAAAGGGCTTATGCAGCAAAAGATAAGTTCGGGAAAGATTCGCTTATTTCAAAGAACTTTTGAAGTTATAAAGATTGATGTTTACAGCTCTTCCATATCTCACTTCGTTCTTTAGATATTGAGATTTACGTGATATGTAAATAACATCACTTAGACGTCACACTGTATAATGACCTGTTGGAAAATCATGTCTATTCTTGCAATAATTCAAGTAAATCACTTGAAACTTTTCATGTATAATGTCCTGCGATACACAGAAGCACATGCACAGTTAAAAGTGATTTTGTTAAATAATCTCAAATTGATGTGCAAGATTTTCCAACAAGTCATTATGCAGTGTGACGTCTGAGTGATGTTATTTACATATAAAACAAATCTCAATATCTCAAAAGCGAAGTGAGATATGGAAGAGCTGCAAACGTCCATCTTTATAACTTTGAAAGTTCTTTTAGATAAGAGAGAGTCTCCCGAACTTATTTTTTGCTGCATAAACCCTTTAAAGTGTCACTAAGACGAAAAAATCGTGAATCTAGTATTGATACCAGTAAACTATAATTTCCAAATGAGGAATACCAGCGTTTTCAGTTTCTCAAAATATTGTCTCGTTCTCGAGATATTTAAGTTTCTGAAACATGTAAATTAGTTGCCTCGTGACGTCATTTTCTCACACAGGCAAAAATAAGATTTACAAAATGAGTAATATATCTGAAACTATGATGTGGAAATAATCTAAACTTTGCACAAGTATAGTTACCATAAAAGTACACTCCACTGTACGCATCATGTTGTTGCTACGGAAACCGTTTAGAACCACGAGCATTTTACTAAAAAATTAAAATATTAATTTTATGTTTCTTTTCAAAAGAATATGATAATTGAAACATTCGAAATACAATATCTGTGTGTCTACAAATATTCATGTCAATGTATTGCAGTGAAAGTTGTTTTATGGAGAAAAAATAAACATTTTTGTTTTACAAATGGAAGGCGCCTGTTTGCAAACGGTATCCATGGAAACAACATAATGTGAACGTTGGAGTGTATTTTCCCCATAACTATTCTTGTGCAAAGTTTGAATTATTTTTACCTCTTAGTTTCAGAGATATTAGTCATTTTGTAAATCTCATTTTTGCCTGTATGAGAAAATGACGTCACGAGGTACCTAATTTACATGTTTCAAAAACTTAAATATCTCGAGAACGAGACAATATTTTGAAAAACTGAAAACGTCTGTATTCCTCATTTGGAAATTATAGTTTACTCGTGTCAATACTAGATTCACGATTTTTTCGTCTTAGTGACACTTTTGACGATTTTAATCGGAGATGTTTGACTTTGAGCTCGGGGTGTCCTCGCTGAAGTGTGCAGCCTGTCGGCCGTGTATTGATGACGTTGACACGCAAGATATTCGTTCTACGCATGCGTAGCTAATACGGGTCAGCCCGTATTTCGCGAGCCTCGACAGCCGCCATTTCCGATCGTGTAAACACTCCATGGAGAACAATCTGGTATTAGTGAAGGAACAATTCTGAACTTCGACCGAAAGTCTTCCGTCGTTCAATCCGACGAACAGTAAATTTAAAGAGATTCTATTCTTCGAGTGGATTTCTACAGTCATCAGTGATCTGATATTAGCCGCCTGAAGATGGAACAGAGAGTTTTAAATTTTACAGTAAGCGGGTTTAAATTTCCTCACTATCAAGAAAATTCTTTTGGTTAACAATCGTTCGAACTTCCATTCGAAAGAAACTGCGGAAATTATCGCACTGCTTCTGTTTCTACACACGGTTTAAAGTATCGCATAATACTGAGGAAACCGACGTGAATAAACATCGATTTGGGCATGCAGTCTGGCTTTCTTGAAATTATTAACGTATACCTTGTCTTGTCACAATAAATTAATACATTATAAAAACATTGTCTTTGTGTGATTCAGTTTAGCCACGTTTCTAAATAACCCACCCCAAGTAAGTTATATTTTTGTCCTCTAAACACGTGACCAGCTCCAACCCAGGTACGAGGTTGTATTTACACCTGGGAACTAGTCAAACCGTACGAGACTTACGACAGCTTGTCCAGCCAAAACAACTGAAACTTTAAGATAAACATGGAAAAACATTAAGCGGAAAAGTAACTGACGCAATGCGACTTGTAGCCCAACAAGTATTTGTGACACATGAAATATAGTAATGTTTGAGGACTGCCAAAATTATTGAACGTAGTTTCTAACGTTTCGAGCAAATGCCCTTCGTCAGAGAGGGCCTTCGCTCGAAACTTTAGAAACTACGTTCAATAATTTCGGTAGTACTCAAACCTTACTATATTTCGATTTGTATTTCAACACTGCCTACGCAGCACACTACTTTTATTCCTTGTGACACATGTACGGTTTGACTAGTTCCCAGGTATAAATATCTAAAACAACCTCGGTCTACCTTCTGAGTTTTAGTGGCTCAATGGTTAGAGCGTCTGGCTAACACTCGGAAGGTTTACTACTTATACTAAACCAAAATGGCATATGTTCCCCCATTTTTAAACTACTTTTCGTTTAGCTAGAATTTTAAACTTTCTACCCCAAATAGCATTTTTCAATTGCTTTTGTTTGACATATCGCTCAAGGTTGTACGTTACGTAGTTGAATAAAAAACATTTGAAATTCTATAATATTTGTGGGAATATTATTACGAACATTGCTACGAACATTGTGAACATTTTAAAAAGTTTCACATAACATGGAAATTTAAACTATACATCAAATGAAAGCTTAACATATGTTTCAACAATGAGTGGTTCTGAAATTATTATCCTTCTTGTTGCATGGATACTGACATGACTTTCATTTTGTTTATAAAATTCTCTCAGCGGTCCGGAACGGCAGATTCCAATCAAATTGCTGGATTTCACGTTCCAGACCGCTCACGAAAATAGTCAGATAATAATTATTATTATTGCAAGTTTAGCTAGAATTGCAAAAATTTACCAATTCTTCCCTTTACATTATCCTCCATCTTCTTTGCTTGATAACCGTTTCAGAATTACCGAAGACTTTTTGAAATCACTTGAAAATTAACATATTTGGTGTTCTGGGAAAACACATTTATTTCTTTGAAGTAATTTTGTTTGACAATAGCAAAGATATATTTGTCAATACATGTCCATTTATGGTATGTTTTGGTTCGAAATTCAGTTCACTGTTAAATAGTTTAAATACCGTAACAGTCAAATTCTGGGCCGCCTACAGTGGTTGCTTGTGTATTTCCCTAAATCTCGCCTCATTATCGGGCCATTATCCTCATATGCGTTACCAAGTTCGCTGATTGGAATAGCTTCTTTCGTCGATTGTATCATTTCTGGACGTTTATTGGAACTATTTTTCTTTAAAACTTGATGTTAAAGGTAAGCTACATACAAAATATATTATATTAATATTATATTATTATTATAAGTGTAATCTATAAAGGGGGTCGAGTTTATAACGATGGCAGATACGGGTTCCTGAAAACAGAGTCTTTACGTACGCGGTTATTATATTTGTGTGTGGTACGTGTAACCCATAATATTGCTTTTACAACATCTCATACGCTATTTGCAATCGTACCTATTCATCCGAGCCTCAGTGGCTCAATGGTTAGTCCGGAACTATAGTCATTAGAAAGTTGCAAGTTCGATCTCTACTTGGGGCTCAGAAACGTTTCCTGAGTATTTGAGCTTGACGAACGTCTATCAAGCTCACAAACGTACTACATGTATACGTACGACTTATCATCATATCACTTTAACTACGTCTCATACGCAAACCCTACCACTTACGAAGCGCATATGACAATGAGTTCGCAACCTTAGCTCTTCATCCGTGCCTCAGTAGTTCAATAGTTAGTGTCTAACTGGTCATTAGAAGGTTGAAGGTTTGATCCCTTTCTGGGGTTCAGAAACATTTTCTGAGTATTTGAGCTTGATGAAGGTCTACCAAACGTCTGTCACATTACACCAAGCTCACAAACGTACCACGTACACTACATGTACATATACGTAGAACTTATAATATTACTTTACGCTATAACTTATAGGAAGCACATATGACTATGAATATCCAACCTTAGCTCTCTATCCCGACCTTCAGTAGCTCAATGCTTAGATCGTCTAACTATATAGTCATGAGAGGGTAACAGGTTTGATTCGTGTCTGTGGTTCAGGAACATTTTCTGAGTACTTGAGTTTGACGAACCTGAAACTGTATATATTATATGGCGTGAAAACATCTCTGGAGAGTATTATAGAGATGTTTTCTGTATTTCTTCGACAACTGGTGTTGTTTGTATCGAAATGTTTGAACACGCAACAACACATCGCTCTTCGCTCAGCTGGAGTGCGGAGTTTCACTATTGATGGCATTCTTCCCTTGTTTTGGCTTATGGGATTTGTAGATTGGAAATGGCGGTCTTCGTCTGCAGGGATGTATGTGTTGCATAGGTTTTTTTGTGCCGTTATTCTCTGCATTGAGTATATACTGTATTTAATAAAGTGTGTTTTGGTTGTTATCTATACGTGGCAAGTGATCTCAGCAGGGACTATATTAATCTAGCTCTGTGTTTGTCAAGCATCGCTACCTTTGGTGTTGGAAAATACTTTTTTTGCCTCCATGTAGTAACATTTCATCAGATCCTGCATCTCAGTCGAACATGTTTAATACATTTACTATGGATCATGAAATGCTTCAGACGACATTTTATAAATTGCTTTCTACGAAATGTTTGAAACCTAAAGCCAAAGGCGATTATATTTGTGTCGATGGGCATTCACGCGAACATAAATATTCTGCATTGAATTTTCATTAAATATTCTATTATTATAAGCGAAAGAGCTATGGGAATTGTAACGTAGGTTTAGAAAATTTAAACCTCAAAATGTTTCGAAAAGTTCGGAAAGGAAAGGCAAAGAATAAAAAATTGGGTTCGGGCAGAAAATATATCTGTTACGATACTAGAACAGCGTCCTGTATCAATTGTTGTGAAGGAGGTTTGTAGGAGATTGTAGACTACATGCACCAGTTGTTGTAATAGCAGAAAGATTATAGAAACAACACTTTGGCGAGGTAAATTAAGCTTTAAGGATCTTCAATCGTAGCACGGCAACAAAATACGATACAGAAAGAATAGATCAACTAAGACAAGTTCAATAAGTTTTACTGCACAACGATTTTCAGTTGTACTGCTCTATTGCTCTTCAGTGTCAACTACTATGAACCTGCTGCACTTGAATCGTAACAACTCACTGAACTCAGTGACTGTTGAATACTGATTTATTTAGTCCTTTGCTTAGTACTGACTAAGTTGAACTCAAACTTATATAAAATAGAAATGTAATACTAGAATTACAAATGATATAATGATTAATGTTATCGCTAAATATAATATAGCTCAGCAAAGCCAAAAAGAAGATAAAGCTATCACAAGAATTCAACATTATTTGATAAAGAAAATTATTTGAAATACAATGACAGATAAGATCAGATAATAAAGGTGCAGCTGCGCTGGTATACAGTAGCTTACTTGGTAGCGCGACTACATAGATAAGACTAAAAGAAAGCTTATTAGCATCAGAGATAACAATATTGCAGTTTTAAAACTGATGGGTATATGTAATCCATAACATATCTTTGGGGGTGCTTACATGAGGCAGGTGTCACAGAACTTTGTTCTCCTGAAAATTTGTCACCCTTTTTGAAATTCTTTCACTTCGTAAACTCGCTTTACTTTATCTTATAACGTATGCCGTACGCTCAGAAACCGACAAGCTACTTCCGGTATTTAAGACTTGAAATTGAGTAAAAAGTCTGGGTTATCTTTGGGAGGGAAGCAGTTAATTAATAGAGAAGATCCATTTTGCTTTGTTAACGCTTTGGTATGTCTTCAATAATGCATTCCGTACTATATAAATATAGAAGTCGCTTCATCTTATAACGTACGCCGTACGCTCAGAAACATGCAGAGAAGCCATTTGTGAAAGCAAGCTAAAACTTTCTGGCAGTATTTAGAAATTAAATTAAATTGCCGGTATTGCCAATGCATGATTAGGATTAAATTATGCAGGATTAAATTATTGTGCTATTTTAAATGTCTTTCTCTTCTTTTTTAGTCCCTAGTTCCCATGTCCTTGACATGATGTTCAACAACAATCTGTTTTACGATGACTTAAATGACTGACAATGGTAATTTGGTTTAAAATGTTTATGAATATTTAGGAGAACACTCAAAATGACAAAGTAACACTTTTTGCACTTTTTCGTTTCCTTGCTTTGTTGTTGAGATATTTCAGTTTGTTTGATATGTAAATTAAACATCTTGACGTCTCGTGTGCATAATGAGCTATCGGAGAAGAAGCCAATATATCCTTGTTATTATCAATCTAAATGAATTCAAAGGAAGCATGTAGATGTGTTTTTCCCTTAACACCAAATAACGTGTAGAATTTCAAGTGATATGATGTTTGATAATAGCAAAGAAATATAATCATTTCCAACAATAATTCTTTATTCACACGTGACGTCAAAACGCTTCATTTGCATATCAAACAACTGAAATATCTCAACAACGAAGCAAGGAAACGAACTGTCATCTTAAGTGTTCTTTCAAATAAGACAAACTTAATTTTAATTTCTTTTTATTTCTGTATTGAATGACTTTCTTATATAATTGTTTCAATCACTTTCCTTTTTTCACAGATAATTTAGTTGTTTCTTTTTTATTATTTAGAAAATCTAGAAAGTTTAGATTATAACAAATGGCATCAGCTCAAGAAACAAATGTTTCTCAGAAATCTCAGGATGGACCAGTAAGTAACTAAACATCAACAAGACGCCTGGGTCAGGCGTTCACTCGAGCTACTGGCAAAACGGGGAGGTGCTTGGTTAAAAGTACTGATTGAAGTGTTATTGCAGTAATCAGAAAATCGAAGCCTGAATTGAAGGCTGAATGTGGTGCACACTTCACACTGGTGAACATATTTTACGATCAAGACAGTGGAGGCAGACTGCATGTGTAGTCTGCCAAATTTCACTGATAAACTGCACAGTCGGTCTATTTCAAAATCCACCCCCAACGTACAAGAACACCTTGATCAAAAGGCAAGCTGTTCAACTTTTTGTCCAACTCCAAAAGCGAAAGAAGCAAAGAACTTAAAACATGCCTCACGGCCTCACTCAGTCACATGGCTATAACAACTCACCGGAAGTATGAATATAGTAGTGGAAGTAAATTGTGCAAAAATGCAATTTTGTGTCGCCCAAAAAAAAAACACAAACAGAAGCAGACTCGGAGCCGAAACCTAGATTCGGTCTACCATGGGTAGCCCGAATAATTATGGTTGATACATCTCTCGTTTAAATTTCAAAGTATGTTAATTCACACCAGTATAATTTCACCAATCCAAGAACTGCAATATTACCTGGTAAATATCTTGCCAAATTTTACTGGATGCCATCGGATAGTGAATTTTACCGGATCTATCCCCTAAATTGTTTATATTCTATAAAAGTTGTATATTGTTGTTCGACATAGTTTAGCACTACTCTTTAAAAGTTTTTATTTAGATCCCGTATTTATACCCTTATACGCGAGTACAAGGCCACAGGTATAATTTTGGCGGGCTATAGGCATAACAAATGTGGTAAATGAAAGAAATTCGACAATACCATCAAAGACGTGGTTTGGAGGCTTGGCGTTTTAATATCACGTCCACGTTCCTATTAGTGAACCTGCACAATCCAACGAGAACGAACGAATGACCTCATTAACTGAACAACTCAGTCGTCCAGACTCGTACGGACTAGCTGTCCTATTGGTTGAGACGACAAATTATTATGATATTCGTCAGTACTGAGGCGGGTGATAATAACTTGTCGTTCCAACCAATAGGTAATCGAGTTTGTACGATGACTGACTGGTCATGCAGTCGCCTCCGCAGTCACCATTGAAGTATTTAACGCCACGCAAATCGAAACTTGTTTGTTCAGAGATAACCCGTAATACTCTTTGTAACAACGCTGTCATTGCACCTTTACACATGCATGTATAGCTGTGTGGAATGTGTTTTTTTTATTATGCAGGACTAAGTTTTGAGCTCGATTGATGGCGCAATAACATTTGATCATTGTGGTATTGTTTGACAAAAACAGCCGCGATACTCGTAAACAATATAAACAAGGACGACGACGGCAGTTAAAAGCAATATAACATTTTCAATGTAACACCCCAGTAAAGCCCTTAGTACTGCTAAAACGATTGTACTGTAGTTAGAATCTGTATTGGAGTCGAAGCAACAATCCTTATCTTTCGGTTGGTGTTGAATGAAGAAAGAGCACTGCGCTATAGATCGTTTTCTCTCTCGTAACCGGTGGCCCCATTGGGGTGGTGAAACAATACGAAATATTTGAATAAGAATAGAGCTAATTCCCATATGGTACACCAATATGGCCGCCATTTCATTGTTTTGGTACACCAATATGGCCGCCGTGACATCAGATGAAAACGATCTGTAGGGTCTATAAGAAGTATTCATTCGCTATTTTTTGCAAGAATAGTTCTTTTGTTTGAAGGACGTCGTCGTTGAGCTGATCCTAAATCCCTAATGATTAACTAGAAGTGTTGATAAATTTGATTCAAGTCAAATACATTGACGTTTTGGTGCTCTTGTGGCATTATCTTGGGCCTATATGTGTATGTACAACAATAACTTGTTATAATTGTTCGTTAAACGGTACGTTTTTGCCATGCAATAAAAATTGTAAAACAATGGACGAAATGTACATTACTCTTGGGAGTGTTCGCTGATCAAAAAGTTCAACCCTGTGTTGGTAAACAATTTTAAAATATGATGACAACTAGACGCGTGCTGGACAATTAGATTATAATCCCCGCGATAGCTTGGCAAATTCGTCGTTAAAATACCTCCAGGAAAAGCGATAAGATTAAGGAATTTGAAAAAAAAAAAACCTAATTCTTGCTTATTATCGACAAAATGGTGCTTTGTGGGATATCATCATCAACGAAATAGGTATAGAAACCGCATTTTCCACAGCTTCAAGAGAACGTGCAAAATATGCACAGGAATGTAGCTCCTCGAAATGCTTTGCGAAGGCGGTTCGATAGTATATTCGTATTTCTCGTTAAACTCCTTACTGGCTGAATCAGTCTTCTGGGACTGATTCAGATTTTAGTACGATTTTATATACTTGTCAAAGTGGTCAAGGGGAGAGCTCCCAGTTATACCAATGGGTTAATGGACAATTGAAGTTGAATTAATTGTGAAGCGGTGGCTGTGGCAAGTGAGAGAAATTGTAATAACAATATACCTCAGGTGATTTATTTCTATGTGCCGGTATGATTAAAATGTCTTATGAATAGCATCAGGGGCGGCGGAAGCGTGGGGGCAGTGGGGGCGGTCGCCCCCACAAGTTTTTACCTGTGGGGGCGAGATGCAGTTTTCGCCCCCACAAAATTTTGAAGTTTGGTTATCATCAGAGTTCTTAGCTAGGACGTATTAGTTTGACACGCCTATCATATATATTGAAAAATATTGAAAAATAGAACATTTTTCAAAATTGAGTTCGGTAGTCAAAATTTGAAGCTAGGTTATTGCCGAAACTTTCGAGAAAAAGCCCAGCGATGGATATTCACGTAATAATTTAACTGACCAACAAAAAAGGTGATCGCGGGCCCAAAAATAAAACTACAGTGAGCAAGCGTCTCATAAATATTTAAGAATGAGTAAAAGACAAGCCAACCTGCTAGCTTGTTGGTCAATCGTGCCCAACAAACGAAGTGCGGATGAGACTCGATCAGATGAGACAGAGTCGAGAGAATGTGAAGACCATGATGAGGAAACAGTAGAACAACAACCATCACATTCAAATCCATCGGATACTGTTGACAGGTTAGTATTAAAAATAAAAAATCCATGTTATATTATACAGATCATTGAGTATTCGACGTAAATTACGAATATCTTGAATCGTTTATAGTCCGTTTGTCCTGCAACCAGCAGTAACCGCTGGTCATAAAAAGCACAATGTCGCAAATTTCTGGTGACGATAAAGTTTAACCAAATAACTGTGTTAACATGACCATTGACATTGTTGTTTTACAATTTCTTTCGAAATAAAATAATCTGAAAAACAGGTTTGCCTCATTTTTAATTAACTTGTGCTGAGCCTATCTTTTAATGATCTTTCCTGCACACTTTAGGGGCGAAGCATCCAACAATTCACAAGATTCTAATGCTTCTTGCACTAGTGACTGTTGCCGAACCCGGCGTCTCCCAATCAGCCAGCTGACAAGGCACTTTTAAAGTCAACCAGGCAACAGGTTGGAAAGAAGAACGAATATCGTTTTTTGAAGGTGGAGTGGTATAAAGCTTTCCCATGGTTACACTTTTGCATCACTCGCATGAAAGTTTTCTGCTTTTATTGTCTACTCTGCTATACAACAAAGGTTTATTAAAGCTGACAAAACGCTACGAAACAGCGTTCTTTGTTGAAGGCTTTCAAAATTGGAAAAAGGGAGTGGAGCGTTTTCGTACACACGAGCGCGCAGAATGCCACAAGGAATCTGTAATGACATTTAGAAGACTGAGTATACCAACAATCGCCGAAGAAATAAGCAACGAGGCCATGAAAACCAGAGCTGAAAATAGGGAGATGCTTTTGAAAATGATGTCCAGTCTCCGATTTCTGCTCAAGCAAGGGATCGCTATTAGAGGGCACGTGGACGACAAGGGAAATTTAGTACAGCTGCTGCACTTAAGGAGTACTGATTGTCCGGGCATTTCAAAGTGGTTAAAAACCCAACAGTATATGTCCCATGACATAATATGGGTAACACAGTACTGCGGCAACTTCTGATAAAAATTCGTGAAGCTACTTGGTTTGCTATACTTGCAGATGAAACGGCAGATATTGCAAACCATGAGCAATTATCAATGTCGATCCGGTGGGTAAATGAGTTTTATGAAATCAACGAAGATTTCATTGGTATGGTTCATGTTCCACGTACGACCTCGTCCACTCTAACAACAGTCATTAAAGATGTCCTTATACGGTACGCTTTGCCAATTACCCAGTGTCGTGGGCAAGGATATGACGGAGCTGCCAATATGATGGGCCACTTGAATGGAGTTGCAAAGAGGATACGTGATGAAGAACCAACTGCAATCAGCGTTCACTGTTTTGCCCACTCCCTCAATCTTTGCTTGCAAGATGCTGCTAAGCAATGCCCGTCTATCAGAAACGCCCTTGATGTGGTAAGGGAGATTATCAAGCTGATAAAGAAGTCTCCAAAGCGATATCTTGTCTTTGAGAATTGCAAGGCAGATCTCTCTCACTCTGCAGGTCCGAGTCTCAAGCCGTTATGCCCTACGAGGTGGACAGTAAGAACTGCGGCTATCGACGCGGCTATCGACGCTGTCTTGAGAAACTACGCAGTATTAATGGAAACGTTGGACACAATTAGCTCCGAATGCCATGATGAGTATGGTGTAAGAGCAAATGGTATTTATTCGATGTTAGAGCGTTTTGATACATTTTTTGGTTTGAAGCTTTCTCATTTGGTGTTCAGTGCTACTGAACAAACATCCCAAGCCCATCAAGCGAAAAATACAACGGTTCAGGAAGGACTATCCGCTGCAAACATGGCAAAATCGTTTTTAGAAAGGCAGAGAGAGGATGGTGCATTTGAGTATTTCTACTCCAGGGTTGTAGCTGAATCGAGAACGCTTACCAACGAGCCAGTCCTTCCACGATTTAGGAGACCACCGAAACGCTTGGATGATGGAGCTCAGCCTCATCGTTTTGCAACCGCTAAGGACCAATTCAGAGCTCAATACTATGAAGTAGTTGATCTAATTAGCACCGAAATCAACAGAAGATTTGACCAAGCATCTTTGGAGCTGCCTAAATCCATTGAAGAAGTGCTATTAACTGCAGTATACCCTAACGACCCTGTCTCCTCTGATGTTTTGGTACCAGGGCCGATTGCGGAAGCCTATTCAAGGGATCTGAACATCAAAAAACTTGAACGGCAGTTGCAGATGTTACCTGAATTGTTGGATTCATATAAAACAGTGAAAAACATTGAGAATCTCAGAGTCACCACTGTTCGAACGATCTGCGAAATGTTAACCACCGTTCCCATGGCAAGAAAAATGTTTTCTGAAGTGGACAAGCTCGTTCGGATATACATGACCATACCCGTCTCCACCCTTCGTCGCATTAAAACGTATCTTCGCTCGACGATGACGGAAGCGAGACTTAACAACTTGATGTTGCTTCACACGCACAAAGACATTTTTGATAAACTCAGTCTTGTTGACGTCGCTCAGGACTTTGTTTCTGCAAATTCTCGTAGATTAGGCTATTTTGGTAATTATATATAGATCGAATTTCCTGAATAAGTGAATGTTGTACATAACGTTAATGTACAGTAGTGTAACTTTTAGTTTTACTTATATAGTTATGTTTAGTTAATTTAATTTACAGTTTCAACGTTTTAAAAAAGTTTTATGGTTCTATATTGATTTTTCTTAAAGTGACTGGACACTGGAGACGCGCGAAGGCAATTATTACGATTTACGATTATTGACAGTTTTATCAAATTAAAGTTACTTAGATAATTGGAGCCTTTTTTGCTGATTAATGAGTGGGATTTTTGGGTGAAAATGGGCTTTCTGGGGATCACAAATCAAAAAATTTTCAAAGAGGGAAATACCCCTGAACTCTTAAGCCTACTTCCTGCCCCCACACTCAAAAACATCTTCCACCGCCCCTGAATAGCATGTATGGTTTCTCGATCGGGTTCAGTCCAGCGTGAAGGTATACGGCCATACGCGTTTTGGTCGTTCTTATATACTGAATGTTGACAGCCAATGAACATCTAAGATTTTGCTTGCCATATAATTATCATAACTGCATATCCGTCCGTTCTCGTTGGATTGTGCAGGTTCACTATTAGACTGCTGTAATTAGACCGGGATGACGGCGGTTTATTACAAGAAACTTATTTGGATCTTTTCAATAGATAACATCATCATTGGTTCTATTTCATCGTATAAATATGGGACCTGTCTTCACAACGATCACCCCTGATTGAAGACACTAGATCGGAGTGTCGAAACGTTGAGTCATGAACAGTAACTTTTTAAGTAACAATCCAAAACTCATTAATAATTCATGAAGAAAACACAAAGGAAATCAGTACCGTGTCGGTGGTTTGGATATCGGAGGAAGAAATTACATAAATTAAGCAAACTTTCATCTTGATTTTCTCTTAAAATACTGATTTGTTTGAGATGCTATATCAAACACTCGGAGGAGTGTTTCATCAGGATATCCAAACACCTCGAAGTTTGTTCAAAAACCTCGGCTTTGCCTCGGTTTTCAACAAACGTCTCGGTGTTTGGATATCCTGATGAAACACTCCTCCTCGTGTATGATATATTACTTAAAAAAACTTTAAGCCAGAGTAGCGTTGAAATACGACAGATCATAACCTGGCTACGTTGGCAATTTATTTCTAATCCAATGCTTATTGACTTAAATATAGATACCTGAACTGACTGTGGATTCAATATTTGAATTTGTTGCTGAGATAGCCAAAGTCGTATCGAAAACCGAAAGGCTTCAGGACTTTCCGTACATGGCAAATAGATCAGTCGATCTACTTCATGGTAACAAAATACTAAAACGAATATTATCTGAGATTGCTAGTAAATGTGATGAGCACACTGCATTCGTAGAAATGCAGTGGTACATGTATCGTCTTGTTCTTTGGGAACTGTACTTTAAGTTTAGCGTTGCCAATCTATCTATATTAGAACTTGCATATGTGGTGCAGAAGGATTATCTTGGTAGAATGGAATATTTTGCTAGAAGGGAATATCTTGTACCCTATAGTGAAGCCATAGAACATGAACTACAACCAGAAAAGATTGCAAATGAGCTTAAAAGCAAATTTGACGAATATACGCGCTGCAAAAGTGATGGAGAAGCATATTTACGCTCGAGTGATTACAATAAAGCTATCCAGTATTACGAAAAAGCACTTGCAATCAGTACAGAATTAGGATATCAATTAGGAATTTCTAAGGGGTATCATAATTTGGCAGGTGTGTATTTCAGTATGGCGCAGTACGAGAAAGCCATTGAGTATTTCAATGAATGTCTGACAGTGAGCGTTAAAATAGGGAATCAGTCAGGAATAGCAGCTAGTAACCAAAATTTGGGTCAGGCGTATTTCAAATTAGGGAAAGTTGAAGCAAGCATTCCTTATTTTGGGAAAAGTCTAGACATGTACACTAAAATGGAGACTAACCAGGAAGGAATAGCACTTAATAATCAAAATTTGGGTCAGGCGTATTTCAAATTAGGGAAAGTTGAAGCAAGCATTCCTTATTTTGGGAAGAGCCTAGACATGTACACTAAAATGAAGACTGACCAGGAAGGAATAGCACTTAATAATAGAAATTTGGGTATGGCGTATTTTCTATTGAAGGAATATTGGAAAAGCATTGATTATTTGAAGAAGAGTCTAGACATGTACACTGAAATGAAGAATCAGGAAGAAATAGCAAACAGCTATAAAGAATTGGGCCTTGTGTATTTCACGTCAGGCCGAGATGAAACTTCCATCGGTTATTTTAAGAAGAGTCTAGCCTTGTACACTAAACTAAAGAAACGGGAAGGAATAGCGAGCAGCAGTGAATATTTGGGCCGTGTGTATGGCGATTTAGCTGGGCAACGTCAGAAATGCATTGATTATTTTAAAAATAGTCTAGACGAGTACACTAAACTAGGGAAGGGGGAGGAAATAGCAATGAGCAATGAACATTTGGGCACTGCTTATTACAACTTAGAGAAAAATGAGAACGCCATTGATTATTATAAGAAGAGTCTAGACATGTACACTAAACTGAAGAATCAGAGAGGAATAGCAAATAGCAGTGAAAATTTGGGTAAGGCGTATTTCAACTTAGAGAAATATGAGGAATGCATTGATTATTCTAGGAAGAGTCTAGACATGTACACTAAACTGGAGACTCAAAAAGGAATAGCAAATAGCAGTGAAAATTTGGAATGCATGGATTATTTTAGGAAGAGTCTAGACTTGGACACTAAACTGGAGACTCAGAAAGGAATAGCAAAGAGCAGTGCAAAAGTGGCTTGTGCGTATTCCAGGTTAGAGAAATATGAAGAATCCATTGTTTATTATAAGAAGAGTCTAGACATGAACACTAAAATGGAGAACCAGGAAGAAATGGCAAACAGCAATAAAGAATTAGGTATTATATATCACAATTTAAAGAAGTTTGAGGAATGCATTGAGTATTCTAAGAAGAGCCTAGACATGTACACTGAATTGTCGAATTGGACGGGAGTAGCATTTAGCAATGAAATTTTGGGGGATGTCTATATATTTATTGGGCAGTACGAGGAAGCTAGTAGATATATTAAGAAATCCATAGCAATTAACACTGAAATAGGAAATCAGTCAGAAATAGCAGATGGCAATGCAGATTTGGGGGCTGCCTATTGTTCCGCAGGAGAATATGAAAAGGCCATTACTCATTTGGAAATAGCCCTAAAAATAAGAGTTAGTGTAAATGATAAATCAGGACTGGCTGCTTGTTGTATAAGTCTGGGAGGAGTTTATATTGGTTTGCAACGATATGAGAAAGCCATTATTTATCACGAGAAGGCACTAGAAATTGGCAATAAAATAGGCGATCGGTCGATAATAGCATGCAGTAATTCAAACCTGGGCATTGCATATCGAAATATTGAGAAATTTGAGATGGCCATAAAATATTTGGAGAAAGCACGGGTTATAACAACTAAGATAGGAAGTAAGCGTCAATTAGCAACGATAAATGGAAATATGGGAAATGTATATCTCGAAATGCGACAGCTAGATAAGGCTTTTGAGTGTTACAAGAGAGGTTTAGCATTGAGCGATGAAATAGAAAACCAGTCGGGCATAGCATATAACACTGGACGTTTGGGGTATATCTATGTAAAGTTGTTCAAGTTTGAAGAAGCTATTCCGTACTATGAGAAAGGTCTTCAAATCAGTAGACTGATAAGAGATCGAAAATTTGAGAGTGGTTGTCTTGCAAACCTTGGCGAATGTTATTATTTCATATACCAAGCTCAGTTACGATCAGGACTCGAACCTTTGAAGCAATCTATCTCGTATTATAGAAAATCGATCGAGTGTTCTGATAGCATTTTTTTGAATTTAAGTGTCGACGAAAATCAAACATCATTTACAAATGGATACGTCTCGTCGTACTTCGTTCTGAAGTGTTGCTTCATTTCTCTTGAACGCTTTGAGACAGCGTTATTAGTTGCTGATCTAGGCAAGGCCAAAACACTTCAAATTTCCATAGAGAAACGATCGAATGTTACCGACTATGCACGTAAGACCTGGCAAGCAATAGACGACGAAAAGGAAAAAGATCACATCAGTGATATTGCAAAAGCTATACAGCTTGAAGAAAATTGTGCTACCGTGTTATACTACTCATTTGATCTAAAGAATATTCTCAACGTTTGGGTTTTAAATTGCGATCATGGTAACGTCAATATTCGTATCCCAACTTATACGTTATCAAGAAAAGATTACATTCATACGAGTGTTTCTAAATTGCTAAAAACTTTCAATTTAACCATTGATGGGAGGTCCTCCTTCTTTCGTACTACGCGTGACGCCCCGGAAGATGACTTTAAGAAGTTGCTACTTCAAGAATTCAATCCAAATACTCGCGTTTTTCAAAGCGAAACATCAGCTCGTTCTCAGGTGAAGAAACAGGATCTTGAAAAAGTAGCTCAAGGTGATGATTTAGTTGTCGAAATTGAAAAGAAAATGTCGGCATCTAGGATTACAGAAAATTTGAACGTTGACAAGGCAAACATGAACAAAGGTGGTACTGCTGATAATTCTGAACATTTGCGAAATATTTTTATGGCACTAATCCATCCAATACAAGAATTTATCATAGGCACTAAACTTATTATTATTCCTGATGAGTTCTTATTTTTCGCGCCCTTTTCCGCGTTGTTGGACGAAAACGGTGTTTACTTATCGGAGAAGTATAGCATTCAGATTACGCCATCTTTACACACCCTCTATTCGCGTATGCTGGTCAGTGAAACGGTCAGTCTGGGTCCGGCGTTGTTTGTTGGTAATCCTACGGTAGGTAGCGTAAGATTCGAAGGAGATATACTTGATGTCCCTTCACTTCCTAATGCTTCAGAAGAAGTCACTCTTCTTGCTTCACATTTTGATGCGAGTCCTTTAACGGAAAGCAGAGCGATCAAAAGTCGAGTTTTAAACCGCATTTCTGATTCTAGCATTATCCACATTGCGGCACATGGTGACAAGCTGCGCGGGGAAATCTATCTTTCGCCAAATCCTGAATGGATAGAGCAAGGCTTTGATTTGCCGAATAAAAAATTCTATCTTCTTCAGGAAAGAGACATCATTAGTATGGATATAAAAGCTCGGTTGGTTGTCTTATGTTGTTGTACAACAGGCAGAGGTAAAATTTCTTCAGAAGGAGTTATTGGCTTAGCTCGTTCATTTCTTGCGGCAGGTGCCCAGTGTGTCCTTGCCACACTATGGCGAATTCATGACGAAGGCACAAAATTGTTCATGGAAAAATTCTATGACGAACTTCTGAAAGAAGTGTCGGTTTGCGAGGCTTTGAAAACAACAATGAATGTGTTCCAACGTCATGAAACGGCTTTCCATAGTTCGTTTTCGATTTGGGCTCCTTTTACCATCTTTGGTAAAGACGTTAGGTTCAGTCGAGAAGATATCGAGGAGATAAAATGGAAATCTCGAGAAATTTCTTTGTAATTGAAATGTTGTAGCGTCTCGAAAAATGTTGGATTTACAGAAGATGAGTTTTTGTTTAAATTATGCGTGGTTTCATTTATACCAGAATTAGGCAGAAATCAGAATATAAATTTTAGTAGCCACATCAGTGACATGTGTGAAAAAGCTAGTAAGAAAGTGAGAGTACTTATGCGCCTGCGCAATTTGATTCTGTGTTCGACCAAATTAACGATTTACAAGTCTAGACATCTATTCTTCCGTTTTTAACTTACTGCCACGTAGTTTGGCATTTCCGCAAAGCTTCTGAAAGTGGAAAGGTAGGCCGAATCCAGGAACGTGCGCTAAGAGCAGTTTATATTATTTTAGTATCGGGGTTAAGTATAGTCTTAAGAGAAGTACTGCATGGACTTGTGAAGCAGTTGTATCGATTTTAGTGACTTTAGTTTTGTTATTAATATTGGTAGTATTCTGTAGCTCTAAAATGCAAAATTGCTCTGTCTATACATTTTGTAAAACTCGTGAACTATGAAAGAAAAATGTACTTTGAAATGTTAGCATGCAGGAAAAGTTTTTTTAAGTTCCTATGAAGCGAAAATTAAGTCTGTCTTACTAAATAGAAGACATGAAATGACAAAATAACCTAGTTTGCAGTTTTTTTGTTTCATTGCTTCGTAAATGAAAAATTTCAGATATGCAAATCAAACATATTTTTGGTATGCAAATTAAACATATTGACGTTACACGTGGATAATGAGTATATTCGGAGAAGGTATCTATTTGCTATTACCAAACCAACTTAATTCGAAGGAAGCATGTGGGTGTGTTTCTCTCACAACACCAAACCCAAACGTGTAGGATTTTCAAGTGATTTTACTTGATAATAGCAAGCATATATAGCCTTTTCCGATAGCCCAATATGCACGTGTAAAAAAAACGAAAAACTACAAAAGATGCTACTTAACTTTTAAGTGTTCTTTCAAATAAGACAAACTTCATTTTTGCTCTATAGATAATTTAACTGTGACATTTAAAAGAGGTTCTCTTTTCAAGAACATCTAGTGTTACTAAAATACAAACCAATGCACACTGCAAACAAGTTAACTCATTCACTCGTATTGTTGTTGGAGAACTTTATCATTTTAATTTGTCTAACGCCAGACGATTTTACTCGTCAAGGGAAAACGTCTCGGAAAGCCATGCATGAAAGGGTTTAAACACACTGTTGAGTAACCCTTTCACTCGCATTGCTGTTCTGGGACAACTTTTATTATCGTTTTACTTTGTCTAAAGCCCTAATCAAACGAGAACGCAAGTTGGCAGTCACGCTATCTCAGCCAGGCGCTCTGAATAGTTTCCCGAAAATATCATGCACCGTGACAAAGTTAAAACTTGTTTAAAACACTCATGAAACCTTTATTTTGTTAATTTGGGTGTTCAAACGACCGCCACAGAAATTCTGACTGCCAACTTGCGATGACTTGCGTTCTCGTTTGATTGGGGCTTAACGCCGGACGATTTTCCCCTCGTCAAGGGGAGACGTCCTCGAAAGCCAAAGTGTTAAGCCCTAATCAAACGAGAACGCAAGTCATCGCAAGTTGGCAGTCACGCTATCTCAGCCAGCCGCTCTGAATAGTTTCCCGAAAATATCATGTACTGTGACAAAGTTAAAACTTGTTTAAAACACTCATGAAACCTTTATTTTGTTAATTTGGGTGTTCAAACGACCGCCACAGAAATTCTGACTGCCAACTTGCGATGACTTGCGTTCTCGTTTGATTCGGGCTTTAAACACAGTGTTGATTTAAAAGGTTACCTTTATTTAGAGTGTGCATTGTTTTGTATTTTATTAATTTACTTTAGTTGTATAAGCGTAGAATTTAGTGTTATACACACTAGGAGTATTTCAACTTCGAAATATTTTGATGTTATTCCTAGAAAATTTTGTTTCATTATTCCACTTTTTTTTACTGAAATTCGTGCACCAGCTAACTGCATCTGAAGCCTTAAGCGATATCTCGGTTTCTTTTCTTTTTGCTGATCGTGGTTATTTGAGGCTGAGCTGTTTTTCCAATTCAAACCGAGTCATATTAGCGTTAGAAACATACCATTTGTTTGTGATAGTGTGAAGAGAACAAAAACAGCATCTTCCAGCATGCCAGGAACTTGTAGAAAGGAAATTCAAGCCAACGTTACTGGGATGATGAATACGATAAGATTTACTATGCAGCTGTGTGGATCTCGACTTGTTTACGACGTTATGAACAGTTTTTTAATACTGACGAGTTGCAACGCTTTTACTACAAAGAAGAAAGCAACCAGCTTGAACTCTATAACAACTTGAATTGTTATTGATCCATTCAGCTATGAAAGACATATTTTTGTTAGAAACATATACTTTGTCATTGCCAAGACTTTCTAGTTTGTGATAGTATGAAGAGAACAATAGCAGCAACTTCCAGCAAAACTGTCAGAAACTTACAGAAAAGAAATTCAAGCCAACGTCACTGGGATGAATTGAGATAAGGTTTACCCTATGCAGCTGTGTAGATCTTGCTTTGCCTACGACATTAAGAAAAGCTTTTTGGTACTGGCGAGTCGCAACGTCGTTCACTACAAAAAGGAAAGCAACTAGTTCGAACTCAGTAACAACTTGATTTGATCGAATTGCTGGATTAATTCAGTCATGAAAGCCGTATTGGCGTTGGAACCATACTCTGTCATTCTCAAGACTTTTCTGTGTTATAATAGTGTGAAGAGAACAATAACAGCAACTTCCAGGAAAACTGTCAGAAACTTACCGAAAAAAAATTCAAGCCAACGTTACTGGGATGAATAAGATAAGATTTACTATGCAGCTACTTATGGATCTTATTTTGCTTACGACATTACGAAACGGTCGCTAACACTGACGAGTCGCAATGCCTTCACTACGAAAGGAAAGCAACCAGCTCGAACTCTATAATAACTTGATTTGAATTTTTAAATCCATTCAGCTATATGAAAGCTGGGTCTTTGAAATGTGTATTGGTTTGAGACAAAGTTCTGAGGGTTTTATCATCATGGTAAAAAGGATCCCTCAAAGTTATGGAAATATCTTAGAGACCTTGCTCCAAAAGAAATGAAGGCTAATCCATTTTGCATTAAAGACGGTGGAAATAATATCTCAGATCCCAAATTAGTAGCTGGAATATTTAATGACTATTTCACCTCAATTGCAAGTACAGTTCGGTCAACAGGAGATGGAATTTCTGAAAATTTTCAACTGCTTGAATCCTTCCTTGCAACTCTTTTATCTAACGAAGATAAATATATGATACCGGAGATTGATGAATGTTTTGTGAATAATTATCTGACGACGTTACCAACGAATAAAGCTGTGGGCCTTGATGGAGTTTGCTCAAGAATATTAAGAGTAGCTGCACCAGTTATAGCTCCAGCTGTAACTAGAATTATAAACCTTAGTATCAGATCAGGGATTTTTCCTACACAATGGAAGATTTCACGAATCTGTCCTGTTTACAAAAATGGCAATAGATCTGACAAAAATAATTATCGCCCAATTGCTATACTTGCAATAATCAGCAAGATAATTGAACGACATGTTTATTCGAGTTTCTATGAGTATCTTAGTTCAAGAAATCTATTGTATGACCTACAATCGGGTTTCAGACGTGGCTTTTCATGCGAGACTGCCTTGGCCCAAATGTTGGATGTTTGGTATCAAAATATTGAAAATGGCGATATTAACGGTGTAGTGTTTTTGGATCTACGCAAGGCATTCGACCTGATAGACCACAAGATCTTATTGCATAAATTGAAACTCTACCAATGCTGTGATACAACCTTATCCTGGTTTCAATCTTACCTTTGTGGTAGGACTCAAAAAGTTAGCATCCATGGTCACCTGTCTGAGAGCAACGAAATTATATGTGGTGTGCCGCAAGGCTCCATTTTGGGCCCTCTTCTATTTTCCGTATTTATTAACGACCTTCCACTCAAAATGGAACACTCCTCGCTCTCAATGTATGCTGACGACTCGACTCTTAACACAAGTGGTAAATCTGTATCTGAAATTGAAACTAAACTAAATGCTGATCTAGATCAGGTGTCAAGTTGGTGTGATGAAAACAGGATGGTTACAAACGTTGATAAAACAAAAGCCATGCTTATTACCACTCGGCAAAAGTACCGATTTCTTCAAAAAACTGATCTTGAACTGTTTTTACAAGGTGATCGTCTTTCTACTGTTTACATTGAAAAACTGTTAGGAGTGTTAATTGACAGTAATTTGTTATGGAAACCTCATATACAGAAAGTGGAGAAACTTGTTGCTAGCAACCTTGCTCTTCTTCGACGTATAAAACAGTTTTTACCAGTATATGCTCGCAGAACATTTTATATGGCTTTCATTCAATCACATTTTGATTATTGCTCTATAATCTGGGGCAAATCTTGTCACACAGAAAGGCTTTATAAACTACAAAAGCGAGCAATAAGATTAATCCTGGATGTACCTGCGAGAACTCCCACTCATGAGTTGTTTTTACAATTACGAATTATACCATTCAAAGACCGACTGGATTTTAGAATTTTAACAATGGTTATCAAAGCTTTAAATAAATCTGCACCCCCTTACATTGCAGATATGTTTTCAACGATGTCATCAGAGAACAGAATGAACACTAGGGCGTGTGCACGTAAAGACATGCAAATACCAGCAGTTAGGCTAAAATTAACTAAACAAGGGCTGCGATACCAGGGAGCCTTGTTATACAATCTCATAAACAAAACAAACAATTTAAGTGGTATATCAGTTCAAAATTTTAAGAAATTATTTATCAAAACATTTTTTAACACTTTTTAATTTATTTTATTATTAGGTTCTCACTTTAGCTTATTGTAATTAATTTGTTCTTTTTAATAATTCAGTAGCTATAGTAATATATAACAGTTGATGTACTTAATTGATAGAGGGCCCTGGGTAAGATTAGCTTTTGCTAACCAGGTTTTGTTACCCTCTTTAAATAAAGTTTCTTATCTTATCTTATCTTATCATGGATTTGTCCGTATTCCAAGCGGCGTCCTGTGGTAAGGAAACAAATGAAAGCTTACAGAATTGACTTACTCTCTGATATGGACAACGTTAAGTGATGGACAAACAACACTGCCGGTCAAGTTTTGCATCTATTTTGTCTGCTTCGTAATGGTTTTTTTTCTAGAATCCAAGTTTCAACGATGTATTCCAGACTGACCTAATTATTGCTACAACGAATTTGTCAAGTTTACTGTGCTGGATTGGAATTTGGAAGCTGGCAACACAAACTTGAGTTGTGACAGTCATAAATGAACGCTGGACTTTTGTTTACATAACCGTTTGGAGAAGAACATTGTTTTTCACAGAACAGTTGAAACCAATATAAATGTGAACAGTTTATCCCAAAGATTCTGTTTTTTCTGACTGAAGAAAAAGACTCAAGGTTTATTATGAAATAACGATCATAGTGGAACGTGTTGCTGTCATTGAGAAATGCTTCGTTTTTACAAACTGACTTTATTTCTAACGTGTTTGGCTTGGTAATATTTTGGAAAACAGCTCTCAGTTCTTCAGCGATCCTTGATTGATGTCCGACGTTGTTTATAGAATTAGATGCAGATAGCTGTAGCCTGTTGCCACAAAGCAATGTTCAGAATTTATAAAAAAAATATTAAAATGGGTGTGTTTTTAATAGCATGTCTCTTTGGCATAGACTTACAATTTTCCAAACATGCACAAAAACAGATAGGTATGTTCTGAAAAGGCTAACCTCTGAAAAGATAGTTTTATTCGAGAAAATTGGATCGTTTTGATTGAAGTATATACACAGCAATATGCCTTTAATTAGTAATGTAATGTAATGTAATTTTGACTGTAGTAGTTTACAAGCCTTAGCCGTTTACAAGGTTAAATTTTACTTAATCCTAAAGTTGATAATCCAGTACAATTTTCATATGAAGTAGGAACTTCACAAACATTTATCGTTCATTTTACATGGTTAGATATTAATACTTGTATTAAGTTAGATTGCATTGTATTTTATTGTATTCTATTCATTTCGTTGTGTTGGGTTGGGTTGGGTTGGGTTGGGTTGGGCTGGGTTGCGTTGGGTTGTTTGTGTTGTGTTGTGTTGTGTTGGGTTGTACTGTTGTGTTGTGTTGTGTTGGGTTGTGTTGTGTTGTGTTGTGTTGTGTTGTGTTGGGTTGGGTTGGGTTGTGTTGTACTGTTGTGTTGTGTTGTGTTGTGTTGTGTTGGGTTGTGTTGTGTTGTGTTGTACTGTTGTGTTGTGTTGGGTTGTGTTGTGTTGGGTTGTGTTGTTGTGTTGTGTTGTGTTGTGTTGTGTTGTGTTGTGTTGTGTTGTGTTGTGTTGTGTTGTGTTGTGTTGTGTTGTACTGTTGTGTTGTGTTGTGTTGTGTTGTGTTGTGTTGTGTTGTGTTGTGTTGTGTTGTGTTGTGTTGTACTGTTGTGTTGTGTTGGGTTGGGTTGTGTTGTACTGTTGTGTTGTGTTGTGTTGTGTTGTGTTGTGTTGTGTTGTATTGTTGTGTTGTGTTGTGTTGTGTTGTGTTGTGTTGTGTTGTGTTGTACTGTTGTGTTGTGTTGTACTGTTGTGTTGTGTTGTGTTGTGTTGTGTTGGGTTGTGTTGTTGTGTTGTGTTGTGTTGTGTTGTGTTGTGTTGTGTTGTGTTGTGTTGTGTTGTGTTGTACTGTTGTGTTGTGTTGTACTGTTGTGTTGTGTTGTGTTGGGTTGTGTTGTGTTGTGTTGTACTGTTGTTATGTAGAAGGTCAAATTTAGTACCAGTACTCGCGCGGTCGTACAGTAAAACAACATGGAGGCGATGAGGAGCGAAAGATTTGTTTTGCCTTGGTTTTCACACACAAACCGTGGTTATACCTCGTTTTATGAAATAATCTGGAGGAACTAAGGTACACAAGTTAGTTTCTAATAAAACAATTAGATTATTTGTTTTTAATTTCTATGAGTGAATAGTTGACGAGAGCGAATTAAAATAATGATGAACCACATTTCGAAGATGAGCAGCGCCTTAGTGGATAGGACAAGTGAAGGGGAAACAGGTTGTTATATGTCAGTGATAAGTTAAAATTTGCAAAGGGAACAAGCCAGGAAGCAGAAGAAAGGTCGAGGAAACTATTTAAGACAACACAAAACGTCTCGCATTTGTTTCAGAGTGGTCTAGAACTATATGTCTATATCGGAGTGTGAGGAACAGCTTAGAGAAAGGCTAGTATAGAAATTATGTGAGAAAAAGCAGCTAAAGGAACAGTGAGTGAGAAACAGCGAAGAGAAAGGCTAGAAATTTATATTTTATCATACGTAATTCGGTCAACAACAACATGGAATATACTACCCAAATCTATTATACACTTGTCATTGGAAACCCCCCACCCCAGGGGGAGACATGGGGGCATATGTGGGGGATGGTTAGGGATTCGCTTGTCAAACTCCCCCCATGGGTTGGGGCATTAATTAGTGCAGTTTGGACATTGTGCAAATATGATCACCAAGTGATACAATGGGATGTCAGGTACATTTGGGTTCAAATTTAAGGTCCTGTTTACATGGAAGTAGGGTGACCCTTCTAGAAGGGTTACCCTAGTAAAAGGGTTACCCTAGTTTATTGTCTTTCCGTGTTTCATTTACATGAGTGCTAGGGTGACCCTGGGGGGAGGGTTATCTTTTTGTTTACATAAGCCATGTAAACGCGTTTGCTAGAGTGACCCTGGCAGCCAGGTTATGTTTCAATGGGGGGAAAAAAACAAGTACGTGACAAAATGTCTTAACGATTTTGTGGCTGCCCTTCCTGTTCTTATACACCTTGTGAAGTCTTTTGAAGATATCAAGCAAATGACACCAACAATAACATGTAAACTGAAAATATAGTAAAATGGTCACGCAGAAGTAATGTGACCCTACTAGAAGAGTTAACCCTGCTACAAGGGTCACCCTACTCCATGTAAACAAGGGCTATCTTTTGACTCGCTTCAAAGGGTGACCCTTCTAGAAGGGTCTCCCTACCTCCATGTAAACAGGGCCTAAGCCACTGCATATGGACAGAAAGGGAGACTGGTCACAAGTAAATATGCTGTAAATCCCTTTGTGGGCCTGGCCCTGGATCAAGTTACTTCCAGTATATTGTACTTTGTCTTATTTTATACTATGTTAAATTAACATTAATAGGTTAATTAAGTTTCCCAAAATATGTTTATTTTGTTCAAATTATTCTCTGTACGAGTCCTGTCAGCTTTCTGAAGCAAAAGACAGCATTTCTGTTAGAGGTATGTTTATCCTTTAAAAATCCACTTCAATTAAACTCTGTTAATGTCTTAAGAAATTAAAAGCTGATGAGATCATTTTACACGTATGTCATTGATATGTCAACAGTTTATTATAAAGTGAGAAGTGCATTTCACAAAGTGCAATGGCTTTTTCAACATTTTTCAGTATAACATCAAAATGGGTATGCCTGTGGAGACTGCACACAGGAAATATACATGGCATAAAATGTAATTCTATGTACTCTATTACTTTTAGTTTCAGGATTTTAGTTTGAGGGTGGGGGATTAGGCAGATAATTGTCCCCCAGGTGGTGGGGCAATTTTCTATTTTAAAAAGAAATATCCAATGCCCCATGTTTTCCAAGGGGGGGGGGGGGGGATATATATATATATATATATATATATATATATATATATATATATATATATATATAGTTCAATCTACAGACACGGTGTTTCGCTGTACAACAGCTCATCAGTGTAGCTTGGAACAATCTGAATGAATTTCATCAATTACTTATACACATGCGATTGTCGGTGACAACCGCATGTGGGACAGCATCGGTGAAGTACATTCAGATAGCGTGAAGTGCGCATGGGCCCAGAGTGCTCAAATATATATATATTGCAAATATATATATATTGCAAATGCTGTGATCTGATTGGCTACTCTACTCAATATCTATTTGTCGATAGATAGCGAGTAAGAAATTGAGTACCAGTAACTCTCGCTCAGGGATGCTGGAATGATAAAAGGGCAAGCAAACATACTTTTCTTTAATTATTCGCCCTGAAACTTTCACAATCGAAAGAAGTAATCTCAAACTTTACTTCAATGTTATTTTCTCCAATTTAAACATTTTGTTAAATAAGCACTTTAAGTATTTTTGTCTTTGACTTGTCCATATATATATATGTTATTTACCAAACTGGAGGTCCGTACTGGAAAAATATTGGCCGAGGTCTTGACTGTACGGAACGAGGTCTTTACCGACTGTGATGTCGCCCCATTTGAGTCGCCTTGCTTCATCGCGAGCCCTAAAACCAAAATGAAGGGCGTGTTGTTGTACCAGCTGCCGTTTTCTGGCCAGAAGAACTTCTCGAGACTTCGCGAACTCTTGGTCTTGAAAAATGTTCAGGTTTGAACTTTTGTCATTTAGATAACGTTGTAAACTTCTCTGAAAAGCTGTGAGAGACGAAGGCTCGTAAACGTCATTTTTCTTGCGAGCGTTAACGAAAAATTTGGCGAAGAGGATGTTTAATTCCTTGGCAGGTATGGTTTGAATTTCTCGTACTTCATTTATAGACAAAAAGTACCTGGTAATGGCATTTATATCGTATTCCGTTTTCTTCTTCGTGTTTTCCGGTCGTTGACTCTCAATATAATTTTGGATGTCAATATCGCTGCCATTGTAACATCCGTTTTCGTTCGCTTTTGGGTCTGAATAGACTAAATTTTCAGCACTTGTGCTTGGGACGTCGTCTTGGGAGTAATAAAATTCGCTCTCACTATGCTCACTATCATCGGAGTACATTTTCCAGCACTTTTTTGGTTTGAAAACTGTTTTTCACCCCATATTAGTTTTGGCGGGAAAAACGAGAAGTCCGTACTTGTGTGATACGGACCTCGTATTTAGCCAATCAGAAGCCGGCATTTTTGTTACGGACCTGCAGTTACGGACCTGAGAAAAATAAATGGTGTTATTTAGTTCGAAATTCAATACACTATTAACTAATTTGAATACCGTAACAGTCAAATTCTGGGCCGCCTGTGTTGCTTGGGTGTTCCCCTAAAATCCTCGTCATACGAATTACGAAGTTCGCTGATTGGAATAGCTTCTTTCGTTGATTGTATCATTTCTGGACGTTATTCGAACTATTTTTCTTTAAAACTTGATGTTCAAGGTAAACTACATACAAAATTTATTATATTATAAGTGTGATTTATAAAGGGGGTCGAGGTGAAAGCGATGGCAGATACAGGTTTGTGAAAACAGAGTCTTTACTTATTTGCTGACTAACGCGGTTTAATAGATTTATTTGTTGTACGTATAACCCATATTATTATATAGCATGCTATCGGATATGAGCTTTTGCGTAATCTGATTGGTTCCCTACCACCAGGCTATCAGCTCATATCCTGCTAGTAGAGGAAAAACAAGATGGCGGCATGTTTTTTTAAACTGCCAAAAGAGTTGAAATTGACGGATTTTTATACAGAAAAACATCAACACACTCAAACCAATGTATAAAAAAAAAACATTGTGTAAAAATACATTAACAAATACACAATTTAGCATGTTAAATGGTAAAATTCACCTAAAAATTACGTCTTTTTACTTCAAAAACCCGACTAAATTAACGGGTTGATATTAATTTGTTGCCAAACAAAGAAACTCGCGGTTAAAATCAAGCTTACAACACACATTTCGTAGGAGATTACCAGTAAAGAGACTTTTTTTAATTTAGATAAGCATTTGAAGTAGTAAAAAGCATGTTCTTTTTCAAAAACAATCAACTAAGTAATTTAGTTTCACTGCCGAAGGTGTTTCACTTTCATTTTTGCATGAAATCAAAACCTTTTTCACAACAGCAACGCTGATATAAACAACTGATCCACCTTTTGACTTAGGTACCTTTTAATCTTTTTTGTTGATCTGCTTAACACATTTTTTGCCTCTCGAGCAACATTTATACAACATTTCGAAGCTGTTTACTGAACAACTCAGCGAGAAACTCTATGTGAATGCATCATTACGCATGGCGGAAGTATTAAGTTGCCTATGCCGGAAGTTTGTTGTTTCAAACATTTCACTGTAATTTTGTCTCTTGTACAGTGCTTGGCTATATAATAAAACAAGCGCCTCGTTGGCTATGAGCTCATATACAACTCGAGCTCATGGTATAACTGTTAAATATTGCATTTACAACATCTCGTACGCTATCGCTTAGGAGGCCAAATGACTGTGAATTTGCAATCTTAGCTTTTCATCTGAGTCTAAGGCCCAGGTCAAACGTCGAACTTTTCATGAGTCGAACTCAATGTAAATTAGGAAAGTCTTTTGCTTAGGTTCATTTGCATTGAGTTCGTCTCATGTGAAGTACGTCGTTTGACCCGGGCCTCAGTGGCTCAATGGTTAGTCAGTTACTATAGTCATTAGAAGGTCGCAGGTTCGATCCCTGTTGGGGATCAGAAACGTTTCCTGAGTATTTGAGCTTGACGAACATCTACCAAATGTCTGTTACATTACACCAAGTTCACAAACGTACCACATGTACTACGTGTATACGTACGACTTATCATATCACTTTAACTATATGCAAACGCTACACTTACGAAGCGCATATGATAATGAATTTTCAACCTTAGCTCTTCATCCGTGCTTCAGTAGTTAAATAGTTAGAGTGTCTAACTGACCATTAGAAGGTTTCAGGTTTGATCCCTGAGATAGAACATTTTCTATCTCGGCGATCGCGATCGTTGCGTCAATGGTTTCCATATGATCGCTGCGATCGCCGAGTTCATTTTTGAGCGATCGTGGCGATCGTAGCGATTATATGGAGACCAGGCTTTAGTAGCTCGATGCATGGTTAGAGCGTCTAACTATAGTCATTAGAAGGTAACAGGTTTGATTCGTGTCTGTGGCTCAGAAACATTTTCTCATTTTTCTGAGTATTTGAGTTTGACGAACCTAAAACTGTATATATGTATGACGTGGAAACATCTCTGGAAAGTATTATAGAGATGTATTGTTTTCTGTATTTCTTCGACAACTGGTGGTGTTTGTACCGAAATTTTCGAACATGCAACAACACGTCGATCTTCGCTCAGCTGCATGGAGTGCGGAATTTCACTATTGATGGCATTCTTCCCTCTTTTTGGCTTATGGGATTTGTAGATTGGAAATGGCGGTCTTTATCTGCACGGTTGTATATGTGTTGCATAGTTTTTTTTTGTGCCGTTATCTCTGCATCGAATATACTGTATATGTACTAAAGTGTGTTTTGGTTGTTATCTATATGTGGCAAGTGATCTCAGCAGGGACTATATTAATCTAGCTCTGTTTTTGTCAAGCATCGCTACCTTCGGTGTGGGAAAGACATTTTTTTGCCTCAGTGTATAGCGGCATTTCATCAGATCCTGCTCTTCAATCGAACATGTTTAATACTATGGATCAAGAAATGCTTCAGACGACACTTTATAAATTGCTTTCTACGAAATGTTTGAAACCTAAAGCCAAAGGCGATTATATTTGTGTCGATGGCCCAAAATACAGGTCGGAGAAAAATGGCGCCAAGCAGGTGGGAAAAGTCCGTTTTCCTCCGCGCTCTTCCTCCCTCCGACAAAAAAGGCCGATGGGGCTCCGACCAAAAAAAAACGGACTTTGGGAAAGTCTATTACGTCAGTTATTTACCGAGGCCCGAAGGACCGAGGTAAATAAGTAGTTACCGAGGTTGAGGTAAATAACCTATACTTTAATATTATAAATAAACAACCGCGGTACGTCAAAGAAAACCGAGGTGATCATGAACTAATGTCTTAACTTTTTGGGCCAAAAGCGCGTTCTTCAAACGTTGAACAAACATAGTTTTCTTTAATTATTCGCCCTGAAACTTTCACAATCGAAAAAAGTAATCTCAAATTTTACTTCAATGTTATTTTCTCCAATGTTTTGTCTTTGACTTGTCCATATATGGTATTATTTAATTCGAAATTCAATACACTATTAACTAATTTGAATATAGTAACAGTCAAACTCTGGGCCCCCTGTGTTGCTTGGGTATTCCCGTAAAACTCATCATTATCCTCGTATACGAATTACGAATTTCGCTGATTGGAATAGCTTCTTTCGTCGATTGTATAATTTTTGGACGTTATTCAAACTATTTAAAACATGATGTTAAAGGTAAGCTACATACAAAATATATTATATAAGTGTAATTTATAAATTAGGGGGTCGAGATTATAGCGATGGCAGATACATGCTCCTGTCTTTACCTATTTGCTGACTTATGTGTGGTACGTATAACCCATAATATTGCATTTACAACATCTCATACGCAAACACTATCGCTTAGGAGCACAAATGACTGTGAATTTGCAACTTAGCTTTCTATCTGTGTCTCAGTGGCTCAATGGTTAGTCAGTTACTACAGTTATTAGAAGGTTGCAGGTTCCATCCCTGTCTGTAGCTTAGAAACGTTTTCTGAGTATTTGAGCTTGATGAACGTCTACGAAACGTCTGTTATACATTACACCAAGCTCGCAAACGTACTACATGCATGTATACGTACGACTTATCATAGCATATGACAATGAGTTCCCAAGCTTAGCTCTTCATCCATTCCGTGCCTCAGTAGTTCAATGCTTAGAGCGTCTAACTAGTTATTACAAGTTTGCAGGTTTGGTCCCTCTCTGCATTCAGAAACATTTTCTGAGTATTTGAGCTTGATGGATGTCTACCAAACGACTGTTACATTACACTACATGTACCTATACATAGAACTCGTAATATCACTTTACGCTACAACTTATAGGAAGCACATATGACTATGAATATCCAACCTTAGCTCTCTATCCGACCTTCAGTAGCTCAATGCTTAGATCGTCTAACTATATAGTCCTGAGAAGGTAACAGGTTTGATTCGTGTCTGTGGTTCAGGAACATTTTCTGAGTACTTGAGTTTGACGAATCTATATATATATTATATGACGTGGAAACATGTCTGGAAAGTCGGTAAAATCGGTCTTCGCTCAGCTGGAGTGCGGAATTTCACTATTGATGGCATTCTTCCCTTGTTTTGTCTTGTGGGATTTGTAGATTGGAAATGGCGGTCTTCGTCTGCAGGGATGTATGTGTTGCATAGGGTTTTTTGTGACGTTAGCTCTGCATCGAATATACTGTATATCTACTAAAGTGTGTTTTGGTTCTTATCTATACGTGGCAAGTGATCTCAGCAGGGACCTATATTAATCTAGCTCTGTGTTTGTCAAGCATCGCTACCTTCGGTGTGGGAAAGACATTTTTTTGCCTCAGTGTAGCGACATCAGTTCATCAGATCCTGCACTTAAATCAACAAATGCTTCAGGACGACACTTTATCAATTGCTTTCTACGAAATGTTTGAAACCTAAAGCCAAAGACGATTATATTTGTGTCGATGGGCATTCACGCGAACATAAATATTCTGCATTGAATTTTCATTAAATATTCTATTATTATAAGCGAAAGAGCTATGGGAATTGTAACGTAGGTTTAGAAAATTTAAACCTCAAAATGTTTCGAAAAGTTCGGAAAGGAAAGGCAAAGAATAAAAAATTGGGTTCGGGCAGAAAATATATCTGTTACGATACTAGAACAGCGTCCTGTATCAATTGTTGTGAAGGAGGTTTGTAGGAGATTGTAGACTACATGCACCAGTTGTTGTAATAGCAGAAAGATTATAGAAACAACACTTTGGCGAGGTAAATTAAGCTTTAAGGATCTTCAATCGTAGCACGGCAACAAAATACGATACAGAAAGAATAGATCAACTAAGACAAGTTCAATAAGTTTTACTGCACAACGATTTTCAGTTGTACTGCTCTAATGCTCTTCAGTGTCAACTACTATGAACCTGCTGCACTTGAATCGTAACAACTCACTGAACTCAGTGACTGTTGAGTACTGTTTTATTTAGTCCTTTACTTAGTACTGACTAAGTTGAACTCAAACTTATATAACTGAATAGAAATGTAATACTAGAATTACAAATGATATAATGATTAATGTTATCGCTAAATATAATATAGCTTAGCAAAGCCAAAAAGAAGATCAAGCTATCACAAGAATTCAACATTATTTGATAAAGAGCATGCATTTAGTTGAAATACAATGACAGATAAGATCAGATAATAAAGGTGCAGCTGCGCTGGTATACAGTAACTTACTTGGTAGCGCGACTAGATAGATAAGGCTAAAAGAAAGCTTATTAGCATCAGAGATAATAATAGTGCAGTTTTAAAACTGATGGGTATATGTAATCCATAACATATCTTTGGGGGTGCTTACATGACACAGGTGCCACAGAACTTTGTTCTCCTGAAAATTTGTCACCCTTTTTGAAATTCTTCCCCTTCATAAACTCGCTTTACTTTATCTTATAACGTATGCCGTACGCTCAGAAACCGACAAGCTACTTCTGAAACCAAGTTTCTAAAACTTTCTGTCGGTATTTAAGACTTGAAATTGAGTAAAAAGTCTAGGTTATCTTTAGTGTCTTCAATAATGCATTCCGTACTATATAAATATAGAAGTCGCTTCATCTTATAACGTATACGCCGTACGCTCAGAAACAGAGAAGCCATTTGTGAAAGAAAACTAAAACTTTCTGGCAGTATTTAGAAATTAAATTAAATTGCCGGTATTGCCAATGCATGATTAGGATTAAATTATGCAGGATTAAATTATTGTGCTATTTTAAATGTCTTTCTCTTCTTTTTTAGTCCCTAGTTCCCATGTCCTTGACATGATGTTCAACAACAATCTGTTTTACGATGACTTAAATGACTGACAATGGTAATTTGGTTTAAAGTGTTTATGAATATTTAGGAGAACACTTAAAATGACAAAGTAACACTTTTTGCACTTTTTCGTTTCCTTGCTTTGTTGTTGAGATATTCAGTTTTCCTTGTTATTATCAATCTAAATGAATTCAAAGGAAGCATGTAGATGTGTTTTTCCCTTAACACCAAACAACGTTTAGAATTTCAAGTGATATGTTTGATAATAGCAAAGAAATATAACCATTTCCAACAATAATTCTTTATGCACACGTGACGTCAAAACGCTTCATTTGCATATCAAACAACTGAAATATCTCAACAACAAAGCAAGGAAACGAACTGTCATCTTAAGTAATATTTAAAACACGAGCAGGAGTGTTTTATCAGATTTAAAACCACGAGGGCGCAGCCCAAGTGTTTTAGATCTGATAAAACACGTGATGCGATATGGATAGATAAGACTAAAAGAAAGCTTATTAGCATCAGAGATAATAATAGTGCAGTTTTAAAACTGATGGGTATATGTAATCCATAACATATCTTTGGGGGTGCTTACATGACGCAGGTGCCACAGAACTTTGTTCTCCTGAGTAAAAAGTCTAGGTTATCTTTGGGAGGGAAGCAGTTAATAGAGAAGATCCATTTTGCTTTGTTAACGCTTTGGTATGTCTTCAATAATGCATTCCGTACTATATAAATATAGAAGTCGCTTCATCTTATAACGTACGCCGTACGCTCAGAAACAGCGAAGCCATTTGTGAAAGCAAGCTAAAACTTTCTGGCAGTACTTAGAAATTAAATTAAATTGCCGGTATTGCCAATGCATGATTAGGATTAAATTATGCAGGATTAAATTATTGTGCTATTTTAAATGTCTTTCTCTTCTTTTTTAGTCCCTAGTTCCCATGTCCTTGACATGATGTTCAACAACAATCTGTTTTACGATGACTTAAATGACTGACAATGGTAATTTGGTTTAAAGTGTTTATGAATATTTAGGAGAACACTTAAAATGACAAAGTAACACTTTTTGCACTTTTTCGTTTCCTTGCTTTGTTGTTGAGATATTTCAGTTTGTTTGATATGTAAATTAAACATCTCAAGACGTCTCATGTGCATAATGAGCTATCGGAGAAGAAGCCTATATATCCTTGTTATTATCAATCTAAATGAATTCAAAGGAAGCATGTAGATGTGTTTTTCCCTTAACACCAAACAACGTGTAGAATTTCAAGTGATATCATGTTTGATAATAGCAAAGAAATATAATCATTTCCAACAATAATTCTTTATGCACACGTGACGTCAAAACGCTTTAAAGCAAGGAAACGAACTGTCATCTTAAGTAATATTTAAAACACGAGCAGGAGTGTTTTATCAGATTTAAATGGCTTAAAAAACGATTCGTTTTTTGATGTTATGTTCATTAGTATTCTTTATATAAAATTGTATGTTCATTAGTATTCTTTCTGACGTCAAGACGTTTTATCTGGTATAAAACCACGGACATGGTACTGATTTCCTTTGTGTTTTCCTCGTGAATTATTAATGAGTTTTTGAAGTGTTCTTTCAAATAAGACAAACTTAATTTTAATTTCTTTTTATTTCTGTAGTGAATGACATTCTTATATAATTGTGATCACTTTCCTTTTTTCTCAGAGAATTTAGTTGTTTCTTTTTTATTATTTAGAAAATTTAGAAAGTTTAGATTATAACAAATGGCATCAGCTCAAGAAACAAATGTTTCTCAGAAATCTCAGGATGGAGCAGTAAGTAACTAAACATCAACAAGACGCCTGGGTCAGGCGTTCACTCGGGCTACCATCAAAATGGGGAGGTGCTTGGTTAAAAGTACTGATTGAAGTGTTATTGCAGTAATCAGAAAATCGAAGCCTGAATTGAAGGCTGAATGTGGTGCATACTTCACACTGGTGAACATATTTTACGATCAAGACAGTGGAGGCGGACTGCATGTGTAGTCTGCCAAATTTCACTGATAAACTGCACAGTCAGTCTATTTCAAAATCTACCAACAACGTGCAAGAACACCTTGATCAAAAGGCAAGCTGTTCGACTTTTTGTGCAACTCCAAAAGCGAAAGAAGCAAAGAACTTAAAACATGCCTCACGGCCTCACTCAGTCACATGGCTATAATAACTCACCGGAAGTATGAATATAGTAGTGGAAGTAAATTGTGCAAAAATGCAATTTTGTGTCGCCCAAAAAAACAACACAAACAGAAACAGACTCGGAGCCGAAACCTAGATTCGGTCTACCATGGGTAGCCCGAATAATTATGGTTGATACATCTCTCGTTTAAATTTCAAAGTATGTTAATTCACACCAGTATAATTTCACCAATCCAAGAACTGCAATATTACCTGGTAAATATCTTGCCAAATTTTACTGGATGCCATCGGATAGTGAATTTTACCGGATCTATCCCCTAAATTGTTTATATTCTATAAAAGTTGTATATTGTTGTTCGACATAGTTTAGCACTACTCTTTTAAAGTTTTTATTTAGATCCCGTATTTATACCCTTATATGCGAGTACAAGGCCACAGGTATAATTTTGGCGGGCTACAGGCATAACAAATGTGGTAAATGAAAGAAATTCGACAATACCATCAAAGACGTGGTTTGGAGGCTTGGCGTTTTAATATCACGTCCACGTTCCTATTAGTGAACCTGCACAATCCAACGAGAACGAACGAATAACCTCATTAACTAAACGACTCAGTCGTCCAGACTCGTACGGACTTGCTTTCCTATTGGTTGAGACGACAAATTATTATGATATTCGTCAGTACTGAGGCGGGTGATAATGACTTGTTCCAACCAATAGGTAATCGAGTTTGTACGATGACTGACTGGTCATGCAGTCGCCTCCGCAGTCACCATTGAAGTATTTAACGCCACGCAAATCGAAACTTGTTTGTTCAGAGATAACCCGTAATACTCTTTGTAACAACGCTGTCATTGCACCTTTACACATGCATGTATAGCTGTGTGGAATGTTTTTTTCTTCATTATGCAGGACTAAGTTTTGAGCTCGATTGATAGCGCAATAACATTTGATCATTGTGGTATTGTTTGACAAAAACAGCCGCGATACTCGTAAACAATGTAAACAAGGGCGACGAGGGCAGTTAAAAGCAATATAACATTTTCAATGTAACACCCCAGTAACGCCCTAGTACTGCTAAAACGATTGTACTGTAGTTAGAATCTGTATTGGAGTCAATGCAACAATCCTTATCTTTCGGTTGGTGTTGAATGAAGAAAGAGCACTGCGCTATAGGTCGTTTTCACTCTCGTGATCGGTGGCCCATTGGGGTGGTGAAACAATACGAAATATTTGAATAAGAATAGAGCTAATTCCCATATGGTACACCAATATGGCCGCCATTTCATTGTTTTGGTTCACCAATATGGCCGCCGTGACGTCAGATGAAAACGATCTATAGGGACTATAAGAAGTATTCATTCGCTATTTTTTGCAAGAATAGTTCTTTTGTTTGAAGGACATCGTCGTTGAGCTGATCTTAAATCCCTAATGATTAACTAGAAGTGTTGATAAATTTGATTCAAGTCAACTACATCGACGTTTTGGTGCTCTTGTGGCAATACCTTGGGCCTATATATGTATATACAACAATAACTTATTATAATTGTTCGTTAAACGGTAAGTTTTTGCCATGCAATAAAAATTGTAAAACAATGGACGAAATGTACGTTACTCTTGGGAGTGTTCGCTGATCAAAAAGTTCAACCCTGTGTTGGTAAACGATTTTAAAATATGACGACAATTAGACGCGTGCTGGACAATTAGATTATAATCCCCGCGATAGCTTGGCAAATTCTTCGTTAAAATACCTCCAGGAAAAGCGATAAGATTAGGGAATTTGAAAAAAAAAACCCCACTAATTCTTGCTTATCGACAAAATGGTGCTTTGTGGAATATCATCATCAACGAAATAGGTAGAAACCACATTTTCCACAGCTTCAAGAGAACGTGCAAAATATACACAGGAATGCATGTAGCTCTTCGAAATGCTTTGCGAAGGCGGTTCGATAGTATATTCGTATTTCTCGTTATACTCCTTACTGGCTGAATCAGTCTTCTGGGACTGATTCAGACTTTAGTATTTTACTTTGGCTAACGCCAGACGATTTTATATACTTGTCAAGGTGGTCAGGGGGAGAGCTCCCAGTCACCAATGGGTTGAAGTTGAATTAATTGTGAAGCGGTGGCTGTGGCAAGTGAGAGAACATTTTCATAACAATATACCTCAGGTGATTTCTATGTGCCGGTATGATTAAAATGTCTTGTGAATAGCATGTATGGTTTCTCGATCGGGTTGAGTCCAGCATGAAGGTGTACGGCTATACGCGTTTTGGTCGTTCTTATATACTGAATGTTGACAGCCAATGAACATCTAAGATTTTGTCTTGCCATATAATTATCATAACTGCATATTCGTCCGTTCTCGTTGGATTGTGCAGGTTCACTATTAGACTGCTGTAATTAGACCGAGATGACGGCGGTTTATTACCAGAAACTTATTCATCGTATAAATATGGGACCTGTCTTCACAACGATCACCCCTGATTGAAGACACTAGATCGGAGTGTCGAAATGTTGTGTCATGAACAGTAACTTTTTAAGTGATAGTTAAAATATGAGCGGCCGAATTTGAGGCACTAGTGCCTATTAACTTTGATAAAACCTTGATGTTTTATTAATCAATGTTTTATCCGTAGTTAAAGATGCTGATTAAACATTCATTTCTTTTGAATTTTCTTCATGAATTATTAATGAATTTGATAAGTAACATTAAAAAAACTTTAAGGCAGAGTAGCGTTGAAATATGACTACTGGCTACGTTGGCAATTTATTTCTAATCCAATGCTTCTTGACTTAAATATAGATACCGAACTGAGTGTGGATTCAATAATTGAATTTGTTGCTGAGACAGCCAAAGTCAAATCGGAAAACGAAAGGCTTCAAGACTTTCCGTACGTGGCAAATAGATCAGTCGATCTACTTCATGGTAACAAAATACTAAAACAAATATTATCTGAGATTGCCAGTAAATGTGATGAGCAAACTGCATTCGTAGAAATGCAGTGGTACATGTATCGTCTTGTTTTTTGGGAATTGTTCTTTAAGTTTAGCGTTGCCAATCTATCTATATTAGAACTTGCATCTGTGGTGCAGAAGGATCATCTTGGTAGAATGGAATATCTTGTACCCTATAGTGAAGCCATAGAACATGAACTACAACCAGAAAAGATTGCAAATGAGCTTAAAAAATGTCTGACAGTTGGCGTTAAAATAGGGAATCAGTCACCAATAGCAGCTAGTAACCAAAATTTGGGTCAGCCGTATTTCAAATTAGGGAAAGTTGAAGCAAGCATTCCTTATTTTGGGAAGAGTCTAGACATGTACACTAAACTAGAGAAGTGGGAGGAAATAGCGAGGAGCAATGAACATTTGGGCGATGCTTATTACAACTTAGAGAAATATGAGGAATGCATTGATTATTATAAGAAGAGTCTAGACATGTACACTAAACTGAAGAATCAGAAAGGAATAGCAAATAGCAGTGAAAATTTGGGTAAGGCGTATTTCAAGTTAGAGAAATATGAGGAATGCATTGATTATCTTGAGAAGAATGTACACTAAAATGGAGAATCAGGAAGAAATAGCAAACAGCAATGAAACATTGGGCCATGTGTATTTCACGTTAGGCCAAAATGAAAATGCATCGATTATTATAAGAAGAGTCTGGACATGTACACTAAACTGGAGAATCAGAAAGGAATAGCAAATAGCAGTGAAAATTTGGGTAATGCTTATTGCAGGTTAGAGAAATATGAAAACGCCATTGATTATTATAAGAAGAGTCTAGCCTTGTACACTAAACTAGAGAAATGGGAAGGAATAGCGAGCAGCAGTAAATATTTGGGCGATGTTTTTTACAACTTAGAGAAAAATGAGAACGCCATTGATTATTATAAGAAGAGTCTAGACATGTACACTAAACTGGAGAATCAGAAAGGAATAGCAAATTGCAGTGAAAAATTGGGTAAGGCGTATTTCACCTTAGAGAAATATGAGGAATGCATTGATTATTCTAGGAAGAGTCTAGACATGTACACTAAAATGGAGACTGATCAGGAAAGAATAGCACTTAATCAAATTTTGGGTCTGGCGTATTTTCAATTAAAGAAATATGAGGAAAGCATTGATTATCTTGAGAAGAATCTCGAAATGTACACTAAAATGGAGAATCAGGAAGAAATAGCAAGCAGCAATGAAACATTGGGCCAGGTGTATTTCACGTTAGGCCAAAATGAAAAATGCATCGATTATTATAAGAAGAATCTAGACATGTACACTAAACTGGAGAATCAGAAAGGAATAGCAAGTAGCAGTGAAAATTTGGGTAAGGCGTATTTCAGATTAGAGAAATATGAAGCAAGCATTCCTTATTTTGGGAAAAGTCTAGACATGTACACTAAACTAGAATAGTGGGAGGAAATGGCAAACATCAATGAAAATTTGGGTCATGTGCATGGCATGTTAGGCCAATATGAAAAATACATCGATTATTATAAGAAGAGTCTAGACATGTACACTAAACTGGAGAATCAGAAAGGAATAGCAAATAGCAGTGAAAATTTGGGTAAGGCGTATTTCAAGTTAGAGAAATATGAAGAATGCATTGATTATTGTAAGAAGAGTCTAGACATGTACACTAAACTGGAGAATCAGAAAGGAATAGCAAGTAGCAGTGAAAATTTGGGTAAGGCGTATTTCAGATTAGAGAAATATGAAGCAAGCATTCCTTATTTTGGGAAAAGTCTAGACATGTACACTAAACTAGAAAAGTGGGAGGAAATGGCAAACATCAATGAAAATTTGGGCCATGTGTATTTCACGTTAGGCCAAAATGAAAAATGCATCGATTATTATAAGAAGAGTCTAGCCTTTTAGGCTACACTAAACTAGAGGAATGGGAAGGAATAGCGAGCAGCAGTGAATATTTGGGCGATGTTTATTACAACTTAGAGAAAAATGAGAACGCCATTGATTATTACAAGAAGAGTCTAGACATGTACACTAAACTGGAGAAGCAGAAAGGAATAGCAAGTAGCAGAAAAAATTTGGGTAAGGCGTATTTCAGATTAGAGAAATATGAAGCAAGCATTCCTTATTTTGGGAAAAGTCTAGACATGTACGGTAAACTAGAAAAGTGTGAGCAGGGCCGTAGCGAGGGGGTATTGGGGGGTGCGGCACCCCCCAACTTTTACAAAATTGCAATATTCGGAAAACTCACGGGGCTATTCGGAAAATTGGCACCTTTTTCTTTAAGACTATTTTGAAAGATTTGTCAAAATCTACTGATTATATGAAAAATAAACGTACTGGTATGCGGTAACAGAAAACTTGTAATGCACACTAAACTAGGGATGTAGGAGAAAGTAGCAAACAGCAATGAAAATTTGGGTAATGCTTATTGCAGGTTAGAGAAATATGAAAACGGCATTGATTATTTTAAGATTATTTTCAATTAAAGAAATATGAGGAAAGCATTGATTATCTTGGGAAGAATCTCGAAATGTACACTGAAATGGAGAATCAGGAAGAAATAGCAAGCAGCAATGAAACATTGGGCCAGGTGTATTTCACGTTAGGCCAAAATGAAAAATGCATCGATTATTATAAGAAGAGTCTAGACATGCACACTAAAATGGAGAATCAGGAAGGAATAGCAAGCAGCAATGAAAATTTGAGTTAGCCTATTTCAAATTAGAGAAATATAAGGAAAGCATTGATTTTGCTAAGAAGAGTTTAGACGAGTACACTAAATTAGGAAATTAGGAAAAAATAGCATGTACCACTAGAAGTTTGGGGGATGTTTATTTATCTATTACGCGGTATTAGCACTGGTATAGGCAATCGCTCAGGAATGGCAAACAGTAATTCATGCCTCGGTTCTGCATATCACGCTTCTGGGAAGTTTGAGAAGGCCTTAGAAAATTTTGAAAAAGCATTTGTTATTACAACTGACAAAGGGAATCAGAATGGAATAGCAGAGATATTTCGTGAAATGGCGGATATCTATTCACACATGGGACAGCTAGAGAAAGCTATTGACTATCGCAAGAGAAGTTTAGCAATGAGCGCTGAAATGGGAGACCATTCAGGCATAGCAAGTAGCAATTTACGTATGGCGAATATCTATGTAGAGTCGAAGAAGTATGAAGAATCTATTCCATACTTTGAGAAAGCTGCTGATATCTATAGTCAGATTAGAAGTCGAATGGGTGAGAGTGCTTGTTTTGCAAGACTTGGCAGTTATTATCTCATATACCTAGTTCAGGCTCTTCAGCTACGATCAGAACTCGCACCTTTGAAGCTATCTACCTCATATTTCAGAAAATCGATCGAGTGCTGTGATAGCATTTTTTTAAATTTAATTGTCGACGAAAATCAAACATCATTTACAAATCGATACGTCATGATGTACGTCGTCCTGAAGTGTTGCTTCATTTCTCTTAAACGCTTTGAAACGGCGTTATTAGTTGCTGATCCAGGCAAGGTCAAAGCACTTCAAATTTCCATAGAGAAACGATCGACTGTGAGCGACTATGCACGTAAGATCTGGCAAGCAATAGACGACGAAAAGGGAAAAGATCACATCAGTGATATTGCAAAAGCTATACAGCTTGAGAAAAATTGTGCTACCGTGTTATACTACTCCTTTGATTACAGGGGTATTCTCAACGTTTGGGTTTTAAATGGTAATCATGGTAACGTAAGTATCAGTATCCCAATTAATACGTTATCGAGCAAAGAGTACATTCATACGAGTGTTTACCCAGATAAATGCAAGGAACTAGTTTTTAGTAAAAAAAAAAAGCACAGATTGTTACTCCTCAATTTTCAGTATCCCACAATGTTCCAATCTTTCATTGTTAGGAGTGACATTTCAAAGCGACTGTAAGTTTTCCACACACGTTAAGAATAAGTTGACAAAGGCTAACAAATGCTTGTTTATTCTGAGAACATTACGCAAAGAAGGATACAATCAAGCAGAGATAGACTACCTCTTCAATAGTATTAGTACTTCCGAATATTACATACTGTATGGCTTAGCAGTTTTTTGGGCATCTGATTCTGATCTTACCATAATTCAATATTTTTTAGACAGATATAAACTATAAACGACGCTATATTTTATACTGTATTAATGTGCGACAGGAACTTAAGAAACAGGATAATTCTATTTTTGAAAAGGTCAAATTGTTCAAAACTAAATCAAATAAATATTGTCTTCGAAGAACCAGCAGTGCACGCCCTAAACTTAACACTGAGCGCTATAAGAATTCCTACATAAATAGATTAATTTTCAAATATAATTTAGCTCTTTAGTATTCTCCTATATAATTTTAGCTCTTATTTACATATTACAGTGTATAATATAATCATTGTATTACAACTTTTTATATTATGTAAATTTTTTAAAACTAAAAAACTTTGTAACATAGGAAACTTTGTAACATAGGAAATGTATCTTTTTCCTATGAAGAATAAAGACGATTGATTGAAACACCAGTCTCTAATAAACACCTCTCTCTAATAAACACCTCTCTCTAACAAACATCTCTCTAATTAACGCCACTCTATCTTAGAAAATCGATTGGAAAGTTTATGTAAATCAGGACGAATTTGTATTCGATTTACAACACCTGATTAATCACTCATTTCTTTTGAATTTTCCTCATGAATTATTACATTACATTACGCGTATATGGTATGTCTATTTTTAGTCCCTTGTATCATTGTTCACGGAGGCGCACATGAAACCTATAGACGGCGGCGACCAAAAGCACGGAGCTGAAGAGAAGCAGGCAGCTGAAATGGACTATGAACTCCTAAAACAAGTAAGTATCTAATTGACAATGTTGCGGTGCCAATCAGATGTTAAAGTGCCTATGAAGTGAAACTTAACTGCCAGATATTCAAAAATTTTTTTCATATTCACGTTTAAAAAGCTTAACGCGTTTTACACGCTGTTCGTAAAAACTATAAATTTTATTGTTCGTAAAAGAAAACTATAAATTCCCTTACCACTATCTTCATAATTTGGTCCACGAATTTACACTAAACCAGGATTAAGCTAATCGCCTTTTGAACAACTTGCTTGGCGAAATAGACCACCGCCTTCTTGGTTTAATGGTTAAAAGAGCACCAAAAGGCTGTTTTGTTTTTGAAAAGAAAGAGTAGATAAAGGTCTTTAATTAGAATACATCAAACGTGTATCTTTACAATCAAATTACTCGTAAGGATTTTTCAATGTGTCCGTGTCGAGGCATATCAAAGGCGCTTCAAGCAGCCGCCATACGACACAGTTCAGACCACGGATCCCAGCTAAGCCCTAGGTGTGCCTAGGTGTTGATTTTACGGAGGGAGGAGAACCCGGCGAAAAACCCTCGGAGCACAGGAGAGACCAACTAAACTCTACTCACATGAGTCTCAAGCTCGAGAACGGGGCTGTTCCTAGACGTCCAACTGGGCTTAACTATTGGTGAGAGGCAGCGCCCTAACAGCACACGTCATCCGTGCTCCCCCAACAAAGAGGCTGAATAATTTTTAATCCTAGAGTACCTAGAGTAATCTCAACACCGTCATCGTTCTTTATACAACGCCACTCAGAGCATTTTCACGTCATCAGGACGACGTCAACGGCCGAAAGATGAGAACTGTTTCTTGAGATTGACACTACAAACAGTCGAGGGCGGTCTATTACCAGAAGCCTATTTGCATCTTGTCAATAGATAACGTCATCATTGGTTCTATTTGAGAGTATAAATATGGGATCCTGTTTTCACAACGATCACCCCTGATTGAAGACCCTAGATCGGAGTGTCAAACGTTTAGTCATGAACAGTAACTTTTTACGTAAAATTCAAAAAACGTTAAGCCAGAGTTTCAAAACTTTAACGTTGAACTAAGTGAGATTCTTCACCTGGCTGCTTTGGAATATTATTTGCAATCTATTAATGCTTATTAACTTAAATTTAGATACTTCAACCGGGAGAGGATTCAACAATTGAATTTGTTCTTGAGACAGCCAAAGTCCTATTAGAAAATGGAAGGGTTCAAGATTTTCCATTCATGGCAGATAGATCAGCCGATCTACTTGATGGTAACAAAATACTAAAACAAATATTATCTGAGATTACCAGTAAATGTGATGAGAAAACTGCATACGAAGAAATGCAGAAGTACATGTATTGTCTTGTTCTTGAAGAATTGTTACGTAAATCTAGCGTTGACGATCCATCAATATCAGTATTTGCAGTTGTGTTGCAGAAGCTTTTGCCAGCTACAATGGAGTATCTTGTATCCTATAGTGAAACCATAAAACATGAATTACAGCCAGAAAAGATTGCAAATGTGCTTAAAACCAAATTAGATGAATACACGCGCTGGGAAACTGATAGGGTGGCGTATTTGCGCTCCAGTGATAACAAAAAAGCTATCCAGTATTACGAAAAAGTCCTTGCAATCTGTACAGAATTAGGATATCAATTAGCAATTGTCAAGGTGTATCAAAATTTGGTAGAAGTGTATATCAGTATGAAGCAGTACGAGAAAGCCATTGTGTATTTAAATGAATATCTGACAGCGAGCGTTAAAATAGGGAATCAGGAAAGAATAGCGGATGGTAATCAAAATTTGGGTCTTGCGTATTTTAAATTAAAGAAATATGAGGAAAGCTTTGCTTATTTAGAGAAGAGTCTATATATAAACATGTACACTAAATTAAAGAATTCGGAAGAAATAGCACTTACCAGTAGAGGTTTGGGGGAAGTCGGTTTGTCTATTGAGCAGTGTGAAGAAGCTAGTAGACACTTTAAGGACAGGCTAGCAATGTACACTGAAATAGAAGATCAGTCTGGAATAGCTGACACCAATTGGAGTTTGGGGCGCCTTTTTTTAGCTACGAACCAGCACGAGAAAGCTATGGAATGTTTCAACAAATCCATAGCAATTAGCACTGAGATTAGAAATCAGTCAGAAATAGCAGAAATTCAACTGAGTGAGGATTCAACAATTGAATTTGTTATTGAGACAGCCAAAGTCCTATTAAAAAATGGAAGGCTTCAAGACTTTCCATTCATGGCAGATAGATCAGCTGATCTACTTCATGGTAACAACAAACTAAAACAAATATTATCTGACATTACCAGTAAATGTGATGAGAAAACTGCATACGAAGAAATGCAGAGGTACGTGTATTGTCTTGTTCTTGAGGAATTGTTACAGAAGTGTAGTATTAGAAATCGATCAATATTAGCATTAGTACTGTTGCAGAAATTTTTACTAGCTACAATGGAATATCTTGTACGCTATAGTGAAGCCATAAAACATGAATTACAACCAGAAAAGATTGCAAATGAGCTTAAAACCAAATTAGATGAATATAAGCGTTGCGAAACTGATGGAGATGCATATTTACGCTCGAGTGATAACAAAAAAGCTATCCAGTATTACGAGAAAGCGCTTGCAATCTGTACAGAATTAGGATATCAATTGTCAATTGTCAAAGAGTGTCAAAATTTGGCAAAGGTGTATATCAGTATGGAGCAGTACAAGAAAGCCATTGTGTATTTAAGTGAATGTCTGACAGCTAGTGTTAAAATAGGGGATCAGTCAGTAATAGCAAGTGGTAATCGAAATTTGGGTGTTGTGTATTCTAAATTAAAGAGATATGAGGAAGGCATTGTTTATTTAAAGAAGAGTCTAGACATGTACACTAAATTAGGGAATTCGAAAGAAATAGCATTTACCAATAGACATTTGGCGGGAGTCTATTTGTCTGTTGAGCAGTATGAGGAAGCTAGTAGATATTTTAAGGACAGTCTAGCAATGTACACTGAAATAGGAGATCAGTCTGGAATAGCTGACACCAATTTGAGTTTGGGCCGTCTTTTTTTAGCTACGAACCAGCGCGAGAAAGCTATGGAACGTTTCAACAAATCCATAGCAATTAGCACTGAAATGGGAAATAAGTTAGAAATAGCACGTCACAATGCAAATCTGGGGTGTGTCTATCTTTCTCTAGATGAATATGAAAAGGCCATTATTCATTTCGAAATAGCCATAGGAATCAGTGAGAGTGTAAAGGATAAATCAGGACAGGCAACTTATTGTAGATATTTGGGACGAGCGTATGATGAGTTGGCACGATATGAGAAAGCCATTTTTTATTACAAGAAGGCACTAGAAATTAGCAGTGAGATAGGCGATCGGTCGGAAATGGCACTCAGTAATTCAAGCGTCGGCTCTGCATATTACGTTTCTGAGAAATTTGACATGGCCATAGAATTTATTGAGAAAGCACTGGCTATTGCAACTGACCTGGAAAATCAGAATTTAATAGCAACGATAATTGTAAATAAGGGAGATGTTTATTTAGGCATGCAACAGCTAGAGAAAGCTATTGAGTGTTTCAAGAGAAGTTTAGCATTGCGGACTGAAATAGGAGACCAGTCAGGCATAGCGGATAGCATTGTACGTTTGGGGACTATCTGTGTATGGTTGTTAAAGTTTGAAGAAGCTATTCCGTACTATGAGAAAGCTATTGAAATCAGTAGTCTGAATAGAAATCGAGAAACTGAGTTTGCTTGTTATGCAGGCCTTGGCAAATGTTATTATTTTATATACCTAGTTCAGCTACGATCAGGACTCGAAACTTTGAAGCTATCTATCTCATATTTCAGAAAATCGATTAAACACTTTGATAGCATTTTTTTAAATTTAATTGTCGACGAGAATCAAACATCATTTGCAAATCAATACGCCTTGTGTTACTTCTTTCTGATGTGTTGCTTTATTTCTCTTGAACGCTTTGAAGCGGCGTTATTAGTTGCTGATCTAGGCAAGGCCAAAACACTTCAAATTTCCATAGAGAAACGATCGAATGTGGCCGACTATGCACGTAAGACCTGGCAAGCAATAGACGACGAAAAGGAAAAAGATCACATCAGTGATATTGCAAAAGCTATACAGCTTGAAGAAAAGTGTGCTACCGTGTTATACTACTCATTTGATTACTTCGATATTCTCAACGTTTGGGTTTTAAATTGCGATCAAGGTAAGGTAAATATCAGTATCCCAACTGATACGTTATCGAGCAAAGATTTCATTCACACGAGTGTTTCTAAATTGCTAAACACTTTTAATGTAACCATTGATGGGAGGTCCTCCTTCTTTCGTACTACGCGTGACGCGCCGGAAGATGACTTTAAGAAGTTGCTACTTCAAGAATCCAATCCAAGTAATCGAGTTTTTCAAAACCAAGCATCAGCTCGTTCTGAAGTGAAGAAACAGGGTCTTGAAAAAGTAGCTCAAGGTGATGATTTAGCTGTCGAAATTGAAAAGAAAAAATCGGCATCTAGAATTGTAGAACATTTGAACGCTGACAAGGCAAACATGAACGAAGGTGGTACTGATAGTTCTGAACATTTGCGAAATCTTTTTATGGCACTAATTCATCCAATACAAGAATTTATCAAAGGCACCAAACTTATTATTATTCCTGATGATTTCTTATTTTTCGCGCCCTTTTCTGCGTTGTTGGACGAAAACGGTGATTACTTGTCGAAAAAGTATAGCGTTCAGATTACGCCATCTTTGCAGACGCTTTACTCGAGTGTGCTGGTCAGTGAACAAGTCAGTCTGGGTCCAGCCTTGTTTGTTGGTAATCCTACGGTAGGCGACGTAAGATTTGAAAGAAAGATACTTAATGATGTCCATGATCTCTATTCACTTCCTAGTGCTACAGAAGAAGTCACTCTTCTTGCTTCGCGTTTTCATGCGAAACCTTTAACAGAAAGCGAAGCGATCAAAAGTCGAGTTTTAGGCCGCATTTGTGAATCTAGCATTATCCACATTGCGGCACATGGTAACAACTTGCGCGGGGAGATCTTTCTTGCGCCAAATCCAGAATGGATAGAACAAGGCTTTGATTTGCCCACTGAAGAATTCTATCTTCTTCAGGAAAGAGACATCATTAGTATGGATATAAAAGCTCGGTTGGTTATCCTATCTTGTTGTACCACAGGCAGAGGTAAAATTTCTTCAGAAGGAGTCATTGGCTTAGCTCGTTCATTTCTTGCGGCAGGTGCCCAGTGCGTCCTTGTCACACTCTGGAAAATTAATGACGAAGGCACAAAATTGTTCATGGAAAAATTCTATGACGAACTTCTGAAAAAAGTGTCGGTTTGCGAGGCTTTGAAAACAACAGTGAATGTGTTCCAACGTCATGAAATGGGTTCCTATCGTTCGTTTTCGATTTGGGCTCCTTTTACCATCTTTGGTAAAGACGTTAGGTTCAGTCGAGACGATATCGAGGAGATAAAATGGCAATCTCATGAAATTTCTTTGTAATTGAAATGTTGTAGCGTCTCGAAAAATGTTTGGTTTACAGAAGATGAGTTTTTGTTTAAATTATGCGTGGTTTCATTTATACCATAATTAGGCAGAAATCAGAATATAAATTTTAGTAGCCACATCAGTGAGATATGTAAAAAAGCTAGTGAAAAAGTGGGAGTACTTATGCGCCTATACGCAATTTGATTCCGTGCTTGACCAAATTAACGATTTACAAGTGTAGACATCTATTTTTCCGTTTTAACTTACTGCCACGTGGTTTGGCATTTCCGCAAAGCTTCCGAAAGTGGAAAGATTAGGGCGAGTCCAGGAATGTGCGCTAAGAGCAGTTTATATTATTTTAGTACGTTTCGGGGTTAAGTATAGTCGTTGTATTGTGTGATTTTAGTTTTGTTATTAATATTGGTAGTATACTGTAGCTCTAAAATGCAAAATTGCTCTGTCGATGCATTTTGTAAAACTCGTGAACTGTGAAAGAAAAATGTACTTTGAAATGTTAGCATGCAGGAAAAGTTTCTAAAGTGCTTATGAAGCGAAAATTAAGTCTAAAATGACAAAGTAATATCTTTTGCACTTTTTCGTTTCCCCAGCTTTGTTGTTGAAATCTTTCAGTTTGTAATGTTTGATATGCAAATTAAATATAATGAGGTCGTACGTGCATGAGTATTCGGAGAAAGTATCATTGCTATTATCAAACCGAATTAATTACAAAGGAAGCATGTGGGTGTGTTTCTCTCACAACACCAAACATGTCGAAATTTCAGTGATTTTACTTGATAATAGCAAAGACATATAACCTTCTCCGATAACTCAATATATATATATATAATATATATATATATATATATATGCACGTGTGAGGAAACGAAAAACTGCAAAAGATGCTACCTTATTTTAAGTATTCTTTCAAAAAAGACAAACTTAATTTTTGCTTTATAAGTAAAGCAACTGTTTATTTATAAAGCAACTGTTTATTTTACAAATTTAGTAACATCTAGTGTTACTAAAATATAAACCAATGCACACTCCAAACAAGTTTAACTCATTCACTCGTATTGTTGTTGGAAAACGTTATCTTTTTAATTTGTCTATAACGCCAGACGATTTTACTCGTCAAAGGAAACCGTCTCGGAAAGCCATGCATGAAATGGTTTAAACACACTGTTGAGTAACCCTTTCACTCGCATTGTTCTTGTGGGACAACTTTTATTATCTTTTACTTCGTCTAACGCCGGACGATTTTCCCCTCGTCAAGGGGCGACGTCCTGGAAAGCCAAAGTGTTAAACACACTGTTGATTAAAAAAGGTTACCTTTATTTAGAGTGCATTGTTTTGTATTTTATTAATTTACTTTAGTTGTATAAGCGTATAATTTAGTGTTATACACACTAGGAGTATTTCAACTTTGGTATACTTCGATGTTATTCCTAGAAAATTTTGTTTCATTATTCCATTTTTTCTGCTTAAATTCGTGGACCAAGCTAACTGCATCTGAAGCCTTAAGCGATATCTCGGTTTCTTTTCTTTTTGCTGATCGTGGTTATTTGAGGCTGAGCTGTTTTACCAATTCAAACCGAGTCATATTAGCGTTAGAAACATGCCATTTCTTTGTGATATGGTGAAAAGAACAAAAACAGCATCTTCCAGCGTGCCAGGAACTTGTAAAAAAGATATCCAAGCCAACGTCACTGGGATGATGAATACGATAAGATTTACTATGCAGCTGTGTGGATCTCGATTTGCTTACGACATTGTGAACAGTTTTCTAATACTGACTAGTTGCAACGCTTTACTACAAAGAAGAAAGCAACTAGCTTGAACTCTATAACAACTTGAGTTGTTATAAATCCATTCAGTTATGAAAGACGTATTTGGTGTTAGAAACATACTCTGTCATTGCCAAGACTTTCTTTGTAATAGTGTTAAGAGAACAATAACAGCAACTTCCAACAAAACTGTCAGAAACTTACAGAAAAGAAATTCAAGCCAACGTTACTGGGATGAATAAGATAAGATTTACCCTATGCAGCTGTGTGGATCTTGCTTTGCCTACGACATTAAGAAAAGCTTTTTGGTACTGGCGAGTCGCAACGTCGTTCACTACAAAAAGGAAAGCAACTAGTTCGAACTCAGTAACAACTTGATTTGATCGAATTGCTGTATTCATTCAGTCATGAAAATCGTATTGGCGTTAGAACCATACTCTGTCATTCTCAAGACTTTTCTGTGTTATAATAGTGTGAAGAGAACAATAACAGCAACTTCCAGAAAAACTGTCAGAAACTTACCGAAAAAAAATTCAAGCCAACGTTACCGGGATGAATAAGATAAAATTTACTATGCAGCTACTTATGGATCTTGCTTTGCTTACGACATTACGAAACGGTCGCTAACACTGACGAGTCGCAATGCCTTCACTACGAAAGGAAAGCAACCAGCTCGAACTCTATAATAACTTGATTTGAATTTTTAAATCCATTCAGCTATATGAAAGCTGGGTCTTTGAAATGTGTATTGGTTTGAGACAAAGTTCTGAGGGTTTTATCATCATGGATTTGTCCGTATTCCAGGCGGCGTCCTGTGGTAAGCAAACAAATGAAAGCTTACAGAATTGACGTACTCTCTGATATGGACAACGTTAAGTGATGGACAAACAACACTGCCGGTCAAGTTTTGCATCTATTTTGTCTGCTTCGTAATGGGTTTTTTTCTAGAATCCAAGTTTCAACGATGTATTCCAGACTGACCTAATTATTGCTACAACGAATTTGTCAAGCACATGAGACGTTGACTGTGCTGGATTGGAATTTGGAAGCTGGCAACACAAACTTGAGTTGTGACAGTCATAAATGAACGCTGGACTTTTGTTTACATAACCGTTTGGAGAAGAACATTGTTTTTCACAGAACAGTTGAAACCAATATAAATGTGAACAGTTCATCCCAAAGATTCTGTTTTTTCTGACTGAAGAAAAAGACTCAAGGTTTATTATGAAATAACGATCATAGTGGAACGTGTTGCTGTCATTGAGAAATGCTTCGTTTTTACAAAACTTTATTTCTAACGTGTTTGGCTTGGTAATATTTTGGAAAACAGCTCTCAGTTCTTCAGCGATCCTTGATTGATGTCCGACGTTGTTTATAGAATTAGATGCAGATAGCTGTAGCCATTTGCCACAAAGCAATGTTCAGAATTAATAAAAAAAAATATTAAAATGGGTGTGTTTTTAATAGCATGTCTCTTTGGCATAGACTTACAATTTTCCAAACATGCACAAAAACAGATAGGTATGTTCTGAAAAGGCTAACCTCTGAAAAGATAGTTTTATTCGAGAAAATTGGATCGTTTTGATTGAAGTATATACACAGCAATATGCCTTTAATTAGTAATGTAATGTAATGTAATTTTGACTGTAGTAGTTTACAAGCCTTAGCCGTTTACAAGGTTAAATTTTACTTAATCCTAAAGTTGATAATCCAGTACAATTTTCATATGAAGTAGGAACTTCACAAACATTTATCGTTCATTTTACATGGTTAGATATTAATACTTGTATTAAGTTAGATTGCATTGTATTTTATTGTATTCTATTCATTTCGTTGGGTTGGGTTGGGTTGGGTTGTGTTGGGTTGGGTTGGGTTGGGTTGTATTGTGTTGTGTTGTATTGTATTGTGTTGTGTTGTGTTGGGTTGGGTTGGGTTGTGTTGTGTTGTGTTGGGTTGGGTTGGGTTGCGTTGGGTTGTTTGTGTTGTGTTGTGTTGTGTTGGTTTGTACTGTTGTGTTGTACTGTTGTGTTGTGTTGGGTTGGGTTGGGTTGGGTTGTGTTGGGTTGTGTTGGGTTGGGTTGGGTTGGGTTGGGTTGTGTTGTGTTGTGTTGTGTTGTACTGTTGTTTTGTACTGTTGTGTTGTACTGTTGTGTTGTACTGTTGTGTTGTACTGTTGTGTTGTGTTGTGTTGTGTTGGGTTGGGTTGTGTTGTACTGTTGTGTTGTGTTGTACTGTTGTTATGTAGAAGGTCAAATTGAGTACCAGTACTCGCGCGGTCGTACAGTAAAACAAGATGGAGGCGATGAGGAGTGAAAGATTTGTTTTGCCTTGGTTTTCACACACAAACAATGGTTATACCTCGTTTTTTGAAATAATCTGGAGGAACTAAGGTACACAAGTTAGTTTCTAATAAAAATTTGTTTTTAATTTCTATGAGTGAATAGTTGACGAGAGCGAATTAAAATAATGATGAACCTGGGACAAGTGAAGGGAAAACAGATTGTTATATGTCAGTGATAAGTTAAAATTTGCAAAGGGAACAAGCCAGGAAGCAGAAGAAAGGTCGAGGAAACTATTTAAGACAACACAAAACGTCTCGCATTTGTTTCAGAGTGGTCTAGAACTATATGTCTATATCGGAGTGTGAGGAACAGCTTAGAGAAAGGCTAGTATAGAAATTATGTGAGAAAAAGCAGCTAAAGGAACAGTGATTGAGAAACAGCTAAGAGAAAGGCTTGAAATTATGTGAGAAAAAGCAGCTAAAGGAACAGTGAGTGAGAAACAGCGAAGAGAAAGGCTAGAAATTTATATTTTATCATACGTAATTCGGTCAACAACAACATGGAATATACTACCCAAATCTATTATACACTTGTCATTGGAAACCCCCCACCCCAGGGGGAGACATGGGGGCATATGTGGGGGATGGTTAGGGATTCGCTTGTCAAACTCCCCCCATGGGTTGGGGCATTAATTAGTGCAGTTTGGACATTGTGCAAATATGATCACCAAGTGATACAATGGGATGTCAGGTACATTTGGGTTCAAATTTAAGGTCCTGTTTACATGGAAGTAGGGTGACCCTTCTAGAAGGGTTACCCTAGTAAAAGGGTTACCCTAGTAAAAGGGTTACCCTAGTTCATTGTCTTTCCGTGTTTCGTTTACATGAGTGCTAGGGTGCCCCTGAGGGGAGGGTTACCCTATCAGCTTGCTAGGGTAACCCTGGTGGCAGGGCTATCTTTTTGTTTACATAAGCCATGTAAACGCGTTTGCTATGGTGACCCTGGCAGCCGGGTTATGTTTTAATGAGGAAAAAAAAACAAGTACCAGACAAAATGTCTTAATGATTTTGTGGCTGCCCTTCCTGTTCTTATACACCTTGTGAAGTCTTTTGAAGATATCGAGCAAATGACCCCAACAATAACATGTAAACCGAAAATATAGTAAAATGGTCACGCAGAAGTAATGTGATCCTACTAGAAGAGTTAACCCTGCTACAAGGGTCACCCTACTCCATGTAAACAAGGGCTATCTTTCGACTCGCTTCAAAGGGTAACCCTTCTAGAAGGGTCACCTACCTCCATGTAAGCAGGGCCTAAGCCACTACATATGGACAGAAAGGGAGACTGGTCACAAGTAAATACGCTGTAAATCCCTTTGTGGGCCTGGCCCTGGATCAAGTTACTTCCAGTATATTGTACTTTGTCTTATTTTATACTATGTTAAATTAACATTAATAGGTTAATTAAGTTTCCCAAAATATGTTTATTTTGTTCAAATTATTCTCTGTACGAGTCCTGTCAGCTTTCTGAAGCAAAAGACGGCATTTCTGTTAGACATATGTTTATCCTTTGAAAATCCACTTCAATTAAACTATGTTAATGTCTTAAGACATTATAAGCTGATGAGACCATTTTACACGTATGTCACTTGATATGTCAACAGTTTATTATGAAGTGAGAAGTACATTTCACAAAGTGCAATGGCTTTTTCAACATTTTTCAGTATAACATCAAAATGGATATGCCTGTGGAGACTGCACACAGGAAATATACATGGCATAAAATGTAATTCTATGTACTCTATTACTGTGCTTTTAGTTTCAGGATTTTAGTTTCAGGGTGGGGGATTAGGCAGATAATTGTCCCCCAGGTGGTGGGGCAATTTTTTATTTTAAAAAGAAATATCCAATGCCCCATGTTTTCCCAGGGGGGATATATATATATATATATATATATAGCAAATGCTGTGATCTGATTGGCTACTCTACTCAATATCTATTTGTCAATAGATAGCGAGTAGGAAATTGAGTACCAGTAACTCTCACTCAGGGATGCTGGAATGATAAAAGGGCAAGAGGGGCAAACTCCCATCAATGGGCACTTTTATTGATATCTATTTTTTTTACTACTGCTAGGTTACCTTAACTTACCATGTATGTACAGTGTAATTTTTTTTATGTAATTAATAATATGGTTTGAGATGTTTCTCAACTGTGATTGGCTGATGCCAGTTCACTTAATCCTGAATATCAGTGCAAAAATCTGTAATAGCAGTGCAAAATTCTGTAATAGCAGTGCAAAAATGTGTAATAGCAGTGCAAAAATCTGTAATAGTCTTTCCTGATTGGCTGAAAAGCAATGAAAGCTGCAAGTTGGGGAGCCAAACTTTTCAAATAA
>JAWNZC010000103.1:0-485000 GCA_035771165.1 Paragorgia papillata | reverse complement strand
CTTTAAAACTTGATGTTCAAGGTAAACTACATACAAAATTTATTATATTATAAGTGTGATTTATAAAGGGGGTCGAGGTGAAAGCGATGGCAGATACAGGTTTGTGAAAACAGAGTCTTTACTTATTTGCTGAATTACGCGGTTTAATAGGTTTATTTGTGGTACGTATAACCCATAATATTGCGTTTACAACATCTCATACGCTATCGCTTAGGAGGACAAATGACTTAATTTGCAATATTAGCTTTTCATCTGAGTCTAAGGCCCAGGTCAAACGTCGAACTTTTCATGAGTCGAACTCATTGTAAATTAGGAAAGTCTTTTGTTTAGGTTCATTTGCATTGAGTTCGTCTCATGTGAAGTACGTCGTTTGACCCGGGCCTCAGTGGCTCAATGGTTAGTCAGTTACTATAGTCATTAGACGGTCGCAGGTTCGATCCCTTTTGGGGCTCAGAAACGTTTCCTGAGTATTTTAACTTGACGAACGTCTACCAAATGTCTGTTACATTACACCAAGCTCACAAACGTACCACATGTACTACGTGTATACGTACGACTTATCATATCACTTTAACTATATCTCATATGCAAACGCTACACTTACGAAGCGCATATGATAATGAATTTTCAACCTTAGCTCTTCATCCGTGCTTCAGTAGTTAAATAGTTAGAGTGTCTAACTGACCATTAGAAGGTTGAAGGTTTGATCCCTTTCTGGGACTCAGAAACATTTTCTGAATATTTCAGCTTGATGAAGGTCTACCAAACGACTGTTACATTACACCAAGCTCGCAAACGTACCACGTACACCACATGTACCTAAAACTCGTAATATCACTTTACGCTACCACTTATAGGAAGCACATATGACTATGAATATCCAACCTTAGCTCTCTATCCGACCTTTAAGCGTGGTTTCCATATAATCGCTACGATCGCCGCGATCGCTCAAAAATTAGATGGCGATCGCAACGGTCAACATTCATGTCGCTGTTTCCATATGATCGCTAAGGCGGCCATGGTTGACTGCGGCCATTGTTTTAATGGTCCGCTTGGATGCATACTGATCGCTGAGATTGCAAAATCACCCGTTTCCATATAAAACGCAACGATTGCTGAGATAGAACATTTTCTATCTCGGCGATCGTTGCGTCAATGGTTTCCATATGATCGCTGCGATCGCCAAGTTCATTTTTGAGCGATCGTGGCGATCGTAGCGAATATATGGAAACCAGGCTTTAGTAGCTCGATGCATGGTTAGAGCGTCTAACTATAGTCATTAGAAGGTAACATGCAGGTTTGATTCGTGTCTGTGGCTCAGAAACATTTTCTCATTTTTCTGAGTATTTGAGTTTGGCGAACCTAAAACTGTATATATGTATGACGTGGAAACATCTCTGGAAAGTATTATAGAGATGTATTGTTTTCTGTATTTCCGAAATTTTCGAACATGCAACAACACGTCGATCTTCGCTCAGCTGCATGGAGTGCGGAATTTCACTATTGATGGCATTCTTCCCTTGTTTTGGCTTATGGGATTTGTAGGTTGGAAATGGCGGTCTTTATCTGCACGGTTGTATATGTGTTGCATAGTTTTTTTTTGTGCCGTTATCTCTGCATCGAATATACTGTATATGTACTAAAGTGTGTTTTGGTTGTTATCTATATGTGGCAAGTGATCTCAGCAGGGACTATATTAATCTAGCTCTGTTTTTGTCAAGCATCGCTACCTTCGGTGTGGGAAAGACATTTTTTTGCCTCAGTGTATAGCGGCATTTCATCAGATCCTGCTCTTCAATCGAACATGTTTAATACTATGGATCAAGAAATGCTTCAGACGACACTTTATAAATTGCTTTCTACGAAATGTTTGAAACCTAAAGCCAAAGGCGATTATATTTGTGTCGATGGGCCAAAATACAGGTCGGAGAAAAATGGCGCCAAGCAGGTGGGAAAAGTCCGTTTTCCTCCGCGCTCTTCCTCCCTCCGACAAAAAAAGCCGATGGGGCTCCGACCAACAAAAACCGGACTTTGGGAAAGTCTATTACGTCAGTTATTTACGGAGGCCCGAAGGGCCGAGGTAAATAAGTAGTTACCGAGGTTGAGGTAAATGACCTATACTTTAATATTATAAATAAATAACCGCGGTGCGTCAAAGAAAACCGAGGTGATCATGAACTAATATGTCTTAACTTTTTGGGCCAAAAGCGCGTTCTTCAAACGTTGAACAAACATAGTTTTCTTTAATTATTCGCCCTGAAACTTTCACAATCGAAAAAAGTAATCTCAAAGTTTACTTCAATGTTATTTTCTCCAATTTAAAATTTTGTTGAATAAGGACTTTTAGTTGTTTTGTCCTTGACTTGTCCATATATGGTGTTATTTAGTTCGAAATTCAATACACTATTAACTAATTTGAATATAGTAACAGTCAAACTCTGGGCCGCCTGTGTTGCTTGGGTATTCCCCTAAAATCTCATCATTATCCTCATATACGAATTACGGATTTCGCTGATTGGAATAACTTCTTTCGTCGATTGTATCATTTTTGGACGTTATTCAAACTATTTTTCTTTAAAACATGATGTTAAAGGTAAGCTACATACAAAATATATTATATAAGTGTAATTTATAAATTAGGGGGTCGAGATTATAGCGATGGCAGATACAGGCTCCTGTCTTTACCTATTTGCTGACTTATGTGTGGTACGTATAACCCATAATATTGCATTTACAACATCTCATACGCAAACACTATCGCTTAGGAGCACAAATGACTGTGAATTTGCAATCTTGGCTTTCTATCTGTGTCTCAGTGGCTCAATGGTTAGTCAGTTACTACAGTCATTAGAAGGTTGCAGGTTCTATCCCTGTCTGTAGCTTAGAAACGTTTTCTGAGTATTTGAGCTTGACGAACGTCTACGAAACATCTGTTATACATTACACCAAGCTCGCAAACGTACCACGTACACTACATGTACCTATACATAGAACTCGTAATATCACTTTACGCTGCAACTTATAGGAAGCACATATGACTATGAATATCCAACCTTAGCTCTCTGTCCGACCTTCAGTAGCTCGATTGTTAGACCGTCTAACTATATAGTCATGAGAAGGTAACAGGTTTGATTCGTGTCTGTGGCTCAGGAACATTTTCTGAGTACTTGAGTTTGACGAACCTAAAACTGTATATATTATATGGCGTGGAAACATGTCTGGAAAGTATTATATAGATATTTTCTGTATTTCTTCGACAATTTCTTCTTGTTTTTACCGAAATGTTTGAACACGCAACAACACATCGGTCTTCGCTCAGCTGGAGTGCGGAATTTCACTATTGATGGTATTCTTCCCTTGTTTTGTCTTGTGGGATTTGTAGATTGGAAATGGCGGTCTTCGTCTGCAGGGATGTATGTGTTGCATAGGTTTTTTTGTGACGTTAGCTCTGCATCGAATATACTGTATATGTAGTAAAGTGTGTTTTGGTTGTTATCTATACGTGGCAAGTGATCTCAGCAGGGACCTATATTAATCTAGCTCTGTGTTTGTCAAGCATCGCTACCTTCGGTGTGGGAAAGACATTTTTTTGCCTCAGTGTAGCGACATTAGTTCATCAAATCCTGCACTTCAATCAAGAAATGCTTCAGGACGACACTTTATAAATTGCTTTCTACGAAATGTTTGAAACCTAAAGCCAAGGACGATTACATTTGTGTCGATGGGCATTCACGCGAACATAAATATTCTGCATTGAATTTTCATTAAATATTCTATTATTATAATAGAGGGCCGGTCAAGGCTTCAAAATATTACTTTTGATGGCATTTTTTGTTACAAGCAGGCAACCATGCTAAATCATATCGGATAGTGTATACTTTGATGGTGAGGGGTGTTGGCAGTCGTGATTATTGATTTATGTACTAAAATTTCGAGCTTTTTGAAAGCACAATGTGATGGATGGGATATCTGTAAAGCGATGCCTATTTACGTTTGTGTATTATTTGAATTACAAATTCAGAATACTATCCAATCAGCGTGCCTGAAGTTCTGATTATTCTAATTCGCATAGCTCACAATTATAAACAAACAAGAAACATGGCGCAAATTCGCCTAAATATAACACTTAGAAGAACAGCCACAACAATCTGAAAACTTTTTGTTACAAGCAGGCAACCAGCATAGAAATGTAGCTTAGACATCAAGATGACCAGGCCGGTTGCCTTCCGTGTATCACAAGATAGTACTGTTGAACCGGTGAGTTAAATGTCTAAGGATATTCTGAGCAATACTATACTATAGTACAAAACCTCAGCTTTATAACAGTAGATAAATGGCGGTATCGGCAAATTACCAAAATAATCGTAAAGTAATTTACGATTATGAGACTTTCCTCTAGCTACCAGATCTAATAAATTTCTGATACTTGGCAAGCTTACCTTTTTGTGGCCTTTCTTTGAACACCAAACATGTACAATTTTTAAGTGATATGATGTTTGATAATAGCAAAAATATATATCCTTCCCCGACAACTCATTATGCACATGTGTCGTCAAAACGTTTAATTTGTATATCAAACAGCTGAAATATCTCAAGAACAAAGCAAGGAAACGAAAAACTGCAAAAGATGTTACTCTGTCATTTTAAATGTTCTTTCAAATAAGATAGACTTAATTTTTGTTTTATAAGCACTTTATTAATGTATTTCTTTCTTTTTATTTCTGTGTTGAATGACATTCTGTAAATGTGATCATTTTCCTTTTTTCACAGAAAATTTAGTTGTTTCTTTTTTACTATTTAGAAAATCTAGAAAGTTTAGATTATTAACAATATGGCATCGGCTCAAGAAACAAATATTTCTCGGGAATCTCAGGATGGACCAGTAAGTAACTAAACATCAATATTAATGGTTTCTAAAGCTCTTGTTCAAATGTCAAAATATATTTATTTACACCAGTATAGGTCTAGTAATTTCACCAATCCAAGAACTGCAGTATTAGCCGGTAAATCTCTTTTCAAATTTTACCAGATACTACCGGATAGCGGAATTTTACCAGATACTACCAGATAGTGGAATTTTACCAGATACTACCAGATAGTGGAATTTTACCAGATACTACCAGATAGTGGAATTTTACCAGATACTACCAGATAGTGGAATTTTAGCAGATACTACCACATAGCGGAATTTTACCAGATACTACCAGATAGTGGAATTTTACCAGATACTACCAGATAGTGGAATTTCAGCGGATACTACCAGATAGCGGAATTTCAGCGGATACTACCAGATAGCGGAATTTTACCAGATACTACCGGATAGAGGAATTTTACCAGACACTACCGGATAGTGGAATTTTACCAGATACTACCAGATAGCGAAATTTTACCAGATACTACCAGATAGCGGAATTTTACCAGACACTACCAGATAGTGGAATTTTACCAGATACTACCAGATAGCGGAATTTTACCAGACACTACCAGATAGCGGAATTTTACCAGATACTGACAGATAGTGGAATTTTACCAGACACTACCAGATAGTGGAATTTTACCAGATACTACCAGATAGCGGAATTTTACCAGATACTACCGGATAGAGGAATTTTACCAGATACTACCAAATAGCGGAATTTTACCAGACACTACCGGAGAGTGGAATTTTACCAGATACTACGGGATAGCGGAATTTTACCAGATACTACCGGATAGTGGAATTTTACCAGATACTACCAAATAGCGGAATTTTACCAGACACTACCGGATAGTGGAATTTTACCAGATACTACGGGATAGCGGAATTTTACCAGATACTACCGGATAGTGGAAGTTTACCAGATACTTCGGGATAGCGGAATTTTACCAGGTACTACCGGATAGAGGAATTTTACCAGATACTACGGGATAGAGAAATTTTACCAGATACTAGCGGATGGCGGTAGTATCTGGTAAAATCAGTAAAAAAAACAGGGGGGGAACTCAAGCCGAAACCTAGACCCGGTCTACCGCAGGTCGCCGTCTGAATCAATTAAATACGGCAGTTTGTAATAAGTTCGACCTAATTATTAAACACGGCCGCCAAAATTATACGACTGTAGTACGACTTTGACACAAACGACGTATTTTTCATGAGCCGTATATAATGTATAAATTATATAGTAATATTTAATGCATGATATTACCCACAATTTGTATAGGTAATCGCATGGGGCCGAGGAAAATTACGGTTTAACAAGGGTAATTTGTAAGGTTTTGAAACACGAGTGAAATTAAACCTTAATTTTACGAGAACTCATGCGATTAGGTGTTAATAATATAGCGGGCAAAATTATTCAATAGCTATGTTATGTCCAGAAAATGTCGAAGTACATGTACCTTATCACGGTCGGTGCTCGGCAACATTCCAAATTTTCCTCGCTCTATCGCTTTGCCTGTAGCTTTCTTTTTGTAAACACAGGCAAAAAGTTCGTGAATTTTCTAGTGTATTCGTTTTTACTATACTCCTTCAATAGTTTAAATTAGTTAAGCATTTTCAGACCGAAAAACCTCGCAGATTTGTTGAAAAAAGGTCCGCCTTATTAATTCTGTCCCAAGTGTTTTTGAAACCATTATAACCCAGGGAAGAAATGATAATATAATCCAGTGGACCAACACATTTTAATTTTATTCAGTTCAAGACCGACTTTAATTCCTCCCACATAACTAACTTTACTTCCCTTCTCCTAAAATTTAGTTCCCCAAAAGCCATGTTATATTATTCAGTCTTTCACAGGCATATATCAGTCCGTGACTCACTAGTAGTAGAGGAAAGGGGCTTAACCCTTTCTCTCCTAGAGGTTCCAACTTGACGAGTAAAATCATCTGGCAGTAGTAAAATAATGAAGGGGGCATTTTGGGTGGCGCAGGAGGGAAAGAAGTTGAATAATTTTCATCAAAAATCCCCGTATAATTTCTTGCATGACATACCAGCAAAGCCATCAAGCCCAATAGTGACACAATTGTACTCTCAATAATTATACCACCAATGTATTTTGTTACATAGACTTCTAGCTTTAATATCTTTGTTAATATCTTAATTACTTAAGGAGTACTACATAGCTTTAAAAATGCATTTAAAGTAATGTAAAAGATCCTAAAATAAAACTCATGTGACCGAGACATTTCTGTTGTGCAACTTTAATATCCGCTTTCCCTTGCTCTTTATAATTTGTGAAACCTGTGGTTGGAGCCTGGCATAGAATATTTTACCGAAAGACTCTTGTTTTTCATGAAGAAGGTTTCCAGAAAAGTTTTTGCAGAAATAGAAATTGAGCATGAACCTGTAAACATAAAATATACCAATACCAATAAATTTCTGTATTTCACAACAACAAATCGTGTGCCATGGGGGTAATGTGGAGTGAAAATTCATGCACAAGACAACTTGGTGTCACAGGATAAACTTATGAAAAATTACAACTCCTATAGCAAACCATCGACAGCATGCACACATAAATTTGTTGAATGAAGAATAGCTAGATATCCCAAAGTACAGAAGTTGGCACTACATACAGCATTTGCCCTTCATTAAAGCAAAAGCGGTGATCACTAGAGCGATTTGCATCGTCAATTGAACGTTGCAAATTTCAATAACGCCAATCAAGTTTCAATTGCGTTATAAAGTAAATTCATTAACAACACGTTATAATTTATTCCGTAAAAGAAAAATCAATAGAGTCAATCCAAAAACAATAGCATTTATTGAACAATCATTCGCGCGAAGCAAAATTCAATAAGGGAAATGCAAATATCATTCAAATAACATAAAATGTTCAATAACACAAGTTAAGCGTTTGCAAATTTTCGACGGAATATTTTTAAAGTATTCTCTAGTTACTGTCTTTACACACAACGAAAATCTATATACATACACCGTTTAGACGATTTATCCTTGTATGTTCTCTCTTGCAAGACATCTAGGCAAGTATGACTGCATAAGTCGAAACCAAGCTGCACATTTTGCCACGGTAATACTGTGCATGTTTCTTGCTTGCGATATTCCCCCAACGGTATATGTGCATTTCGGGCCGCGTTTCTGTCGCACATCTGATTTTGCACGTGAGGACGTGCAATGTCTGCCTTTATGTTGGCCTTCAAACAACTGATAGCTTGCTCCACAGGATTTAGAAATGGAGAGTAAGGTGGCAAAATCTTAATTTCGGCGTCTTCTGTTGGGGCCTCTGCTCTTCGATGGGCTGGTGCTCCGTCAAAAATAATGTAGTGTCTTCCATCCTCATCCATCACTTCACTCGTATTCACAAGAAACTCGTTAAATAATTCTCCTGTCATGGCACCCACTTGAATCACATGGTGAAGCAAGCCAAACACTGGTGATATTGCCAAATGCATATGGTAACGTTTCTACCTTTTTGTCCACACACCTGGCGATACGCTCTATCCCCTCTTTGCGAACGACCCTGGCTTCTCGCTGTCCAGATGTTAAACCCACACTCGTCGACGAAAATAGGATGGTGAAGATTGGCTTCTTCTAGGAACCAATAATGGGCATACTCGTTGCGGCGTTCGATTACATCTGGTCGATTGCGGTCTGCGGGAAGTCGTTGTGCCAACTTTAAAGTGTACAACATGCCTTCTAAATGTTTTGCAACAGTGCGGACGTGTACTGTCGGCTTTTGTGGAAGACGTGCTCGTAATTGGGCGGCGATAGCTTCCAATGTCAACATACAGTTCTCATTGACAATCTCCTCAAGACACTGTTTCATTTCATCATCAAATTTTACGTTGTTTCTACCGCCACGTGGTCTTTCATCTATCCTATTCTCTCGTATATGTACCTTGCAATTATGCTCCGAGCAGTTGAACGATTAACACCCAACGTATCAGCCACCAAGACGTAGTCCTGGTCTGGTTCTTCAAATGCCCGCACCAAGCGTTCCCTGTCTTCTTGAGAAATTATATTTCTTCTTCGTCGTTCCGCCATTGTAGAACCTTGTCATAATGACTTTTCCATCGCGAAAACTTCAATTTATCCTCAACTGAAATCCCATATGGCCAACATCGGTCGCAAACTTTCTAAACGCTTAACTTGTGTTATTGAACATTTTATGTTATTTGAATGATATTTGCATTTCCCTTATTGAATTTTGCTTCGCGCGAATGATTGTTCAATGAATGCTATTGTTTTTTTATTAACTCTATTGATTTTTCTTATACGGAATAAATTATAAGGTGTTGTTAATGAATTTACTTTATAACGCAATTGAAACTTGATAGGCGTTATTGAAATTTGCAACGTTCAATCATAGTTCAATTAACGATGCAAATCGCTCTAGTGATCACCGCTTTTGCTTTAATGAAGGGCAAATGCTGTAATATTGAATTAAAACAACAGGTTTTTCTTATTTTTATATCGAAAATAAATACACCATCAGTACATGTAAATAGAGCTAAATTATGAAATGGTCTTTCAAACGAGCTACGGAATCAAAGAAAACAAATCGCGAAATCAAAGCAACGCTCGTCTCGACGACTGACGGTTCTTGGCGCGCCCCGCGGAGACGAAGATTGAGACCAACTTTTGACAATGGCGGGCAAAAATCGAGCAGAAGCAAAATTTCAAACTGAGAACTTTCCTCATTCAAATTCTGGAGCAACAAGAGAAATTTTGGTACGCGTCATCGCATAATCAGCGACTGGAAATAGTGCTTGTGAAGAAACCAATATTACGTTGCAAATATACTCCTAGAAAGTATCAAATGATAATGATGACAAAGTAAAAGACTTTAAATATCATGTACACAAATTTCACGTTCCAAAGCCTACTTTTTCTAGTGAAAGTAACATAGTTCATACGCTTACGATTTGCAGGAAATTGAAAATTTAGGTGGTTTTCAACATGAAACAGTTCCTAGAACAACAAGGAATGTTTTTATACCCACAGAAAGATAATTTTCTTCTTGTTATAATAAGCTAATCAGTGTTCTTGTTGCTTCTGTTTAACGCCTAATAAGTACTGATAATCACTCTCCACTTTTCGACCAAGTTCGTAAAAGCAATAAACATAACATTGGTTATTGAGCCGAAACCAGTACGCTACGACAAAACAAACCAGAGAAACATGTTTTAGAATATCTTATTAAGTACTGTTTAATAAACGAGCAGGAGTGTCATATCAGATATAATTGTTATATATATTATTGAACGGCTTCAAAAACGAACCACTTGGTAAGTTCATTGGTGTAGTAAGTTTGAAAAATAATCTTGTCTAAGCCGAGAAAATCAAAGCTAAAGTTTATGTAAATCAGGAGGTATCTTTATCACATATAAAGACACTGATTAAACTTTAATTTCTTTTGAATTTTCCTAATGAATTATTAATGAGTTTTTGAATATCATATTAAAATCTTACCTTTTGAAACGCAGTTTTTCAATCGAAACAGCGCCAACGAAAATGTCTATAATTTGATCATCAACTGTCACGCTCCGAGCAATACATTCTGGGCCGGTCAATACCGACAATAATGAGCAATACCGACAAGGGAAGAAAACTAAACGCAATGCATTCTGGGCCGGCCTTCATACCTCCTCATTATCACCATGTCCACAAAAATTACGGCACCACGTCTACGATACCATCAAAGACGTGGTTTAGAGGCTTAGCAACTTAATAGCACGCCCACATTACATTAGACCACTATGATTAGACAGGGATGACGGCTGTTCATTACCAGAAGCCTATTTACATTGTTAATAGATAGCGTCATAATCGGTTCTATTTGAGATTATAAAATAAGGTGCCTTCTACGCACACTCTGATTGGCTGGGCTCCGTGCCTTTATAATATAATATAAGAGAACAGAGATCATGAATGACGTAGAATGACGTCAGCTGGCCGGAAAAGCCCGCCAAATTGCAAAACTACCTCACTTTTAGTTTGATTTTTCTTCTACTTATTTGATAAAACAAATAAAACATATCGCTCCTGTGCATATGTTTGACGTCATTTGAACACGAAAGAAGTGTAAAGGCAACCTCGTACCCAGGGTCTTACCTCCGCTTCCCCCTCCCTTGCTGCGGAAAGACCCTGATACACGCTGGTCACGTGTCGTCTATCAAAATTTTCGACTGTGGGAGTGTCCCCTGCGTATCAATGCTTGACCTCGCTGGAATAGTCGAAGAAATGCTTGTATACGTATCTTGTTTTGTTTTCTGGTATTAGATTTTGAAATGAATCGTTAAACCGGTGATACGATTTTAAAATTGAAACAATTGTTTTGACAGCTATTGCTTTTAGTTTATAATAAATCGCTGTGTTTATTTAAGTTTACAATGAAGAAAGTTTTTGATGTTCCCATTCGTTTAATAATCGTCAACCTGGGTGCTTAAATTATACAAGGTACGGATGTCGGTACGGATATAGGTACGAATATCGACTAACCTTTTTAAAATGAACTTGAAAATTGGCATTTTATATCAAATATATTTATCAATTATCATGTTCGTGGATGACTGACCATAATTTTGTCCGCATGAGAACTGGTCAAAACAACGCAGCACAGTAAACCTCACAGTGGATAATGAAATGGAAGACTGTTTCAAACTCTCAATATAAACAATGAAATACGTATGTTTCACCTGTACGTTGTTGAATACTACACGCCAAAGCTGCCGTTATATTTAAGTGAATACGTCCAGTTAAACGCCTCGCGATTCGAATGCTTAAAACAAATATTCTCCCATCAATAACACATGTCGCCAGCGCTACAAAGCCAGCAAAATATTGATCTTTGAGACTTTCGCATTCTTATTAAATTATATCTCGTTTCGGATTGTTTCTCCAAGCCGTTGTGCACCTTTCGTGAGTCGTGACATTTCATCTGGCCAGATGTTTTGCGTTTTGTATAAACACTACTCCAGTCGGTAAGTCGAGAAAGTTTTTTGTACCACCCTACCCACACTAAATTTATTTTGTACTGCCCATATTTTGGGCAGCACGTGACCAGCGTGTACCAGGGTCTTTCCGTAGCGAGGGGGGAGGGGGGAGCGGAGGTAAGACCCTGGGTACGAGGTTGGTGTAAAGGCACGACGCTATTGCCTCGTGCCTCTACTCAACTTCTTTCGTGTTCAAATGACGTCAACTGACGAACCTTTATAAGAGTACATATGTACGGAGCTCTATGTTTTAGTATATATATATGGAATCCTGTCTTATTAGGTCATGAACAGTAAGTAACTAATGCTTATTAACTTAAATTTAGGTACTTCAACCGAGCGAGTATTTAACAATTGCAAGATTTGTTTTTGAGAAAGCCAAAGTCTTATCAGAAAATGGAAGGCTTCAAGACTTTCCGTACATGGCAAATAGATCAGCCGATCTACTTCATGGTAACAAAATACTAAAACAAATATTATCTGAGATTACCAGTAAATGTGATGAGAAAACTGCATACGAAGAAATGCAGAAGTGCATGTACCGTCTTGTACTTGAAGAATTGTTAAAGAAGTCTAGCATTGGAATTCGAGCATTTTTAGCATTACTACTGTTGCAGAAATCTTTACTAGCTACAGTGGAATATCTTGTACCCTACAGTGAAGCCATAAAACATGAATTACAGCCAGAAAAGATTGCGAATGACCTTGAAAGCAAATTAGACGAATATACGCGCTGGGCAACTGATGGTGAAGCATATTTACGTTCGAGTGATTACAATAAAGCTATCCAGTATTACGAAAGAGCACTTGCAATCTGTACAGAATTAAGATATCAATTCGGAATTGGCTATGGTTGTCAAAATTTGGCAAGAGTGTATTCCAGTATTGCGCAGTACGAAAAAGCCATTGTGTATGTAAATGAATGTCTGACAGTGAGCGTTAAAATAGGTAATCAGTCAGCAATAGCAGCTAGTAATGAAAATCTGGGTCAGGTATATTTTGCATTAGAGAGGTATGAGGAAAGCATTGATTATTTTAAGAAGAGTCTAGACATGTACACTAAACTAGGGAAGTGGGAGGAAATAGCAAGAAACAATGGAAATTTGGGTGATGTTTATTTCAAATTAGAGAAATATGAGGAAAGCATTGATTATTTTAAGAAAAGTCTAGGCATCTACAATAAAATGGAGAATCAGGAAGGAATAGCAAACAGCAATCAAAAGTTGGGTAATGTGTATTACAAGTTAAGAAAATTTGAGGAAGTCATTTATTATTGTAAAAAGAGTCTAGACATGTACACTAAATTAGGCAATTCGAAAGGAATAGCATCTACCAATAGAAGTTTGGGGCTTGTCTATTTGTATTTTGGGCAGTATGAGGAAGCTAGTAGACATTTTGAGGACAGTCTAGCAATGTACACTGAAATGGGAGATCAGTTAGGAATAGCTACCACCAATGAAGATTTGGCTCGTCTCTTTGCAGCTACGAACCAACCCAAGAAAGCTATGGAATGCTTCAAGAAATCCATAGCAATGTACACTGAAATGGGAGATCAGTTAGGAATAGCACGTGGCAATGCGAATTTGGGAGATGCCTATCTCACCGTAGGAAAATGTGAAAAGGCCATTACTTACTTCGAAATAGCCTTAAGAATCAGTTGTAGTGTAAATAATAAATCAGGACAAGAAACTCATTGTAGAAATTTGGGAGAAGCGTATAATTTGTTACAACGATATGAGAAAGCCATTTTTTATCACAATGAATGTCTGACAGTGAACGTTGAGATAGGGAATCAGTCAGGAATAGCAGCTAGTAATCAAAATTTGGGTCTTGTGTATTTTAAATTAGAGAAATATGAGGAAAGCATTGATCATTTTGAGAAGAGTCTAGACATGTACACTAAAATGGATAAATGGGAGGAAATGGCAAGAAGCAATGAACATTTGGGTCGTGTGTATTGCATGTTAGGCCAAAATGAGAAATGTATCGATTATATTAAGAAGAGTTTAGACATGTACACTAAATTAGAGAAGTGGGAAGGAATAGCGAACAGCAATAAAAATTTGGGTTCTGTGTATTTTGTATTAAAGAAATATGAGGCAAGCGTTGATTATTTTGAGAAGAGTCTCGAAATGTACACTAAAATGGAGAATCAGGAAGGAATAGCAAGCATCAATAAATATTTTGGAAATGTTTATTGCATATTAGGCCAAAATGAGAAATGCGTCGATTATTTTAAGAAGAGCCTAGACATGTACAGTGAAATAGGAAATCAGGCAGAAATGGCAAACATTAATGAAACTTTGAGCATTGTGTATTGTGCCTTAAAGAAATTTGAGGAAGGTATTTATTACTGTAAGAAGAATCTAGACATGCACACTAAACTGGAGAAGTTGGATGAAATAGCAAGGTGCAATAAAGATTTGGGCGATGCTTTTTACAACTTAGGGAATTATGTGAAAAGCATTGATCATTTTAAGAAGAGTCTAGACATGCACACTAAACTGGAGAAGTTGGATGAAATAGCAAGGTGCAATAAAGATTTGGGCGATGCTTATTACAACTTAGGGAATTATGTGGAAAGCATTGATAATTTTAAGAAGAGTCTAGACATGTACACTAAACTAGGGAAGTGGGAGGAAATAGCAAGAAGCAATCAAAAGTTGGGTAATGTGTATTTCAAATTAGAGAAATTTGAGGAAAGCATTGATTATTTTGAGAAGAGTCTAGACATGTACACTAAAATGGATAAGTGGGAGGAAATGGCAATCAGCAATGGAGGTTTGGGCAATGCTTATTACTACTTAGGGAAATATGGGAAATGCATTGATTATTTTGAGAAGAATCTAGACATGTACACTAAATTAGGAAATTCGCAAGGAATAGCATCTACCATTAGAAATTTGGGGAAAGTCTATATGAATGAAAGTCAGTATGAGGAAGCTAGTAGACATTTTAAGGACAGTCTAGCAATGTACACTGAAATGGGAGATCAGGCAGAAATAGCTATTGTCAATGAAGATATGGGGCGTCTCTTTTCAGCCACGAACCAGCACGAAAAAGCTATGGAATGTTACAATAAATCCATAGCAATTAACACTGAAATGGGAAATCAGTCAGGAATAGCACGTATCATTACAAATTTGGGGGTTGACTATCGGGACGTAGGAGAATATGAAAAGGCCATTACTCATTCCGAAATAGCCCTAAGAATCAGCGTTAGCGTAAATGATAAATCAGCGCAAGTGACTTATTTTAGCAATTTGGGAGCAGCGTATAATGAATTAGAAAGATTTGAGAAAGCCATTTTTTATCACAAGAAAGCACTAGATCTTAGCACTGAAATAGGCGATCGGTCAGAAATGGGACGCATTAATGCAAACCTGGGCATGGCATATCTATCTTCTAAGGAAATGGAGAAAGCCATAGAATATTTTGAGAAAGCACTGGCTATTGAAACTGGCATAGGAAATCGGCATAAAATAGCAAGTATAATTGGAAATATGGCGAATGCTTATTTATACAAGCGACAGCCAGAGAAAGCTATGGACTGTTGCGAGAGAAGTTTAGCGCTGAATAATGAAATGGGAAACCAAGTAGGTATAGCAAGTAACAATGGATGTATCGGGAATGTCTATGTAGCGTTGTTCAAGTTTGAAAAAGCTATTCTGTACCTTGAGAAAGGTGCTGAAATCAGTAGTCAGATTAGACATCGAAAGATTGAGAGTGGATGTCTTGCATCTCTTGGCAGATGTTATTATTTTATATACTTAGTTCAGCTGCGATCAGGACTCGAACCTTTGAAGCGATCTATTTCATATTATAGAAAATCGATTGAGTGTTCTGATAGCCTCTTTTTCAATTTAGTTGTCGACGAAAATCAAATATCATGTACAAATCATTACGTCACGTGTTACGTCTTTCTGAAGTGTTGCTTCATCTCCCTGGAACGCTTTGAAACGGCGTTGTTAGTTGCTGATCTAGGCAAGGCCAAAGCACTTCAAATTTCCATAGAGAAACGATCGAATGTGAGCGACTATGCACGTAAGACCTGGCAAGCAATAGACGACGAAAAGGAAAAAGATCACATCAGTGATATTGCAAAAGCTATACAACTCGAAAGAGATTGTGCTACCGTGTTATACTACTCATTTGATGTCGCCGGTATTCTCAACGTTTGGGTTTTAAATTGTAATCATGGTAACGTCAAGATCAGTATTCCAACTGGTACGTTATCGAGCAAAGATTACATTCACACAAGTGTTTCTAAATTGCTAAACACTTTTAATTTAACCATTGATGGAAGGTCCTCTTTCTTTCGTAATATGCGTGAGGCGCCGGAAGATGACTTTAAGAAGTTGCTACTTCAAGAATCCAATCCAAATAATCGCGTTTTTCAAAACGAAACATCAGCTCGTTCTGAAGTGAAGAAACAGGATCTTGAAAAAGCAGCTCAGCGTTATGATTTAGCTGTTCAAATTGAAAAGAAAAAATCGGCGTCTAAGATTCTAGAAATTTTGAACATTGACGTAGCAAACATGAACGAAGGTGGTGTTTGTTCCGAACATTTGCGAAATCTTTTTATGGCACTAATCCATCCAATTCAGGAATTTATAAAAGGCACCAAACTTATTATTATTCCTGATGATTTCTTATTTTTCGTGCCCTTTTCTGCGTTGTTGGACGAAAACGGTGTTTACTTATCGGAGAAGTATAGCATTCAGATTACGCCATCTTTACACACGCTCTACTCGAGCGTGCTGGTCAGTGAACAAGTCAGTCTAGGTCCGGCGTTGTTTGTTGGTAATCCTACGGTAGGCGACGTAAGATTTGAAGGAAAGATACTTAATGATGTCGATCATGTCTATCCACTTCCTAGTGCTACAGAGGAAGTCACTCTTCTTGCTTCGCGTTTTCATGCGATACCTTTAACGGAAAGCGAAGCGATCAAAAGTCGAGTTTTAAACCGCATTTCTGAAACTAGCATTATCCACATTGCGGCACATGGTAACAACTTGCGCGGGGAGATCTTTCTTGCGCCAAATCCAGAATGGATAGAGCAAGGCTTTGATTTGCCGACTGAAAAATTCTATCTTCTTCGGGAAAGAGACATCATTAGTATGGATATAAAAGCTCGGTTGGTTGTCCTATCTTGTTGTACCACTAGTAGAGGTAAAATTTCTTCAGAAGGAGTCATTGGCTTAGCTCGTTCATTTCTTGCGGCAGGTGCCCAGTCCGTCATTGTCACACTCTGGAAAATTAATGACGAAGGCACAAAATTGTTCATGGAAAAATTCTATGACGAACTTTTGAAAGAAGTGTCGGTTTGCGAGGCTTTGAAAACAACAATGAATGTGTTCCAACGTCATGAAACGGGTTCCTATCGTTTGTTTTCAGTTTGGGCTCCTTTTACTGTCTTTGGTAAAGACGTTAGGTTCAGTCGAGACGATATCGAGGAGATAAAATGGCAATCTCATGAAATTTCTTTGTAATTGAAATGTTGTAGCGTCTCAAAAGATGTTTGGTTTACAGAAAATGGGTTTTTGTTTAAATTATGCGTTGTTTCATTTATACCAGAATTAGGCAGAAATCAGAATATAAATTTTAGTATAGCCACCTCAGTAACATGTGTAACAAATGAATGTGTTCCAACGTCATGAAACGGGTTTCTATCGTTCGTTTTCTTTTTGGGCTCCTTTTGCCATCTTTGGTAAAGACATTAGGTTCAGTCGAGAAGATATCGAGGAGATAAAATGGAAATCTCGACAAATTGGTTTGTAATTGAAAATAGTGTCGCCAGAATAGCCGGCGGTATAAGAGGCAAAAAGAGGCAAAACAGGCGGCGGTAACCGCCTATTAATGAAACCTCTGGAAGTTGGGTTTTCGTTTAAATAATGCATGGTTTCATTTATACCAGAATTAGGCAGAAATCAGAATATATGCGCCTACGCAATTTAATTTCGTGCTCGGCCAAATTAACGATTTACAAGTCTAGACATCTATTCTTACGTTTTTAACTTACTGTCACGTAGTTTGGCATTTCTGCAAAGCCTCCGAAAGTAGAAAGGTAGAGCGTATCCAGGAACGTATGCTGAGTGCAGTTTACAGAACAGAGAGATTCATATGTAACACTTCTTAATCGAGCTCAGGGCTGCCATCATATATAGCAGAAGGTTACAGTAATATCCTGGATATTACTATCTCTATATGTACAAAGTGAAAAACGAACTTGCACGCGGCAGTGTAGTTGAAATATTTAGTTTAAAGCAATCGTGTTATTCTTTAAGAAATAGTGATTTCAGACTTTCAGTATACCTATAAACAGTTATTATCGTTAACTGTGGAAAACATGCTCTACGATACTTTGGAGCTGTGTTATGGTCAAGCATGAACAGTGATATTAGAAACTCATCCATAGTCCGTAGTAAAACATTTAAAAAGGCAATACGCAAACTAGATATCAATAGCTTGTTGGAGAATAATTGTAACTGATGCGGCTTTGCAGAGTATAATCTTTTATGTTTATCATTATATAATGACATTGGCAATTACTTTAAGTTAATAATATATAGTACTTTTTCACTACTCTATATATATGTTGCCTATTCCAAATCATATTTTTCACTTCTATGGATAGCATATTCAAATTATTTCTATGGGGTATCTATCACAGCTTCATATTTTGTTATTTGTATTAATTAGTTTAGAACAATAGTAATAAAAATCTCGTTGTCAATATGGTTATATATTGTCCGTATTTGGATAAGAGAAAATGCTGTTTGCAATTTGTCTTTTTCTATATAGCTACTCGTCTGGATGTTATTCGTATTAGCCAGTTTTCGCACTAGCCGTATCGCAGCTTCATATTTTTCTATTGTATTAATTAGTGTAGAACAATAGTAATAAAAATCTCGTTGTCAATATGGTTATATATTGTCCGTATTTGGGCACAGGAGCCCAACTCTGACGCCTGTAGTGTGTTTCTCTGTGTTTTATTCATATACTATGGAAATTCTGATGTTTCATTTAATGAAAGATGAGACCGCGGTGCTTGCTGAAAGCTGAGACCGCGACGCTCATGTAAATTTCACGCGCGGTAATTTGACGGCGGGTGTTCCGTCATGTGTCAGTGTTCTGTCGTCTCAGCTTTCAGGGATCGTCACGCGTATTCACGTGGCAGCTGTTTCGAGTTTCAAATTACCGCGCGTGCAACTTATATGAGCGGCGCGGTCTCAGCTTTTCAGTAAGCACCGCGGTCTCATCTTTTATTAAATGAAAATCAGAATTTCCATAGTGTATGAATAAAACACAGAGAAACACACCACAGGGTTCCCTGTGTATTTGGGTAGGAGGAAATGTTGTTTGCTACTTGTTTTTTCTATATAGCTACCCGTATGGATATTTAGTGTCGTTTTCCTATTTTGTAATCAAGTATTAACCAGTTTTCGCACTAGCCAAGTAAACGTTATAAAACTAAAGACTGCTGGAGCTTTTTAACGGTTATGTTTTTGAGCATATATTTTTATTCAGTTTGCGAGAGAATGTAACGTAGTGCCAAGCTTAATATACCCAAATGAAAGATGGCAGGTTAGGAAAACTTTTTAGAAGTATATGATTGAATTATATTAGAAAAAACTCTACTCTGCTCTGCTCTGCTCTGCTCTGCTCTCCTCTGCTCTGCTCTGCTCTGCTCTGCTCTGCTCTGCTCTGCTCTGCTCTGCTCTGCTCTGCTCTGCTCTGCTCTGCTCTGCTCTGCTCTGCTCTGCTCTGCTCTGCTCTGCTCTGCTCTGCTCTGCTCTGCTCTGCTCTGCTCTGCTCTGCTCTGCTCTGCTCTGCTCTGCTCTGCTCTGCTCTGCTCTGCTCTGCTCTACTCTTCTCTGAATAGTGTTTAATTGTAACACGATGAAATCGGTTTCGTTTTAATCATATACGAATAGCTTTCAAATTTAATGCCATTACAAGGAATCACATATATAAATATAAACTAAAAGGTAAAAATGGTCAACTTCCAATCATCATATAATGACATTAACATTTACTTTAAGTTAATATTACTTTTTCACTACTCTTTATATATGTTGCCTATTCCAAATCATATTTTTCACTTCTATGGATAACGTCATATTAATTATTTCTATGGGGTATCTGTATCACAAATAGAAAAACTATTTGTATTAATTAGTTTAGAACAAAAGTAATAGAAATCTCGTTGTCCATATATTTGGATGGGAGAAAATGCTGTTTGCTATTTGTTTTCTCTATATAGCTACCCGTATGGATGTTTAGTGTAGTTTTGCTATTTTGTGGTCAAGTGTTAAACAGTTTTTGCACTAGCCGTGTAGACGTAAAACTAGAAACTGCTGTTGCTTTCTGATGGTTATGTTATTTGAACATATATTTTTATCCAGTTTGCGAGAGAAGTGACCTAGTCCCAAGCTTAATATTTTCAAGTATAGGATTGAATTATACTAGAAAAAATATACCAGCTTTAATCTTAGTATCTTGATTGTAACGAATTCAGTTTTTAGACAAGTTTTTTGAAATAAATTGAACATGGACCTGAACATGAACTGAACTGAATTTCGACCACCAATAATGAACACAATTTTTTATTTGAAAGCGCTGTTAGTTTTAATAGGAGACATAAGTAGGCTTTTACTCTTATTGGTATATTATTTTAGTTTTGGAGTTAAGTATAGTCTTAAGGAAGTACTGCATGGAGTTGTGAAGCAGTTGTATATAGGAAGTGTGATTTTAGTTTTATTATTAATATTGATGGTATACTGTAGCTCTAAAATGCAATTATTATTTGAAAGAAGACTTAAAACGACAAAGTAACATCTTTTGCAGTTAACTTTCGTTTGCTTGCTTCGTTGTTGAAAAATTTCAGTTTCTTTGATATGCAAATTAAACAACTTGACGTCACACGTACATAATGAGAATTCAGAGAAGGTATCTTTGCTATTATCAAACCAAATTAATTCCAAAGGAAGCATGTGAGTTTGTTTTTCCCACAACACCAAACGTGTACGGTAGAATTTTCAAGTGATTATACCTGATAATCACTCGTGTGAGGAAACGAGAAACTGCAAAAAGATACTACTATATTTTAAATGTTCTTTTCAATAAGACAAACTTAATTTTTGCTACATAGGTATATACCTTTTTAACTGTGATCTTTAAAAGAGGTTGTCTTTTCAAGAGCATCTAGTGTTACTAAAATATAAACCAATGCACACTCCAAACAAGTTTAACTCATTCACTCGTATTGTTGTTGGAAAACTTTATCTTTTTAATTTGTCTAACGCCAGACGATTTCACTCGTCAAAGGGAAAACGTCTTGGAAAGCCATGCATGAAAGGGTTAAACACACTGTTGAGTAACCCTTTCACTCGCATTGTTGTTCTGGAACAACATTTATTATTTTTTACTTTGTCTAACGCCAGACGATTTTCCCCTCGTCAAGGGGCGACGTCTCGGGAAGCCAAAGTGTTAAACACACTGTTGATTAAAAAAGGTTACCTTTATTTAGAGTGTGCATTGTTTTGTATTGTATTAATTTACTTCGTTGTATAAGCGTATAATTGAGTGTTAACCACACTAGGCTAGCAAATTTTGTTTCATTATTCCTTGTATTTTTTTCTGCTAAAATTCGTGCAGCAAGCTAACTGCATCTGAAGCTTTAAGCGACATCTCGGTTTCTTTTCAGATAGATACAGATACACTTTATTTCAATAGGGTACGTAATTACAGTAATACTGTACTCTCCCTTACGGCCCTAAACCTAAACTTTTTGCTGGTCGTTGTTATTTGAGGCTGAGTTGTTTTTCCAATTCAAACCAAGCCGTATTGTCGTTAGAAACATTACTCTGTCCTTCCCAAGATTTTCTTTGTGATGGTGCGAAGAGAACAATAACAGCAACTTGCAGCAAAACTTCAGGAAGAACTTGCAGAAAACAAATTCAAGCCAACGTTACTGGAAGGAGTACGATAAGATTTACTATGCAGCTGTGTGGATCTTGGTTTGCTTATAAACGACATTATGAAAATTAGTTTTCTGAAACTGATGAGTCGCAAGGCCTTCACTACGAAGAGGAAAGCAACTAGCTCAAACTCTATATAACAAGTTGATTTGAATTGTTATTGATCCATTCAGTTATGAAAGACATATTGGTGTTAGAAACATATACTCTGTCATTCCCAAGACTTTTTTTGTGGTAGTGTGAAGAGAACAATAACAGCAATTGCCATCAAAACTGTCAGGAACTTACAGAAAAGAAATTCAAACCAACGTCACTGGAATTACTACTTATGACATTACGAAAAGTTCTGGACGAGTCGCAAGGCCTTCACTACGAAGAGGAAAACAAGTAGCTAGCTCGAACTTTATAATAACTTGATTTGAATTGTTATAAATCCATTCAGCTATGAAAGCTGGGTCTTTGAAATGTATATTGGTTTGAGACAAAGTTCTGAATTATCATCATGGATTTGTTCGTGTTTCAGGCGTTGTGCTGTGGTAAAAATGGACAATGTTAATATAAACGATCTTTCATGGGTTAGATTAGCAAGCAAACAAATGGAAGCTCAAAGAATTGACTTACTGTCTGATATGGAGAACGTTAAGTGATGGACAAACAACACTATCTATTTCGTCTGCCTCTTACAGTAATGGATTTTCCTGAATCCAAGATTCAACGATTTATTCCAGACTGACTTAATTATTGCTACAACGAATTTGTCAAGCATGAGTTGTTGACTGCACTGCATTGGAATTCGGAAGCTGGCAACACAAACTTGAGTTGTGACAGTCGTAAATGAACGCTGGACTTTGAAGTACATAATCGTTTGGATAAGCGCATTATTTTTCACATAACAGTTGAAACTAATATTGTGAATAGTTTATCTCAAAGAGTCAATGTGTGTATATTATCAAATAACGATCATAGTGGAACGTGTTGCTGTCATTGAGAAATGCTTCGTTTTTACTATACTTTATTTCTAACGCGTTTGGCTTGGTAATATTTTGGAAAACAGCTCTCAGTTCTTCAGCAATTCTTGACTGATGTCTGACGTTGTTTATATAATTAGATGCAGATAGCTGTTGCCACAAAGCACTGTTCAGAATTTATAAAAAAAAAGATCAAAATGGGTGTGTTTTTAATACCATGCCTCTTTGGGCGTAGACTTGCATTTTCCCAAACACAAAATTGTTTTCTTTAAAGTCTGAAATAGATCGCTATGTTGTGAAAAGGCTAACCTCTGGAAAGATAGTTTAATTCGAGAAAATTGGATCGTTTTGATCGAAGTATTTACATAATATGCATGTAATTTTAACAGTATCTAGTAATGCAATGTAATGTAATGCGATGTGATGTGATGTAATTTTGAATGTAGTAGTTTAAAATTTTACTTAATCCTAAAGTTGATAAACCATTACAATTTTCATGAAGTACGAACTTCGTAAACATTTATTGTTCATTTTACGTTATTAGATTTTGGTATTAATGCACAAATTAAATTGCCTTTTATTGTATTCTATTGTATTCTATTTTATTCCATTTCAATGTTTCTATTCTATTCCATTCCATTCCGTTCCATTCTATTCTATTATATTCTATTCTATTCCATTTCGTTCTATTCTATTCTTTTGTGTTGTAAATATGTTAGTTGCACATGTTAGTATTGTGTTGTTGTGCTATTATTGTGTTGTTTGTATGGTATGGTATGGTATGGTATGGTATTGTATTGTATTGTATTGTATTGTATTGTATTGTATTGTATTGTATTGTATTGTATTAACTACTAAATAACCGAGAGTGAGGTCTTTACGGTAAAATATTAAACCGAGGTCTTGCTGTATTGACCGAGCGATAGCGAGGTTAATACATTCAAGACCGAGGTTTAATATTTTACCGTAAAGACCGAACGGTCGAGGTTATTAAGTAGTTTATTATATGGCACTTTTTATTTCAAAATCAATCTTCTATTTCTTGGTCTTCGCTTCCTTTAACTTCGTCAAAACACCGAACTAGCGTTATTTTCTGTCGTTTTTTTCTCGTCTGGATACTAGAATTTACTTTTATAATGTTCATCGTCGTTTATTTCATTTATTTCCGTCGTTTTTCGGCAATAAACGTTTTTTATTAGGATTTTTTGTTTGTTACCATTCGTAGGGCATTAACAATTTTCATAATGCCCACGGGCATTACGGAGAAATCTCGCCACGTCAGCAACCAATCACAGCGCGTGCTTTTACCGGAAGTAATCCGTGCCATATAATGTATTGTATTGCATGGTATTGTATTGTATGGTGTTGTATTTTGTATTGCATTGCATTGTATTCTTTAGAATCGTTTGAAAGTAATTGCCACTACAATTCTCTACACACTCAAAACAGACAACATGAGACAGAAATTGTCGAAGGTAAGTTGTTTATTTTATGGATTTTTTATCTGATAAAAAATCTTTTTGATTAACATAAACTTTAGTTTTGATTTTTTCGGTTTAGGCAATGTTGTTTTTCAAAATTACTACGCCAATAAACTTACCAAATGGGTCATTTTTGAAGCTAGCTATTCATTTGATCATCATGTTATACAGGATTCTTAGAAGTACAATATTTTTATATTGCGATTTTGATCAAATTGAGATGCGATGTCATGAACCCACCGCACAGCAGTTCAGGCAACGGGCATGCCCCTGACAACCGGAACCCCTCACTTCAGGGGCTTCCTCCAACAATCCCTCGCCTTCCCACTGGCGGAGGATGACTGTCGGCTCGAGATTGGCGGTTTATCATAAAGATCAATAAAGATCATGAATAGTACTAGAGGGGTCATTCGAGGAAAACTCCTGTCAAACGCGGGTAACCAATTGAAGGCTGCTATCTTGGATCAGTTGGGGGCAAAATTGCAAACCCGGATGTAAAACTATTTGGTCCGAGACTTTATTATCCGAGTGCTCTGAGAATGTCCGAGAGTAACCCGAGAGCATCTGGAGGAGCTCTCGGATCTGCCTCCTCCGCAGGCCCTCTTTGCATCATGGACAGGTCACACTGTTGAGAGGACCTGCCAGATCCTGTAAACAAAATGGGGCTGATCCCATTATGCACAGCGAGACTAGGCCCTAGAGGCGATAGTTTTGAGAGGGCCTGCAATTTTTTTCCTACCCTGCGAGCAGAGCCTTCTTTTCCTTATTCCTTTGCTGAGAGAGAGAGGAAGAAAAGTAAGCTCTGTTGTATTCGTGTTTGGCTTCGTCCAAGATTTAGGACGAAGTAACCCGTTTAAGACCCGTTTAACCGGTTCTCGTTTTGTTTTCTGCTCTGATTGGGACTGGGTTCGAGATTGTAACCAAGCAACTGACATGCATGCGCAATGGAAACCAGTCACGAATACAGCAGAGCCTACTTTTCTTCCTCTCTCTCTCAGCGAAGAAATAAGGAAAAGAAGGCTCTGCTCGCAGGGTATTTTTTTCCGGCCGCTGTTCGACAAACGTACTTCCAAGTTCTTTTAACACTGTGACCCACCAGGAAATTCGGTCTAAACTTTCTTGCAGATGACAATGAAGAAACCAATATGTTTTAGAATTACCGACCTTCTGCCAATAATATTTTTAGCGACGAAAAGGAATTGAAGGGGGAAATATCTGCCGAACAAAAGCAAATTACAGGTTTTTCTTATTGTTTTTTGGTTTATTTAGCTATCGAAATCTGTCAACTGACCAAGAGTTAATGAGATTTAATTTTGTTAAATTGTAGGCTATAGTGTAGCGTAATTCAAGTTTCAGTTGTTGTGGAAACCGAAAAAGTATAAACCCAAGAGTCTCTGGGTAGACTAAAGTGCATTTTCGTTGATTATTCCGGCCGAAAGTTGACAAAGTTCAACCGCAATTGCTTTTTTCAACAATTCCTTCATTTTAAAGCTAGGATTCGTATGTCATAAGTCTTCAATGTCCTTCAAAATCTTCGGATATAGCCATGGCTATTAACAATGGTAGTTAATTATGCAAATTTATTCCGTGCCAAGTTTTGCCAAATTTTTTACAGGATCTTGCAGGCCCTAAATTCGGCGTGTGTGACCTGTCCATGATGCAACGAGGGCCTGCGGAGGAGGTAGCCTGGTTCCCTGGCCCAATTTCAAAAGAAATAAGGGCCAGGTAACCACTAATCTCATTCTCGCGTCATCAGGGCTAAATCCACTTATGACGATGGCAGTTTCACTCATAGCCACTAAAAACGCGCGAAATTTTAACCAATAGGAAAGCAGAAGTCTTTAGTGGTTACCTGGCCCATATTCTTTGATTGGGCCAGGGTACCAGGCTACGGAGGAGGCAGCTCTCGGATAGTAGGAAAAGTCTGGGACCGAGTAGTTTTACATCCGTGTTTGCAATCTTGCCCCCCAACTGATCCAAGATGGCAGCCTTCAATTAATGGTTACCCGATTTTGGCCCCAATGCCCCCTCTAGTTATATTTATGATCTCTATGCGGTTTATGTGTCCTTACTTGGTAAAAACCATTTTAATAACCGCTTACATTTTTCTCGTAAAAGGGTTTAACTAAATGAATCGGCTTGTGGGCGCGCCTGAGCCCACAGCTAACTTGGCTAGAATTAGCCTGGTACCCTGGCCCAATCAAAGAATATGGGCCAGGTAACCACTAAAGATTTCTGCTTTCCTATTGGTTGAAATTTCGCGCGTTTTTAGTGGCTATGAGTAAAACTGCAATCGTCATAAGTGGATTTAGCCCTGATGACGCGAGAATGAGATTAGTGGTTACCTGGCCCTTATTTCTTTTGAAATTGGGTCAGGGAACCAGGCTAGGCTAGAATACGGTCAGCGGTCGCTACCATGAGCAATCTCGAGCCCATAGTCACCCCCTTTTTGGTCAACGGGGGAGCGTGGGGGAGACTCCAACCTCGTACCCAGGATACCTCGAATATGCCGTTTGAGTATAAATTGACAGATACAACAATTAAATTTCCACAAATCCAAAACGTGTGGACAAGAAACATAAATGTGCTATACTGGACGGTAAATATACTTCCAACAATCAACAGCATTCGAATATTTTTAGTGTATGTATCAGTACCTGTAACCGCAGACTCGCAGAGCGGGTTTCTGTTTATCAGTTTATGATCGTTCGTCGCCTTCGCTTTCATTTCTGGCGATTGACGGCAACAAATATGAATTATGAATTTACCGCTCGAATTTAACGTTGCCGGACTTGCAACAACCTTGACGTTTATAAGAACCGAATCAACCGCTCCCCCCAGAACGGGCGAAGCTCAAATTATCCACGTGACCAAATACTCCAAGAATCTTGGAGTATTTTGGAATCACGTGACCAGCCTTTGCCAGGGTCTTCTCGCGCCATTTTGAAAGCAGAGAGGGCCCTGGGTACGAGGTTGGGGAGACTCTAGGGAAATTGGATTTAATTACCCCTGAAATGAGGGGCTCCGGTTGTTATGCGCATGATCTTAGCCTCAGCTGCTGTGCAGGATGTGCGTTGTGTTCATTATATTTGTTTGAGATCGCAAATACTATATTTGTGAGAACCCTGCATAAAATGCAGATCAGATGCACGTTAAAATTGTCGGAGAGAGACTGACACTGCTGGTGGTGGCACTTGACATATACGTTCTTGAAATCCAAGGTAAACTTACTAAACTATCAATTCACGAGTCACGACGCCAATATCGTCCTTGATCGTCTGATCACAAGCCTTTTAATAAGAGTGCGAAGGCCGATTCCTTCTTTAATTGTCTTAAATATGCTTTTTCGTTGTTTAAATTGTTTTACATTTATACATCAAATATAACGACAAATCCCACCAGGGTTTGTTTTGTTCATTGCGACATTAATGTTGTTCGAAATTCGTCTTAAGTCTTAAACTTTGCTATGAAGTTTGTTTGTGTGACCATAGTTAATAGAACATGTACATGGTTTGGAAACTCGTCCAAAGTGATTGTTCTACGGTATGTTTTTGTTCACGTTTATGGAAATTTGTGCAATTTCACGGTATTGTATTTTCTGTATAATGAAGCAGTCATCCAATAGCAACGATCGGGTTTAATTAGTGAGTTGCTTCATCATCACGTGTTGTGGTGCTTCCTCATCACGTGTCCATAGAATTTACTTCCATATAAGGAACTCCATTGTCAGTTCAACATGACCATGCTTCATGTTGAAAGACAATAGAGCTTCCAAACCATGTATATGTTCTATTAACTATGGTGTGACTGAGACCCAGATATATTAAACAAAGAGAGGACATGTAAATGAGGCGTCTAAATTTGAAGATATATATGTTTGTTGAATTAAGCAATATATTTGACTTTCATTATTTTACAATCTGTATGTTTTGAACCGATGAATTCAATAAATTTAAATGAGCCAATCAAAACAGAGAATCAATCGAGTTTCCCCAGAGTCTCCCCCGCGCTCTCCCGCTGACCAAAAAGGGGGTGACTATGGGCTCGAGATTGTACCATGAGAGAAGACATTTCCTTTTCCATCACTTACGCAGCAACCTCGTACCCAGGGTCTTATCTCTTTATAGATACCATGTAAATTTAATATTTAAATATCATATAGATATTTAATTATTAAATTCTGGTGAATTCTGCACGCAGGCTATTTTGGACGTTCTCTAAAAACTTGGTGTTATAGGTAAGCTACATACAAAATATATTGTATTATAAGTGTAATTTATAAAAGGGTCGAGTTTATGGCGATGACGAAAATCGAAAACGTCGCGAGTCTTTACCTATTTGGAGACTTATTACGCTGTTAGATTTATGTGTGGTACGTATATAACTGAAAATATGAATTTAACAACATCTCATATATGCAAGCGCTATCGCTTCGTAGGAAACACAATAACATATAAGACTATAAACTAGCGACCTTGGCTCATGCAGTAGGCAGTAGCTCAATGGTTAGGGCGTCTAACTAGTCTAAATTAGTCTATAGTCGTCATTTATATATGTATATATATACGCGCGATTCATCATATCAGTTGAACTACATGTCATGCAAACGCTAGCACTTTTAATATAGGAACTATGAATTTGCAACCTTGGCTCACCTTTCGAGCCTCAGTAGTTCAATGGTTAGAGCGTCTAAGCAGTCATATAGAAGGTTGGAGATTCGATCTTTGTCTGAGAAGTAAGTAAACGTATGCTTTTTAAACACCCCAAATTCAATACGTTGTTTTAAACGAAATTGGGTGTCAAATGTCTAGCTATGAAACCAGCCGCCTCGGCCTACTGAGTTCTCCAACAATAGAATTCAAGAAGACAAGAGTATGGTTGAGATGGTCACTCATTACTACTGATTCTTCCGCAGCTGTTTTAAAATGCATTTGAATTCTGATCTAGACGCGAGTTTTATATATGTGATTATTTAACTTCGCCAGATAAGTCCTGACGCGTTGTGTTATATGATACGTATAACTCCGCCAGAAAGATATTCTGTAATTGTTTTCTTAGTGCCGCTGTATCGTGTTCATTCATTATTAATTAGTGAGTCAATAATCTTGGCGACCAAATGATACAAAAGCAGCTATTTACAAGATTCTAAACTTTAGTATAGAAAAGCAGCTACTTACAAGATTCTAAACTTTAGTATAGAATGTATTACCGCATACACGTCTGAACGATTAACTGTGTCAATCACGTTAACCAGTGGCGTGGTGGCAAGTTTCAGTCTGGGGTGGCCTAACCTGAGTATCAGTCTCTCTTGAAAGAGAGCCTGACACAAATCATTGATTCTTCTCCTCCGCCCCCTATTCATGTGACGCGCCATAGCCAATAAAAATCACTTCCTGTTTTGTATTGCGTGTGTCTATAAAAAGCTTCACCGAACAAATTAACATCTAACCAAAAAAAATCTAACGTCAAAAAATTCATTACTTGTGCATAAACATCTTCAAACACGCGTTTATTCAGTTTTCAATGTAATCTTTCGAAGTGGCAATGCCGAAGTAAAATCTTGTACTGTATACTGCAATGAACCAGCAATTTGCAATTAGGGAAATTATTCAGTATACGATCGGGATTCGGGAACCAGCAAATATTTTAATATTTGATTACAACAATTCTCAAATATATTCCCATATATTTTAATTAATACACAACGGCAATTCCGAACAACATTTTAAAATGTTCAACACAACATTTTAAGTGTTTTCACCAAACGTTTTGATGTTTCACCCCATTTCAACAACTGCTTTTAAAAGCTTGGCGACGAGATAATAATTTGTCTCACGCGTTTCAGTTCAGATTCAGACATTCAGTCAAGCAAAGGCTGCAAAGCGGCCTTGATATGGTTTGTATTCAGACTTTATACGTACAGTACTTGCGTATAAGTTCCAGTAGACTATAAATTACGGACACTGCGTTCGCTTTTCCGATCAGAATGAACTTTCAAGCGCAATTGTTTCTTCCCGTATAGTCAGACGACAAGACAGCAGCAGTGTTTTGTTTTGACAGCTCTTCCTCTTCCTTCACGCATAGTATTACGGGCAAAACGCGGAGGTTCCTTCTTCAGCTTCTTTAATCGCTCTTGTCCATGAAAATGGCAAAAACGCTAACGCCGGTAAATTTGAGAAAACACAAACTTTCTAGTCAGAGTCTGGGCGGCTTCTCGACAATTCCCACGAAGAACTTTCGATTTTCGAATCAGTTAATTACTTAATTTCCGGCTTTTGTCTCTCAACCAATCAGGGTTTCGTCCAGATTCTGGACGAAGAACACGGGTCTATGAATAGATTTGTGTCAGGCCCTTCTTTTTCTCTCCGTTCTCCGCCCCAGTCCCCAGAAGAAAAAGAAGGGCCTGATACTCAGGCTAGGGGTGGCCAGATCAGCTTTGGAAATGCCCAGTGCCCACTATTAAGTAGCCCGAGTTAATGCCTAGTGGGCGTCGTGTTCTTTTTACTTTTTTTGCGATGCGTTATTAGTCCTCCGCGTGGCCGCTGGCGATTTCATGGCGAGTTGTCTCTTGAACAAAGCTTTTCTTGTAGCACACAGGCACAGAATAGTAATACAACCAGAAGTCCAACTCGAGTGAAAACTTGTCCGCATTTCTTCAATGCGCGGGCGCGATGTTTTACGCCATCCTACGCGATCCTACGCAATGTCCTACGCAATCCTGGCAAGTTCCCCTGGCAGTTTTAACCTTTTGGAGGTCCAAACTGCCGGGGGAACTTGCCAGGATGGTGTAGGATGGTGAGGAATCAAGATGCGCGAGGCAACATGCGCGAGGATATAAACTTCAAAGGTTCCGACGCGAGTTGGACTTCTGGTTGTATTACTATTTAACAATTAGACAACGAGGGCGAGTTGTCTAATTGTTTTAGTATAAATTTACCAACAAAAGTTAAATAAATTCTCGACCATAACATATTCTTTGAGGCTCGTTTAATACATTTTTTAACAGCCAACAACAAACGTTCAACAGTCATTTCGGACATCTGCTTGGCCCGTACAGTAATTGATGGAAAAGAAAAGTTTTCTTGCATAATTTAGCATGGATTTTCATGTACAATATTGAAAAAATATATATACACTCATTTGTTTTGTAAAAGTGACAAAAAGTTGAAAGAAACATTCAATTTAGCATATAGTTTACATCACGAAATCTTGTCAACAGCTAGCGTAATTTTGAAATGTGTTTTGTTTGCAGTTATTTCGTTTTAAACGAACACAGATAAACAATTTAACGATCTTACCATTAATAATTTCCATTCTAGCCATTTTGTAGCCGTTTTTGTTTTCTGTAGAACGTATTGCTTCGCCTAAATGTCCAATTTCATCTTTCATTTGCTCACTCCGTTATAATTTCGGCGCCATTGTTGCTTAACAGAACAACCGCTGGCACTAATGATCACTGTCCGTGCTATACTACGCATTTTGTCATTGGTCAATATTTTTAAAAGAATGACTTTCATTGGTTTAACCCAGAGGTTTATATCACCAATTATAAACTCCTGCAATAGCCAATGAAATTCGAGGATTTGCATTATAAACTTGTAAATTTATACTAATCTGTGATATAAACTTCAAAGGTTCCGATGCGAGTTAGACTTCTGGTTTATTACTATTCTGTGACACAGGTTAGAATCATGGCGTGTTTTATTATTTGCATAGCATAATCTTCCCATACCAGCCTGTACCACTGCCCAGTGCCCACTATTAAGTACATGTAGCCCGAGTTAACGCCTAGCGGGTGTCTTGTTTTGTTAAGTTTTGGTCAGCTTGTTATATTAAAGGTGTTGCATACATGGTCACGCAACTAACATAACATTTTCAAATAAACTGATAACAGCTTTTGGAAACCTTGTAACCTCACAGAACATTGCAAGATACATAGTTTTAGTCAGTTTTGGCTAGACTTTTACAATTTTGATAGAAATGATGAGATATGCAAATAATTAATTAATAATTTGCATATGTCATAATTTCTTCAAACATGAAAATGTGAAATTCAAAACAAAAAAATGTGTATACATTGCAATGTTCTTTAAGTTTATGAGATTTCCAAAATGTGTTATGTATTGTTTAATAAACGAGCAGAAGTGTTTTATATCTGATAAAACACGAACTGCGAGTTGATTGAATGGCTTCAAAAACAAACCACTTGGTAAATTCATTGGCGTAGTAACTTTGAAAAATAACCTTGTCTAAGCTGAGAAAATCAAAGCTAAAGTTTATGTAAATCAGAAGGTATCTTTGTCACATATAAAGATACTGATTAAACTTAAATTTATTTTGAATTTTCCTCATGAATTATTAATGATTTTTGAACAGTCTATCCGAAAATGTTATGTCAGTTACGTGACCGTGCAACACCTTTATAACAAAATGGCTTGTGACTTTTGATTGATCAAGGTGAACTTTGGTTAACTTTTAGACCCCGTTTACACAGTTTTGCCTGTTTACACGGCAAAATTGGACGAATTCCGGTTGTGCCAATGATGGATCGAAATATTAATAGATTGTGAAAGGCTTTTTATCGATTCTATTTTTCCTCTTCTTTTTCAGTCTTCAGTCTCGACATAGATATGGTTTGACTTCAGTACATGATCTTCACTAACAATCTGTTTCACAAAGACTTTAAATGGCTGACATAATTGGTTTAAAGTTTCCTTAAAACGGAAAGTAAGTTAATTCTCTTTTTTTCTTTCCCCCCCCCCCCTTTTTTTTAACATTAATGAATGTACCGTATAATAATATACTAATATCCACATGGGAAGAGCGCGAACGAGACTCGAGGACACATGCAAGGCACTCCCCCGTAGAAATTAAAAATACATAAATATATAAATCAACTAGACTTATACCAACTACATAAACACCAAAACGCACCACCATACGTGCACATAACCTTATTACATATTGTAAGAGAACACTTAAAATAACAGAGTAACATATTTTGCAGTTTTTTGTTTCTTTGCTTTGTTGTTGAGATATTTCAGTTTGTTTGATATACAAATCAAACATATTGATGTCACATGTGCCTAAGTAATGACCTGTCAGAGACGGTTATATATCTTTGCTATTATCAAACCTTAATTATTTAAAAAAATTAATTGGAAAGAAGCACATGGATGTGTTTCTCCTGTAACACCAAACATGTAGAATTTTCAATTGATACGATGTGTGATAATAGCAAAAATATATAACCTTGGATAACTCATTATGCACATGTGACGTCAAAACGTTTAATAACAACCTGAATTAAGAAAGGAAACAATTATACTTTGTCATTTTAAGTGTTCTTTCAAGTAAGATAGACTTAATTTTAGTTTCAATTCATACGCACTTTATTAATGTATTTATGAATTCTTTCCAAAAAAAATTTTCATCTCATTTTTGTATCTACTGCGCATGCACTAGTAGATACTATGCTGTCGTGCGTGTAATGTAATGTAAGTTTAGTTAAGTTAACAAAAGAATGTCTTCGGAGCCAATCAAAACATAGAATAAAACGATTAACTCGCGACAAACCACCGAAGCCAAATTAACTACTGTACACCAACTCACCAAGTATTTGTAAGTCATTGCTATGACAGCATGAAGCGAGATATTCAAGGAGTGGGATATTCAACAAGAGAAAGTTTTTACAAAGTTAGTAAGTATTTTAAATATGAATCATAGTCAATTCTTAATTGTGATGTACTAGACGTTGTTGGAATGATGATAAAAGTTTTTGAAAGTAAGTTAATGGTCGTTGCGTGGACGATTTCATATTCAGACGAGGCAATTTATATGGCCAACATGTGCGTTGCTGAACAGAAATGCATGGATGACCCTCTTCTAAGAAAACAAAGTTAGCTTCATGGTCAAGCAACAATGTCCAAAACCTATGGTAGTCCACGAGAAAAATATACAATTAAATAGCATATTGTCGATGTAAATGACAAATAGTCAAATGTCAGTGACAGGCTATGTTGAGAGCATGAACTGGCAAGTCTATATACATTATTAAATATTAATGGTGTAAAATTGCATGCTGCAGTTGTCAATGTCATGCAAAATCTGTGTCATGGATGCATGTGCAAACATTTATTCTACCTTTTACTGCATATATGCATATGGCATAAAGAACAATTAATGTATGGTTGCTCTTATAATTTTGATGACATTACTGGACATCTTTTTCATTCACTATTAAATTTTACAACAGTAACACTCGAGAGGCTTGTTATCTCAAGCGATTTCCTTTACCTTCTAACTAGATTACATGTACATTATTGTTTGACAAATTGTTGTAACGAAGATATTTAAGTACTGTATTAGTCAATTAAGTCAAATTTTGTGAGTTATTAGTTATGCTAAATAAATTTGTTTGGCCTACTTAAAGCTTTACTACCATACTTTATGACTATAGCTTTTAGTACCATAGCTTTAATAGTCAAGCTATTAGTGCACTGCCTCTCACCACTGAGGACTGGAGTAAAGCTCAATTGGATTGAGTTAGTATTTGAATGGGTGACCACCTGTCCGAGCTTCAGGAACTCATGCCAGATACAAGTAGAGTAACATGTTAGTGCTTAGCCTCCTGTGTCTTGATGGCTTTACTCCAAATTCTTCTTTTTTTAAAGTTAAAACACAGCATGGCCAGCAAGACAATTTTATCAAAAATCTTGTTCAGCTTTGAATACAAGCCATTACAAGGTTGTTTACAAGTATACAATTGCATCATTGTTTTTACCATATATAATAGCTATAGGCATTAAACGCAGTAGATACATGCACACGTGGGTGTGCCTATTTTATATATCTGTATTAAATGACATTTTTATATATTTTTGATCATTTCCCTTTTTTCACAGAAAAATTAATATATTTTTTTATTATTATTTTGAAAATCTAGAAAGTTTAGATTATTAAAGATGGCGTCAGCTCAAGGAACAAATGTTTCTCCGAAATCCTACGATGGACCAGTAAGTAACTAAGGAACCGGTCATTAAATATGGTGGGGGGGGGGGTGGGGGGGGGGGGAGCTGGAGGAGAAATTGATTTTTTTTTGGAATAAAACGTTCAACAATTTCAAGATACCCCCCACCGGTTATAAGCCACCTTATTGAAAATAAACATTTATTCACCACCACCCAAAAAAAAAGAGAAAAAATTATATTGAAAATGCCTTATGTTAGTCTCAACTTATTTCTTAGCAGTTCATTTTTAGACAATTTCCTATACTACTTATATATATTAAAAGGTTCCCAGTTATAAGCCCTCGGCTTATAAGCCCATCCAACCTCTTTACAAAATTGTATAATCCTAGAGCTTATAATCCACAGTTTATGATAGACAGTGATATTAAAAAAAAGTATAAAGTATATACATGTAGTATAAAAAAGTTCAGATTCCGTAATACCAGTAAGTTTCAGTTTAAAAATCATGACATTCATCATTTGATAAAAATACTTTTAACATATTTTTCATGATTTTTCTTATGGTGTTAATCTACCTATGTTTTATGTTTGTGGTTGGTATATTGTTCATTATGAAAATCAGTTATTATATTTATAAAATATATTGAAATGTTTTCCATCCTTCTGCATCCTGTTGAAAAACATGAAGACCCCCCTGTTTCATAAAAAAAACCACATTTGAACCCCGCTTCACAATACAGAAAAATCTCTGGACCTCCCCAATTTCTCCTCCAACCCCCCCCCCCCCCCCCCCTCTCCCCCTCTCCATATTTAATGACCAGTCCCTAAGAGAAGAATGTTTTCTATGTAGTAGTTAAAATATGAGCGGCCGATCTTTATGGGTATAAAGATCGGACGCGAATATTTTAACTTACTTATCAAATTCTAAGTGTACATGATGAATACTTTGTTTAAGAGTTGTAAGAAACGTTAGATAAGATCATTTTGACTCAGAAAAACTGAATTTGAGCCGCTAGTGTCTAATAACTTTGATAAAACATTGATGTTTTATTAATCAATGTTTTAACAGTATTTACAAACACCTGATTAAACATTCATTTCTTTCGAATTTTCCTTATGAATTATTAATGAATTTGATAAGTTGTCATAATGTTCGGTATAGGAATGATCAAAACGAGCAACACAAGGCTATGAATACGTTAAAAATTCAGTCTAGTCCCAGGTTCTCTCTCTTCGGGCGAGGGATTGTTGTGTTCGTGTATTTCTAGACGACTATATGATTAGACAGGGATGACGGCGGTTTACCAGAAGTCTATGTACATTGTTAATAGATAGCGTCATGGGACTTGTCTTCACAACGCTCACCACTAACGTAGACACTAGATTGGAGTGTCGAAACGTTAGGTCATGAACAGTAAGTAACTAATGCTTAATAACTTAAATTTAGATAATTCAACCGAGCGAGGATTTAACAATTGCGCAATTTGTGCATGAGACAGCCACAATCCTATCAGAAAATGGAAGGGTTCAAGACTTTCCGTACATGGCAAATAGATCAGCCGATCTACTTCATGGTAACATAATACTAAAACAAATATTATCTGAGATTACCAGTAAATGTGATGAGAAAACTGCATACGAAGAAATGCAGAAGTACATGTATCGTCTTGTTCTTGAAGAATTGTTACAGAAGTGTAGTATTAGAAATCTAGCAAAATTAGCATTAGCGAGGTTGCAGTCGCCTTTACCAGCTACAATGCAGGAATATCTTGTACTCTATAGTGAAGCCATAAAACATGAATTACAACGGAAAAAGATTGCAAATGAGCTTAAAACCAAATTAGATGAATACACACGCTGGGAAACTGATGGTGAAGCATATTTACGTTCGAGTGATAACAAAAAAGGTATCCAGTGTTGCGAAAAAGCACTTGCAATCAGTACAGAATTAGGATATCAATTCGGAATTATCAAGGGGTATCAAAATTTGGCAAGTGTGTATTTAAGTATGGCGCAGTACGAGAAAGCTATTGTGTATTCAAATGAATGTCTGGCAGGTAGCGTTAAAATAGGGAATCCGTCAGGAATAGCAGGTAGTAATCAAAATTTGGGTTATGCGTATTTCAAATTAAGGAAATATGAGGAAAGCATTGATTATTTTAAGAAAAGTTCAGACATGTTCACTAACATGGAGAGTCAGGAAGGAATAGCAAGCAATAATCAATATTTGGGCCGTGCCTATTGCATGTTAGGCCAAAATGAGAAATGCATTGATTATTATAAGAAGAGTCTAGACATGTACACTAAACTAGAGAAGTGGGAGAAAATAGCGAGCATCAGTGAATCTTTGGGCAGTTTGTATTGTGTAATTCTTGGGCAATATAAGAAATGCATTAATTATTTTGAAAATAGTCTAGACATGTACTCTAAACTAGAGAAGTGGGCGGAAATAGCAAACAGCAATGAAAGTTTGGGCAATGCTTATTTCAACTTAAAGAAATATGAGAACGCCATTGATTATTATAAGAAGAGTCTAGACATGTACACTAAACTAGGGATGTGGGAGAAAGTAGCAAACAGCAATGAAAATTTGGGCAATGCTTATTTCAACTTAAAGAAATATGAGAACGCCATGGATTATTATAAGAAGAGTCTAGACATGTACACTAAACTAGGGATGTGGGAGAAAGTAGCAAACAGCAATGAAAGTTTGGGCAATGCTTATTTCAACTTAAAGAAATATGAAAACGGCATTGATTATTCTAAGAAGAGTCTAGATATGTACACTAAACTAGGGATGTGGGAGAAAGTAGCAAACAGCAATAAAAATTTGGGTGATGCTTATTGCATGTTAGACCAATATGAAAACGGCATTGATTATTTGAAGAAGAGTCTAGACATGCACACTAAAATGGAGAATCAGGAAGGAATAGCAAGCAGCAATGGAAATTTGGGTTTAGCGTATTTCAGATTAGAGAAATATGAAGAAAGCATTGATTATTCTAAGAAGAGTCTAGACATGCACACTAAAATGGAGAATCAGGAAGGAATAGCCAACAGCAATGAAAATTTGAGTTTAGCGTATTTCAATTTAGAGAAATATAAGGAAAGCATTGATTTTGCTAAGAAGAGTTTAGACGAGTACACTAAATTAGGAAATTAGGAAAAAATAGCATGTACCACTAGAAGTTTGGGGGATGCTTATTTATCTATTACGCGGTATGAAGAAGCTAGTAGATATTTAAAGGACAGTCTAGCAATGTACACTGAAATAGAAGATCAGTCTGGAATAGCTGAAACCAATGGAGGTTTGGGTCGTCTCTATGTAGATACGAACCAACCGGAGAAAGCTATGGAATGTTTTAAGAAATACATTGCCATTACCACTGAAATGGGAAATCAGTCAGCAATAGCATGGGGCCATGCACTGTAAAAACTGACTGGTTGAAATAACTCATTTTTTTGGTTGCGACCAATATGGAATGGTTAGTACAACCAATTATTAATTGGTTCCAACCATTAAAAATGGTTATTTTAACCAATTATTAATTGGTTACAACCTTTAAAAATGGTTATTTTAACCAAATAAAATTGGTTACAACCTTTACAAATGGTTATTTTAACCAAATAAAATTGGTTACAACCTTTACAAATGGTTATTTTAACCAATTGTGAATTGGTTGAAATTGAGTTATTAAAACTACTTTGTCAACATAACCAATCTAAATTGGTAGCGACCAATATCGAATGGTTATTTCAACCAATTATTAATTGGTTGACTAACACATCTTATAAAAAAACACACCTTTCAAAAAAAACACCGTTCACACTAACACACCTTCTTAAGAATAACACACCTTTTGACTAACACATGAGTTACACATCTTATAGAAAACACACCTTTCAAAAAACACACCTTTCACAATAACACACCTTCTTAAGAATAAGACGAAAAACATAGCACATCTTTTGAAATAATTCACTGTTCAAATACAATACTTTCGGTAGTAATAACGAACGCTTTGGTAGTAATAAAAAAACACATCTTTTAAATATAATACAACATTTGTTTAGCTTAAATATCCCTACGTTTAAAACTTTATATCTATACCTAAATGTGCATGAAGTAATTCCGAATCAATATGTGTGTAATTTCGAAACAGAATATATAGCATATCAGAATTCAGAAAGAAAGGCTACAGGTAATAAAAATCTTGGCTAAATAGCGCCGTCACCAGTGCAGAGACCCCCTTGTTCCCCCTGGCTACATGCGCCTGGGTCCTGGGTACGACACTGGCTAGACGATACCACGCATGCTCCGCGCAGCTAGCGAGCGCGCATTGACACTTGGGATAGCGTCATCCCATCTGAATTTGAAATGATCTGATCTCAGCGCGCCACGTTTGAAATTCATTTGTGATGGTGTTTTGAGATTCAAGCTACATAAACCCTTGGAAATAAGACTTTTTGTTTGCGAAGAGATCAGGAAGACAGTCTTCACCGAAATAACATGTTCTTCTACGGAAAGATTTAACTAAAAGCCATGGAAATCGAGTTGAGCCAAGAAAGTCCTAGAAGCTTCTCTCGCACGAGGCTACGAACGAGCAAGGTAAAGAGATTCAGTAATCGTTTGTTTTATATTGTCCTACTTATTGTAATGTTAAATTTTCTCTGGCTCTCGTTGTCAATTTTCCTGTTTGATTGTCCAATACATACCATTTTATACTGATCGAAGTTAGTGTAGTTGAAGTCAATGTTTATTATTAAAGTGATCATCTTTTGTCGTCAACAATATTTGGCTTAATCTCTTCTTGTCTTCTCAATTTTACAGTAATAGTCAATTGTAGTTCCTAACAAACTCTCAAATCGTTCTTTCTTTTTTTACCATTCTTTAGCCACCGTTGCTTTTAGAGATGAGCCGATTAATCGGAAACTAATCGGCAAAGCCGATTAATCGGCCAATTTAAAATAATCGGTAATCGGCCGATTATTTTGAATAATCGGCAAAATAATCGGTGCATGTCTCAAATAAAGCTTTTCATGAACGACGCAAATACACACACCATAAGTCCGTAACTGCATAAGCCCAAACACAATAGTCCTTATTTTACAATGATTACAGAGCGCTTCACATAACTCTTGACGGAAGAGTTCCGCAGTCAGACGTTTGCCACAAAGTTTACGAACTCCGCAAATTCGTTACGTTATATAGCAGCCGAACAAATGGCGAGCATCAAAACAAAGTTGCAATGTTTGTCGCCAACTTCGGAAACAATGAACCGGAACTTCGGAACTCTAGTACTAGTCTGTCAAAAGATTTGTGAAACGCTTTTAAAAGTTTAAATTTTAAAACCAACACGAGAAAATGGCAAAGGATCTTCACCGGTTGAGGTAGTCACGACCGAACATCATCAACCCCCAGAAAAGAGCTGCAGCACTGAACCTCATCAAGACATGCTTCGACGAGAATGTAGCACTTCCAATGCCAGCCACAAAGTTGAAGAAGAGATCGATGCCTTTCTCGCCCTTCCGAAACACTATGTTTTTGGAACAAGCAAAGAAACTTGTTTGGAAACAGCACTTCAAAGTTGTTTAAAGTTGTGCCTGAGCCTCCCAATTCAAGTGTTTATTCAGAGCGTGTGTGAGAACATTTCCACGACAAACGAAACAGGCTAGCACCACATAAAGCGGATAATATTTGTTTTTAGGCATCACATTTCCACGGACAAACGAAACAGCTAGCACCACATAAAGCCAATAAGTTTTTACATCACAATTTGCCAAACAAAAGCGAAATTGATTCTCAAATCGGCAAACAAAACATAACTACTAATCATCACGAAACATTTCTGTTATATTTTCACAAATCTTGTTGCAATTTAGCAATCCCTACAACATTGCGAAACTGCGCAGGGACTGGTAACGAACAACGTAGCACTAATCGGCATATGCCGATTAATCGGCGGATTATTCGTATTAATCGGCCACCAAATAATCGGCTTCAGTAATCGGCAATTTTCATAATCGGCTCATCTCTAGTTGCTTTCATGATAAGGATTTATCTTATGTAAAACTAAAGCATTCAGATTTTGAGGTAAAAGTTATTTGTGATTATGAAATATTAAATTGTTGGTATTAAACAGACTAACAGTAACTTAACTTAACTTATGATTATGTTTTGTGTGCGTTTGTTTGTTTGTTTGTTTGCTTATTCATTAATATATTATTTTCTCTTGTTTTCTAGTCCATAGGGAAGAGTTACCATGTTCAGTTGTGTTCAACCATTCCACTTGCTGTCTATATTGGTAAGTAAAATCCTTAAATAATACTGGTAGTTTATTTATTGACATAATGATATATTCCAATAGGCATGTTTATATCTCAAAATACTATTAGCAGGTTATATATTGGTCTAATAATAAAGTTTAATATTGATCTATATACTGTATATCAGTATCATGGATATGCGAAGAACACGTATCACACATCTGGATATTTTAGAAAGTTGACTGGTTTGATAAAATATATCTATTTATATCTATATTATATTATAATGATCTATTCCATATTATATTGGTCTATTCCATATTATATTGGTCTAATAATAAAGTTTAATATTGGTCTAATAATAAAGTTTAATATTGGTCTATGTATATATATATATATAAGTGAGTTTTGGTTCACGAAATGTTAGAGAGTGCTCAATACCATATATAGATAGAGCAAAATACAAAGTATGAAGTATAGTTTTACCTTAAAGTCTTCGCTACCAGAGGTTTCACCCCAAACGGGATCATCAGGCGACTGATGATCCGTTTTAGGGTGAAACCTCTAGTAGCGAAGACTTTAAGGTAAAACTATACTTCATACTTTGTATATATATATATATGTATTAATATATATCAGTATCATGGATATGCTAAGAACACATATCAGTGATATCACACATCTGGATATTTTAGAAAGTTAACCGGTTTAATAAAATATAAGACTCAAACTGGTATAATGTCATACTAATAATATTGGTATAATTTTAGTGATATATAGATACTGCATATTCCTTATACATTACTGAACATCCCTATATTCTAATTGTGTTCAAAAATACAAGAATTCTGCTAGGAAAGTAGAATTTTCTGTCCAAATTGTTTGTTCGGTAACTGCAATCTTGTAGTTAGGAATTACATGTATGTATGAGCATGTGACCTTTGGAGGGAATCTTACTATTGACCCTTGGAAGCTAGTCAGCTAGTAGGTCATTATCACATCTGAGAGCCCATCTGTGATACAGTGTATGATGGAAGATAGTCCCTAAATATATTTTGTAATTATAAAGTTTAATATTGACATTAATTCACACTCCAGCAGATGATTTTACTCTGGTAGCAATGGTATTGGGTCAAGTGAATTACTTATTCCTGCCTGAGCCAGCCAAAAATGTCTCTTTTATTGTTTTACTAAGTTTATCAGCAGCTGATGATTCCTATTGTAGGCATCAATGGGTTAAATGGAATGAATATTTAAACAAACAAACAAACAAACAAACAAACAAACAAACAAACAAAAATTACAACTGAACAAAATCAAAATTTTAACTTATAAATTGAAATTTTGAGTTTAAATATTTGAGTTACAGTAATTAAATATTATTTAACAAATTGTTGAACTAATTTAAATTCTCATTTTACAGGACTGGACCAGTACACGTAACCAATGTTTTTAGGTTGAAATGACCAATATTGGTTGGTTAAAATAACCAATGTTTTTTGGTTAAAATAACCAATTATATTGGTTGTTTCAACCAATAATATTGGTTGTTTCAACCAATAATATTGGTTGTTTCAACCAGTCAAATATTGGTCATTTCTACCAAAACGATTTTGGTTGAAACAACCCATTTTAAATTGGTTCTCTCAGACTCATCCAGGTAACCTTTTTTTTTTGGTTGTTTCAACCAGTCAGTTTTTACAGTGTGGAAACGTGGGGCTTGCCTATCGCAATGCACACCAATTTGAAAAGGCTATTACTCATTCCGAGATAGCCCTGAAAATAAGCAGTAGTCTAAGTGATAAACCAAGAAAAGCAACTTATTTTAGAATTTTGGGAAAATCGTATGACGATTTGGAACAATATGAGAAAGCCATTTTTTTTTACAAGAAAGCACTAGAAATTAGCACTGGTATAGGCAGTCGCTCAGAAATGGCAAACAGTAATTCACTCCTCGGTTGTGCATATCATGCTTCTGGGAAGTTTGAGAAGGCCTTGGAACATTTTGAAAAAGTATTGGTTATTGGAACTGACAAAGGGAATCAGCATGAAATAGCAACGACATTTAGTAACATGGCGAGTATCTATTCACTCACGGGACAGCTAGAGAAAGCTATTGACTATCGCAAGAGAAGTTTAGCAATTTGCGCTGAAATGGGAGACCATTCCAAAGACATAGCAAATAGCAATTTACTTATGGCGAATATCTATATAGAGTTGGAGAAGTATGAAGAAGCTATTCCGTACTTTCAGAAAGCTGCTGAAATCTATAGTCAGTTTAGAAATCGAATGGGTGAGAGTACTTGTTTTGCAAGACTTGGCAGTTGTTATTATTTCATATACCTAGTTCAGGCTCTTCAGCTACGACCAGAACTCGCACCTTTGAAGCTATCTACCTCATATTTCAGAAAATCGATCGAGTGCTGTGATAGCATTTTTTTAAATTTAATTGTCGACGAAAATCAAACATCATTTACAAATCGATACGTCATGATGTACGTCGTACTGACGCGTTGTTTCATTTTTCTTAAACGCTTTGAAACGGCCTTATTAGTTGCTGATCTATGCAAGGCCAAAGCACTTCAAATTTCCATAGAGAAACGATCGACTGTGAGCGACTATGCACGTAAGACCTGGCAAGCAATAGACGACGAAAAGGAAAAAGATCACATCAGTGATATTGCAAAAGCTATACAGCTTGAGAAAAATTGTGCTACCGTGTTATACTACTCCTTTGATTGCAGGGGTATTCTCAATATTTGGGTTTTAAATGGTAATCATGCAGTGGTAACGTAAATATCAGTATCCCAATTAATACGTTATCGAGCAAAGAGTACATTTATACGAGTGTTTCTAAATTGCTAAACACTTTTAATTTAACCATTGATGGAAGGTCCTCCTTCTTCCATACTACTATTGACGTACTAGAAGATGACGTTGAGAAGTTGCTACTTCAAGAATCCAATCCAAATAATCGAGTTTTTCAAAACCAAACATCACCTTGTTCTGAGTTGACGAAACAGGATCTTGAAAAAGTAGCTCAAGGTGATGATTTAGTTGTCGAAATTGAAAAGAAAATGTCGGCATCTAATATTACAGAAAATTTGAACGATGACAAGGCAAACATGAACAAAGGTGGTACTGATAATTCTAAACATTTGCGAAATCTTTTTATGGCACTAATCCATCCAATACAAGAATTTATCAAAGGCACTAAACTTATTATTATTCCTGATGATTTCTTATTTTTCGTGCCCTTTTCTGCGTTGTTGGACGAAAACGGTGTTTACTTATCGGAGAAGTATAGCATTCAGATTACGCCATCTTTACACACTCTCTATTCGCGTATGCTGGTTAGTGAACCGGTCAGTCTGGGTCCAGCGTTGTTTGTTGGTAATCCTACAGTAGGCTGGGTAACATTTGAAGGGGAGATACTCCATATTGCTTCACTTTCGGGTGCTTCAGAAGAAGTCACTCTTCTTGCTTGGCATTTTGATACAAGACCTTTAACACGATGCGAAGCGATCAAAAGCCGAGTTTTAAACCGCATTTCCGATTCTAGCATTATCCACATTGCGGCACATGGTGACAACCTGCGCGGGGAAATCTATCTTTCGCCAAATCCTGAATGGAAAGAGCAAGGCTTTGATTTGCCGAATAAAAAATTCTATCTTCTTCAGGAAAGAGACATCATTAGTATGGATATAAAAGCTCGGTTGGTTGTCTTATGTTGTTGTACAACAGGCAGAGGTAAAATTTCTTCAGAAGGAGTCATTGGCTTAGCTCGTTCATTTCTTGCGGCAGGTGCCCAGTGCGTCCTTGCCACACTATGGCGAATTCATGACGAAGGCACAAAATTGTTCATGGAAAAATTCTATGACGAACTTCTGAAAGAAGTGTCGGTTTGCGAGGCTTTGAAAACAACAATGAATGTGTTCCAACGTCATCAAACGGGTTTCTATCGTTCGTTTTCAATTTGGGCTCCTTTTACCATCTTTGGTAAAGACGTTAGGTTCAGTCGAGACGATATCGAGGAGATAAAATGGCAATCTCATGAAATTTATTTGTAATTGAAATGTTGTAGCGTCTCGAAAAATGTTTGGTTTACAGAAGATGAATTTTTGTTTAAATTATGCGTGGTTTCATTTATATCAGAATTAGGCAGAAATCAGAATATAAATTTTAGTAGCCACATCAGTGAGATATGTGAAAAAGCTTTTTCACGTAAAATGAAGTATTCGAATAAGCTGTTGTATTTTTCATTTGTATTTTCGAAACGTTTTAGGTCAAGCGGTTGTAGTTTTTGCATTAAACCCAGTTTATCAACATCACTTCCACGCATAATTTCATTGTCCATATAATAAATAGAACATTACACGGTTGCTCAAAGATATGAGTTTTATGTTCTCGTGGCAAGAGCAATATCTCACTCGTTCGCTGCGCCCACTCGTGAGATATTGTCCTTGCCACTCGAACAGAAACTCCATATCTTCTCTCCACCGTGTAATATCCCCTTTATATTTCACTTTGTTTTGTATCAAAAATTTGCCTCGTCCTGTGCGAGACGAATCAGTTTCTGTCTCCGTTCAACGACGCAGTGTAAATAGTATAAGACTTTCTCTCCGCTCCACACTTCGATAATTTGCGTAGTATTCACATCAAAACAAGTAGTGTGTCTAAGGATAGCATTATAGCAAAAAAACCTGAGCAGCTAGATAAGGAATCCGAATTTAAAACGGGAAAATATTTACCACCTGCGGTCATTGCTTTTCGCTTTTCTACGCCGTCAGTCCCTCGTAGGTCACCCGTTTCTTGTGAACATAATCAGAAATCATAGCCATATCGTGCCCACTTAGTGCTGAACTCTTGAATCCAAGATCGAAGTATTTTCTCAAACGGTAAAATCTTTCAGGCAAGAAGCTTTAAGTCATCTCTACCCCCGTCCAAACAAAATTTGTCACAACCAGATTTTGGTTGTTACGTGACCATTGATGATTTTTCTCCGCGCGGCGGGTTGAAAAGAGCCTGGGTATGAGGTTGTGGTATGGTATGGTATTGTATTATATTATATTATATTATATTGTATTGTATGTAATATATCATACACGAGGAGGAGTGTTTCATCAGGATATCCAAACACTGAGACGTTTGTTGAAAACCGAGGCGAAGCCGAGGTTTTTGAACAAACTTCGAGGTGTTTGGATATCCTGATGAAACACTCCTCCTCGTGTATGATATAGCATCTCAAACAAATCAGTGTTTTAAGAGAAAATCAAGATGAAAGTTTGCTTAATTTATGTAATTTCTTCCTCCGATATCCAACTACCGACACGGTACTGATTTCCTTTGTGTTTTCTTCATGAATTATTAATGAGTTTGAGATTGTATTGTATTGTATTGTATTGTATTGTATTGTATTGTATTAACTACTTAATAACCGAGAGTGAGGCCTTTACGGTAAAATATTAAACCGAGGTTCAAGACCGTGGTTTAATATTTTACCGTAAAGACCGAACGGTCGCGGTTATTAAGTAGTTTATTATATGGCACTTTTTATTTCAAAATCAATCTTGTATTTCTTGGTCTTCGCTTCCTTTAACTTCGTCAAAACACCGAACTAGCGTTATTTTCTGTCGTTTTTTCTCTCGTCTGGATCGTTTATTTCCGTAAAAGTTTTTTATTAAGATTTTTTGTTTGTTACGATTCAATTGTTACCCATTCGTAGGGCATTAACAATTTTCATAATGCCCACGGGCATTACAGAGAAATCTCGCCACGTCAGCAACCAATCACAGCGTGTGCTTTTACCAGAAGTAATCCGTGCCATATAATAATGTATTGTATTGCATGGTATTGTATTGTATTGTATGGTGTTGTATTTTGTATTGCATTGCATTGTATTCTTTAGAATCGTTTGAAAGTAATTGCCACTACAATTCTCAACACACTCAAAACAGACAACATGAGACAGAAATTGTCGAAGGTAAGTTGTTTATTTTATGGCTTTTATATGTGATAAAAAATCTTTTTGATTAACATAAACTTTAGTTTTGATTTTCTCGGCTTAGGCAATGTTGTTTTTCAAAATTACTACGCCAATAAACTTACCAAATGGGTCGTTTTTGAAGCTAGCTATTCATCTGATCATCATGTTATACAGGATTCTTAGAAGTACAGCATTTTTATATTGCGATTTTGATCAAATTGAGATGCGATGTCATGAACCCACCGCACAGCAGTTCAGGCAACGGGCATGCCCCTGACAACCGGAACCCCTCACTTCAGGGGCTTCCTCCAACAATCCCTCGCCTTCCCACTGGGGGAGGATGACTGTCGACTTGAGATTGGCGGTTTATCATAAAGATCAATAAAGATCATAAATAGTACTAGAGGGGTCAACCAATTGAAGGCTGCTATCTTGGATCAGTTGGGGGGCAAAATTGCAAACGCGGATGTAAAACTATTCGGTCCGAGACTTTACTATCCGAGTGCTCTGAGAATGTCCGAGAGTAACCCGAGAGCATCTGGAGGAGCTCTCGGATCTGCCTCTTCCGCAGGCCCTCTTTGCATCATGGACAGGTCACACTGTTGAGAGGGCCTGCCAGATCCTGTAAACAAAATGGGGCTGATCTATGCACAGCGAGACTAGGCCCTAGAGGCGATAGTTTTGAGAGGGCCTGCAAAATCTTTCCGGCCGCTGTTCGACAAACGTACGTCCAAGTTCTTTTAACACTGTGACCCACCAGGAAATTCGGTCTAAACTTTCTTGCAGATGACAATGAAGAAACTAATATGTTTTAGAATTACCGACCTTCTGCCAATAATATTTTTAGCGACAAAAAGGAATTGAAGGAAAAAATATTTGCCGAACAAAAGCAAATTCGACGGTCAGGAAAGTACAGGTTTTTCTTATTGTTTTTTGGTTTATTTAGCTATCGAAGACTGTCAACTGACCAAGAGTTAATGAGATTTAATTTTGTTAAATTGTAGGCTATAGTGTAGCGTAATTCAAGTTTCAGTTGTTGTGGAAACCGAAAAAGTATAAACCCAAGAGTCTCTGGGTAGACTAAAGTGCATTTTCGTTGATTATTCCGGCCGAAAGTTGACAAAGTTCAACCGTAATTGCTTTTTTCAACAATTCCTGCATTTTAAAGCTAGGATTCGTATGTCATAAGTCTTCAATGGCCTTCAAAATCTTCGGATATAGCCATGGCTATTAACAATGGTAGTTACTATGGAAAAATTTTTACAGGATCTTGCAGGCCCTAAATTCGGCGTGTGTGACCTGTCCATTATGCAACGAGGGCCTGCGGAGGAGGCAGCTCTCGGATAGTAGGAAAAGTCTGGGACCGAGTAGTTTTACATCCGGGTTTGCAATTTTGCCCCGCAACTGATCCAAGATGGCAGCCTTCAAATGGTTACCCGATTTTGGCCCCAATGCCCCCTCTAGTTATATTTATGATCTCTATGCGGTTTATACGTCCTTACTTTTTAACAACCATGGTAATAACCGCTTACTTTTTTCTCGTAAAAGTGTTTAACTAAATGAATCGGTTTGTGGGCGCGTCTGAGCCCACAGCCAACTTGGCTAGAAAATGGTCAGCGGTCGCTACCATGAGAGAAAAGACATTTCCTTTTCCATCACTTATAGCAACCTCGTACCCAGGGTCTTATATCTTTATAGCCGTGATTGCCGTGATTAGAATAGCTTCTTTCGTTGATTGTATCATTTTTGGACGTTATTCGAACTATTTCTTTAAAAACTTGATGTTAAAGGTAAGCTGCATACAAAATATATATTTATATTATGAACTAAGCCTAAAAGGGTGGAATGTATGGCGATGAAAATCGGAAACGTCGTGAGGCTTAATACATATTTGGTGACTTACGCAGTTAGATTTATGTGTCGTTCGTATATAACTCAAAATATTAATTTAACAACATCTCATATATGCAAGCGCTATCGCTTAATAGGAAGCACTAGCATATAAGACTATTTTAAACCAGCAACCTTGGCTCAGTAGCTCATTTAACTATGGCTGGGGCTGAGTATTTCAGTATTTGAGCTTGACGAACGTCTACCAAACGTCTGTTACATTACACCAAGCTCACAACGTACCATACACTACGTGTATATACGCACGATTCATCATATCACTTGAACTAGATCTCATGCATTCAAACGCATGCAAGCACTTATAGGAAGCGCATATGACTATGAATTTGCAACCTTGGCTCTCCATTCGAACCTGTTAGAGCGTCTAACTGGTCATTAGAAGGTTGGGGGTTCGATCTTTGTCTGGGGTGTTTAATAAGCATACCTTCACTTCTCAAACTCAATACGTTGTTTTAAACGAGATTGGGTGTCAAATCTCTAGCTATGAAATTACTGATTCTTGCGCAGCTGTTTTAAAATGCATCTGAATTCTGATCTAGAATAATAATAATTGAATAGAATAATTGGAATTATATCTGACGCGTTGTGTTATATGATACGTATAACTCCGTCAGAAAGATATTGTGATCATGAATGTCGCAGTGAATGTCGCTGTGAATGTCGCTGTATCGTGTTCATTCATTATTAAGTAGTCAATAATCTTGCGGCCCAAATGATTCAGAAGCAGCTACTTACAAGAATCTAAACTTTAGTATAGAATGAGTTACCGCATACACGTTCAGTGTCAATCACGTTAACCACAGAGTTTCTCTTCTCGATCGTTTGATGGCAGGCTCCACACACAATTTCTTTTCTTTAGACAACGTTCACTTGTTGCGGTCGTTAAAATCTAACGCTAACATTTCAAGTGAATGATATTGATGGATATCGACTACCAACAAAATCGAACGATTTAGATCAAGGACAAAGCTTTAGGTCTAGTTTTAGTGTGGGATATCGTCATTTGATCGTGAATCGAGAAATACCTACGTACGCAGAGAAACTATGCAGCTAATAAATGTATACTGACATGCAGTTTTTTATTGTATGATTGAATCGTGCGTCTTCAACGCTTCTATTTATTACTCGGGCTAGCTGTGGTAGCCGAGGCTAGGTTTCGGTTCCGTTTGTTTTTTCGCCAGGCCTTTCGAAACTGTAAAGGCCACAGGGAGCCCAACTCTGACGCCTCTTTTTTTGTTTTATTATATTGAGCTTGACAGAAAACCGAGGCCGCTTAACAGTTGTGTAAGCTGGGATCGCGGCGCTTCTCTTAACAGTTGGTAATATATGCATATATATGCAAATTACAGCGCGCGGTAATTTGAAACTCGAAACAGTTGTGGGCTTCTGTGCCACATGAATGGCGCGTGACGCTCACTGAAAGCTGAGACGACTAAACACGCAGTCAGTGACGTAGTGCTGGAAAACACGCGAGAGAGAAACAAGAGAAGAGAGGAAAGGGATGAAACACCGACGCGTCTCTGTTCAACGTGTTCCATAAGTAGCTTGGACAGCTGTTTGTGATCGGAATCCGCTGGATGGCAAGCAGACCACCGCTGAGATCTCTGAACACAATTCTGTCAATTCATCCGCACTCAGAACGATCAAAAGAGGAATGAATAATTGCGAGGTAAGACAAAGCACTTGTTTGTTTAAATATTTATATGAAGTATACGTTTAATATTCAGTTTAATCTATTTGCTATTCACTATTTGCTAATCCTTTGTACGATATCTGTCTTCAGGTTGTTAGAGACATACACCTACTGCGAAGGCCATAGCCTTTCTGTGTCAGAAATACAAGGAGACATCTCCACATTTCTCGGAGATGTGTCCTCTCTTCACGAGCTGGGACGCCTCGTCAAGCATGCTTTCCCTTGGGTGAAGAAAGTTAAGGCGACAATCGAAGTCGATGGCTTGAGGAAAGCAAGATCAAGGACTTGTCTTTGTTCCACATTTAGACTACACGATTGCCTGGGAAGTAGAGTAACAATTAGGATTTCATTTAATTTATTAAAAAAGTCTTTTGAGTATTAGTATACTTACATTTTTAAAACTTCCAACTGTTTATAAAAGGGCCATAAAGAGTTATTCCAATAGATTCCTACAACGCACTACGATCAAATCACGAAATGCCAGTTCACGGATGGTTACGAAGGGGCTCGGAACACCAATCGGCATTTCCGACCATGACGTTCAGAGTAAAGTGTCCAAGCTACTTATGGAACACGTTAAACATAACAAGTCCGTTGAAATATCGTTAAATATTTACTTATTTCGGGTCGGGTTTTTATAATACAAGTACCATTACTTGTTTATGAACAATCTAACAAGCGATCAAAGGAAAAATGCTTGCGAAACAAAGTCAGGAACGCGTAGTTATTTCGAAAATTGAACAGCAACAATTCAGAGTTTCATCCCTTTCCTCTCTTCTCCTCTTCTCCTTCGCGTGTTTTATCACACCGCGGGTGTTCCGCCAACGTCAATTTGTTCGAGCTCAAATTACACGACACAGAACGCAGCACTGCGTCACTGACTGCGTGTTTAGTCGTCTCAGCTTTCAGTGAGCGTCACGCGCCATTCACGTGGCACAGAAGCCCACAACTGTTTCGAGTTTCAAATTACCGCGCGCTGTAATTTGCATATATATGCATATATTACCAACTGTTAAGAGAAGCGCCGCGATCCCAGCTTACACAACTGTTAAGCGGCCTCGGTTTTCTGTCAAGCTCAATATAATAAAACAAAAAAAGAGGCGTCAGAGTTGGGCTCCCTGTGTAAAGGCGTGTTGCGTGCTCGGTATTTTCGAGTTCTTTTGCCTTTGATCGAGTTGGGTTGAGGTGTTTTCCGACGGTATTGGTGAATTCATGAGTAGTTGATCAGTAATGTTGCTGACAAGGTTTGTCCAAACCATGCTTACAAAGGCTTTACAATGTTTCCAACTGCACACGCCGGCGATCGCGGTAGACCTTAGTACGTAAGAGATGACGAGCTATTTCAAAACAGGTTGGCTCTGGCCTTGCTGCTTTATAGTCCGACAACTACAAAATACAAGTATAATAATAAGCACTTAATAGAGCACATACCGGCAAGATATCAATATGTGAACTGTTCAGTGCATGTCTAGATATATCGCGTAGGTGCGCGTGTCGTATTACATTTGGAAACGCGTGTTTCAAAACATGTGTAAATATTCTCTGTTTGTCCGAATTTAAATAAATTCTATATCAAAATGATCGCTTGATTCTGCCGAATCCGGCACTAGGTTTTGTCTACTAAATATATTAGATCCGTTGTTTAATTTTCAGAAAAACGGCCTTGTTTACATTTTAATGTATTACCGCTTCCTGCACCGCTGCAGTTCATATAATTCTATTTGTTTATATTCTATCAAATATGCAATGCATTGCCATTGCCATGTAGTCTTGCTAGAGTACACACAGGCTACGCGAGCCTTTCAGAAATCAGCAGCCCGAGTGAACGCCTGCGCAGGCGTCTTGTTAGTATCAACAAAAGAGTATAAAGGTAAGATTCTAATTCCTCTTAAGTTATTTTTAGATCTCGAGATAGCCAATCATCAAACGATACATAGCATGTGACACCTAAAACAAAATGGCGGAAAAAAGTCATGGAAGTGAAGCTATGGAGGAAAGTACGTTTTGTCAAAGAATTGCATTACGGAAAAGTTTTTTACTCACGAGTTGACAACAGTTAAGACTACTCTTAATTGAACGGAAAAGAGCTCGTGAAATCTAAAAATAACTTAAGAGAAATTAGGGTGACAGACCGCTAGTAGCATTATCCAATAACAAACCACCTTATAACTAGAATATCCCTGTCCTGGCCAATTAGAAGCCACGACATTCACGCGGCAAGCAAAACCTGGAAACTAGTTTAAAAAATCAAACATGGCGTCCGCTAAAACGTTTTCAAATATAAAGAAAATGAATTCGCTTATGCCTATGGAGTATATCTACACCAAATTTGAAGCAAAGTAATTACAATCTCGTGTTTTGTGTGCGATTGTTTACCATATGCCATGAAGCTGCTCTACATTTTGTATGGGGTCAATGGGGAGATTCCTGCAAACAAAAAGGTAAAACTATCAGACAATTTGGAATAATGTTTGATAAGACTTCTTTTCGTTAAAGAAAAGTGCTTAGTTGATACTAATTCGCTTCGTTGTCTGTCAGCTCATGGAAAACTCAGACCCGTTGTCTAATTGACTAATTGTTAATTATTTGTTTGTGCATTTGTATTAAAACATTGTCATTTGTCAGCATATTCACAGCCAAGACGTTTGCCAGCCACATCACTGATCAACTACCAAGTCAAAAACTTACTTAATAGGAACAAGAAACTTAGGCCAAATTGAAAAAATATCCCGGTTTCTCATCAGAACTTACTCAAAACGTAAATGAGGGATGCGCTTATTTTTTCCTATTAATTGTTCCCAACTCAAAATAGGATCATATATATGCAGTGACAAATGGGATATACCCACATTATTATATATACTGTATTAAAAAGGCACTTTTTATATATAAAAGCAGTTCAATAAATTATGAGTCTCAGTTCTTGACCTTGGCGTAAAATTTTTTAATATATTAAATATATTTTTAAAAAATGTTAAAAAACAGCACCATTTTCAGACATGGGCACTGATGAGAAACCGGGATATTTTTTTATTTGGCCTTATAGAAACAAATTTTGTATTTATTTACAGTGAGTGGGCATGCTGTTAGTTTGAGAAGCAGCTGATCTGAACAGCACTGGAACTGTCTTGTATACCGTTGAGTGTCTTAAACCCTGACCTTGTACTAGACTAAGAATTGAATATTTTGGTGACCCTGTTCCAGACAAAATCGGATAAAATGGTACCCTATTTCAGACTAGAAGAAAGAAAAATGTTTCCTATGCCAGTCTAAATACCTGGCATCCTTAAAAAACAGACCCTGTTCCAGACTAAAACTGTAATTTATATACCCTGTTCCAAACTAAAAATGGCAAAAACCCTATCCTGCTGAGCAACATGTCCCCACATAGTTGATATATGGGATTTCCCCTCCCCCCCCTGGGTGAATTCATTTCTAGTGAGAAGATAAGGCAGTCTGGTATGGTATTGGGCAACTGATTGAATAATGATATGCAGTGCTGGTTGTGCCAATGATGAAAACATATCTTTGTATTGATTTTGTTTTTCCTCTTCTTTTTCAGTCTTCAGTCTCGATGTAGATATGGTTTGACTTCAGTACATGATGTTCACTAACAATCTGTTTTACAGTGACTTTAAATGGCTGACATAATGGTAATTTGGTTTAAAGTTCCCATGAAACGAAAATTAAGTTTGTTTTATTTAAGAGAACACTTAAAATGAGTTACCTATTTTTGCAGTTTTCCATTTCCTTGCTTTGTTGTTGAGATATTTCAGTTTGTTTAATATGCAGTTTAAACATCTTGATGTCACATGCGCATAATGAGTTATCAGAGAAGGTTATATATCTTTGCTATTATTAAACCAAATTAATTCAAAGGAAGCATTTGGATGGGGTTTTTTCCCACAAAACCAAAGATGTAGATTTTCAAGTGATTATATTCGATTATAGCAGAGGTACATGTATATAACCTCTGATAAGTCAATTATGCACATGTGATGTCAAGATGTTTAATTTGCATATCAAATGTGCTGATTAACCTCTCGCTTTACAGGGGAAGTTGATCAGCTTTATAAAATAATATTTTCTATCACTCAATCTGAAAGAAAATTGTACTGCATCCTCATTCCCAGCGGCTCCTCGGTACACTGGGAAATCGGAGGCCCAATCGGAGGCCCTGGTCAGATGAAAACGATTGAAGCATGTGATTGGCCAGATGGAGGCTATTGTCAAAAACAGGAAGTGGGCAAATATATTTTCAACTGTCAAACAACGGTGTGAATAGAGTGAAGATTATCGTTCAGATAACACCGAAAAAGTCTACAAATAAAACCAACAAAGTAGGATTCCTAAAGTGAGTTGGAACTGCGATAAGTTTCATCATTTAACTCTCAAAATTGAACGATTTTAGTCTAGACATAGTGTGACTCGGTGACTCATTCGTCGGCGATGGCTAATTATGTTCGTAAACAACCTACCTTTGAATAACATTTCGATAAGTGAAATTGTGCTATTTTGTCCAGCGGGAAGAACAGTAAACACCAAACCTTTCGGGCATCATAATAAAGCAGCTTTTCTTCAAATATCTGAGTGTATCTCGTTTGTTTCATTATATTATGTCCATGCTCACACCCAGGGCGATGCGCTCAATGTCCTAGAATCTAGGACATCCAGTTTTCAGACACACACTAATACGTAACTGTGAAGATAGACTTAATAATTTTATCCTAGCTCACATTGATTATTGTAACTGTATCTATATCACTGTCCACCCTGATTAGCTTTTGCTATTTGCAGGCAGTGATTGCTTGAATAACATGTACAGTATGCAAAGAAATTTTATAAATAAAGAAATAAAAAAAATAAACTGAAATATCTCAAGAATGAAGCAAGGAAGCGAAAAATTGCAAAAGATGTTACTCTGTCATTTTAAGTTTTCTTTCAAATAAGATAAACTTAATTTTTTTTTATAAGCACTTTATTAATGTATTTATTAATTCTTTCAAAAGAAAATTTTTATATTTTATATGTTTCTCAAACTCATTAATAATTCATGAGTTATGAATTCATTTATTACCACTTTTCTCAAATATAAATTCAACATGAGACCATTGGGTACTAATCTACACCATTCTCTAATCTAATATGCACCAATATCAACAAGTTCCTCTCAAATTCTACTATAATAGACGATTGAGAAGCTATTTCATAAACTTGTGTATCGTGTTTCACCAGGGGTTAACGGCCTCATGATTTTCATTGTCCTCTCGTGATTGTAACCCCTGGTAAAACACTCCCACTTGTTTTTGAAATACACATATTACATATTTAATGACATTGTTATATAATTTTGATCATTTGCCTTTTTTCACAAAAAATTTAACTTTTTTTATATAATTTATCTGTATTAAATGACATGATTATATAATTTTGATCATTTTCTTTTTTTTCACAAAAAAAAATATATAGATTTCATTTTTTTTATTATTTAGAAAATCTAGAAAGCTTAGATTTCAAAAAAATGGCATCAGCTCAAGAAACAAATGTTTCTCAGGAATCTCAAGGCAGACAAGTAAGTAACTAAGAGAAAAAATTTTTCTATGTCACGTATTTTCAATGAAAAGTGCTTAAAACCCTAGAACTTTTTGGCGTACCACTTAAAACCTCCGCCAAAGCCGCCTGCAACAATGTTTTGCCGGTCTTGTAGCTCGTTCAATCCAGCTTTTTCACTAATGGCTGGTGAAGGGTTGTCTAATGATCGCTTGAATGTACCAAATCTGACACTGCAGGTTATTTTGTACTTTTTAACAAACGCTTAATATGTGCACACTGTTGCACTGTTTCGGAGTAGCCTGCTTAGGCGTCTTGTTTATCCTAATTTGCTATTATCAAACGAAATCACTTGAAAGGAAACATGTGCGCATGCTTCTCCCAGAACACCGAGCATGTAAATTTTCAAGTGATTGATTAAGTTTGATAAATGCTTAAGCAAGCTAGGACGACGACTGCAATCTAAAGTTCAGTATCTAGCAGAAACCACGAATCATTTAGCTACTGTAGTATTAAATACTTAAAGGATGTTATTTGACATCCAAAAGCTTGAAAGGTCTAAAAAGATTGTCGCATAGTTTGAAGTCAAACTCAACTAACAGGTTTCGCCGTTTCACGAGTTAACGTCGTCCTGAAGACGTGAAAATGATCTGAATAATGTTGTATGTAGAACGGGGACGGCGTTAGGATTACACTTGGGACTAAAAACTATTCATTTTCTTTTTTGAATGTAAGTGTTTTCAATGATTTAAAGTGCCCATGTCATGGTTGGGGATTTTACATATTTAGGATATTTGGAACCTTCTGAGAAGATTTGTAATATATCTTCCTTTTCTAAAATTTCATCTTCGTGGACTTTTTTGCTGTTAAAGTTGACGCAAGTGACGTCAAAAGAGGAATTTGTCTATATAAAAACCACTTTGCAGATTCCTCCTTTGACGTCACTTCCGTCAACTTTCACAGCAAAAAAGTCCATGAAGATGAAATTTTAGAAAAGGAAGATATATTACAAATCTTCTCAGAAGGTTCCAAATATCCTAAATATGTAAAATCCCCAACCATGACATAGGCACTTTAAGTAAAATTGGAGCAAGTTTGGTAGTCTACTAATGATGCATGCGTGACTTGTTACACCAGTTAAACATAGTTTATAATGCTCTCGTTCAAATGTCAAAATGTTTATTTACATCAGTAATTTCACCAATCCAGGAACTGCAGTATTAGCCGGTAAATATCTTGCCAATTTTTACTGGATACCACCGGATAGTGAAATTTTACTTGATCTGGAACATCCTCTAAATTATTGATAATCTATACAAGTTGTCTAATGCTTCGACATAGTTTAACATTACTCTTTGAAACGTTTTTTGAACGTAGCTTAAAAAGTTCCTGCATTCATGACCCAACGTTTTGACACTCCGACCTAGTGTCTTCATCATGCAGGGGTGCATGATTGTTATAAAAACAGGATACCATATTTATACTCTCAAATAAAACCGTTGATGACGTTATCTATCAACAAGATACAAATAGACTTCTGGTAATAGAATGCCGCCTTCTCGGTTTAATTGTTAAACGAGCACCAAAAATTTTCTTTTCCAAAAAAGAACCGGCCATAAGATTACGTGGGATGATTGAAGAATGATCGCCCTCAATCCACAGTATCATCAAAGACGTTGTTTGGAGGCTTGGCATATTAATAGCGCCACGCTTTATTAAACCGGGATGACGGCAGTCTATTACCAGAAGTCTATTTGCATCTTGTTCATAGATAAAACGTCGTCATCGGTTCTGTTTGAGAGTATAAATATGGGACTCTTCTTACAGTTGATTTCGAAGCAGTTCGTTGGGAAGTTCAGATATTCGTTCGGAAGTTCGGAATTACGTTGCCAATCGTGAAGGTTGAAATATTATCCAATCAAATTGCGAGCTTTGAATCAAAACTCATTATGATTGGATAATTTTTCAACCTTGGCAAGGTAATTCCGAACGAATATCTGAACTGTGCAACGGACGTCGCAACACAAAGCAGAAAAGTAATATGAAATGAACTGTAACAATCACTTCTGATGAAGACACTAGATCGAATTGTCGAAACGTCAATGAAAAGTAACTTCTTAAGCTACCTTGAAAAAACTTTAAGCCAGAGTAGCGTTAAATTATGTCAGATTCTACACCTGGCTTAGGGGCTGCTTACATGGAAGGCGGGACGGGACGTTTGCCGGGATGGGACGGGACGTTTGCCGGGATGGGACGGGACGTTTGCCGGGATCCCGCCATGCATGTATATATATCTCTTATTTGTCCCGTTCCGTTTATATGGAAATAATTTCCCCTGGACGTTTTCCGTCCCCTCCCAGCAAAGCGGGATCCAGGTTCGCTCAGCCGGGATCCTGGCAAATGCAAGACAATTTTTCTCATGTAAACACTCCGTCCCGCTTTGCCGGGACGTTTGCCAGGACGATATTATGCTGACTTGGCAAAAATTCTGACTGAAAATTCTGACAAAGTTTACCTAGTCCGTCTACTCCGAACGTTTTCTCAAGAAATAATCCACTGTAGAAGTTATAAAATATATTGGCAGAAAGATAATTCACCTTCAATCGTGGAATAATTACATTGGGACACAGCGTATGTCAAGTGACTTCTGTGCGCACGCGATTTAACTTTAAAATGTGCCCTCCCCTTCCCCCTCCGATCAACGTTGCGACAGAATTTTTGTTTTCTAGGCCTCAGAAGTATCCCCTGGAAATCAACATTGATTGGTGGGGGGTGGGGAGGGGTAAAGCAACGTTATTTATCCCACGATAGTGAAATAAGCAAGAAGGAAGCTAATTGATGCTTTAGTGTCCCAATGAATTATTCTCAGATTGTCTGAAATAAGCGCAAGTCATAAATATTAATACCAGGGTCACATTTTTATTGATTACACACTCAATGAAGGTCAGGGTTACTATTAACGACTATGGGATGACTATTAGTATCAGTGAAATAATTTTCCGATTGATTCCGATTCGTATCGGTTGACCGGCACAGTGCTCCACTACAGTACTCCACTAAAATAGGTCTATGTTCGAAAGAACTGAGTCTTCTTTAGACAGTTTTTTTGTTGAAGTGATAGATATTTACTTAATCTTCACTGTAAGCGCTGATTTATTGCTGTCCAGACCCTTTTACTCAGATAAATAACAGTACTCCACCAAATTCGTGGTAATAAGTTAAAAGATAATCTAATTATAATATTATTTATGCCGTAGATGGAGTACTGTTAAAAATACGGTTTAAGTTAGGTATTTTGCTACCTCAATGTTACCAGCATATAGAACTTTATCTGTATCATAAGCGTGATAGAGACAGTTGTTATTTAGAACGTGTTTATGCGGGAAATACGCAGTAAAGCCATGGAGTACTGTGCAGGAGCCATTATAGTAGCACAGCTAATTATAAATGCAGTCTTTACGCTTATTTTGTTAGGTTGTCATTTAATACGCGGGCCAAATAAAACGCAAGTTTCTACAGTTTTGTGCTTATTTAGAACAACTGAAGTGGACACGGATAGTAAAAGTAAACCACTGACAACCTATGAGTGTGGGTTTAGTATTTTGTTTGACTCCCTTTCATCACACAGTCAATTCGGTTAGGTAGACGTGCGATCGTTTGATCAATTGTTGCGGTCTTCGCAACAGCGAAAGCTCGTTCATTGAAATGTTGAAATAATTCGTTTATAATTCTGCCGTGTAATTTTAGTTCCACCGTTTTGCTTTTTATCCGTTATTTATTATTTTGGCAGTGCGTAATTTCAATTCATTGATATTGAATATTTTCAGACAATCGTGGAATAATTACATTGGGACACAGCGTATGTCAAGTGACTTATGTGCGCACGCGATTTAACTTTAAAATGTGCCCTCCCCTTCCCCCTCCGATCAACGTTGCGACAGAATTTTTGTTTTCTAGGCCTCAGAAGTATCCCCTGGAAATCAACATTGATTGGTGGGGGGTGGGGAGGGGTAAAGCAACGTTATTTATCCCACGATAGTGAAATAAGCAAGAAGGAAGCTAATTGATGCTTTAGTGTCCCAATGAATTATTCTCAGATTGTCTGAAATAAGCGCAAGTCATAAATATTAATACCAGGGTCACATTTTTATTGATTACACACTCAATGAAGGTCAGGGTTACTATTAACGACTATGGGATGACTATTAGTATCAGTGAAATAATTTTCCGATTGATTCCGATTCGTATCGGTTGACCGGCACAGTACTCCACTACAGTACTCCACTAAAATAGGTCTATATTCGAAAGAACTGAGTCTTCTTTAGACAGTTTTTTTTGTTGAAGTGATAGATATTTACTTAATCTTCACTGTAAGCGCTGAATTATTGCTGTCCAGACCCTTTTACTCAGATAAATAACAGTACTCCACCAAATTCGTGGTAATAAGTTAAAAGATAATCTAATTATAATATTATTTATGCCGTAGATGGAGTACTGTTAAAAATACGGTTTTAAGTTAGGTATTTTGCTACCTCAATGTTACCAGCATATAGAACTTTATCTGTATCATAAGCGTGATAGAGACAGTTGTTATTTAGAACGTGTTTATGCGGGAAATACGCAGTAAAGGCATGGAGTACTGTGCAGGAGCCATTATAGTAGCACAGCTAATTATAAATGCAGTCTTTACGCTTATTTTGTTAGGTTGTCATTTAATACGCGGGCCAAATAAAACGCAAGTTTCTACAGTTTTGTGCTTATTTAGAACAACTGAAGTGGACACGGATAGTAAAAGTAAACCACTGACAACCTATGAGTGTGGGTTTAGTATTTTGTTTGACTCCCTTTCATCACACAGTCAATTCGGTTAGGTAGACGTGCGATCGTTTGATCAATTGTTGCGGTCTTCGCAACAGCGAAAGCTCGTTCATTGAAATGTTGAAATAATTCGTTTATAATTCTGCCGTGTAATTTTAGTTCCACCGTTTGCTTTTTATCCGTTATTTATTATTTTGGCAGTGGCGTAATTTCAATTCATTGATATTGAATATTTTCAGACAATCGTGGAATAATTACATTGGGACACAGCGTATGTCAAGTGACTTATGTGCGCACGCGATTTAACTTTAAAATGTGCCCTCCCCTTCCCCCTCCGATCAACGTTGCGACAGAATTTTTGTTTTCTAAGCCTCAGAAGTATCCCCTGGAAATCAACATTGATTGGTGGGGGGTGGGGAGGGGTAAAGCAACGTTATTTATCCCACGATAGTGAAATAAGCAAGAAGGAAGCTAATTGATGCTTTAGTGTCCCAATGAATTATTCTCAGATTGTCTGAAATAAGCGCAAGTCATAAATATTAATACCAGGGTCACATTTTTATTGATTACACACTCAATGAAGGTCAGGGTTACTATTAACGACTATGGGATGACTATTAGTATCAGTGAAATAATTTTCCGATTGATTCCGATTCGTATCGGTTGACCGGCACAGTACTCCACTACAGTACTCCACTAAAATAGGTCTATATTCGAAAGAACTGAGTCTTCTTTAGACAGTTTTTTTGTTGAAGTGATAGATATTTACTTAATCTTCACTGTAAGCGCTGAATTATTGCTGTCCAGACCCTTTTACTCAGATAAATAACAGTACTCCACCAAATTCGTGGTAATAAGTTAAAAGATAATCTAATTATAATATTATTTATGCCGTAGATGGAGTACTGTTAAAAATACGGTTTAAGTTAGGTATTTTGCTACCTCAATGTTACCAGCATATAGAACTTTATCTGTATCATAAGCGTGATAGAGACAGTTGTTATTTAGAACGTGTTTATGCGGGAAATACGCAGTAAAGGCATGGAGTACTGTGCAGGAGCCATTATAGTAGCACAGCTAATTATAAATGCAGTCTTTACGCTTATTTTGTTAGGTTGTCATTTAATACGCGGGCCAAATAAAACGCAAGTTTCTACAGTTTTGTGCTTATTTAGAACAACTGAAGTGGACACGGATAGTAAAAGTAAACCACTGACAACCTATGAGTGTGGGTTTAGTATTTTGTTTGACTCCCTTTCATCACACAGTCAATTCGGTTAGGTAGACGTGCGATCGTTTGATCAATTGTTGCGGTCTTCGCAACAGCGAAAGCTCGTTCATTGAAATGTTGAAATAATTCGTTTATAATTCTGCCGTGTAATTTTAGTTCCACCGTTTGCTTTTTATCCGTTATTTATTATTTTGGCAGTGCGTAATTTCAATTCATTGATATTGAATATTTTCAGACAATCGTGGAATAATTACATTGGGACACAGCGTATGTCAAGTGACTTATGTGCGCACGCGATTTAACTTTAAAATGTGCCCTCCCCTTCCCCCTCCGATCAACGTTGCGACAGAATTTTTGTTTTCTAGGCCTCAGAAGTATCCCCTGGAAATCAACATTGATTGGTGGGGGGTGGGGAGGGGTAAAGCAACGTTATTTATCCCACGATAGTGAAATAAGCAAGAAGGAAGCTAATTGATGCTTTAGTGTCCCAATGAATTATTCTCAGATTGTCTGAAATAAGCGCAAGTCATAAATATTAATACCAGGGTCACATTTTTATTGATTACACACTCAATGAAGGTCAGGGTTACTATTAACGACTATGGGATGACTATTAGTATCAGTGAAATAATTTTCCGATTGATTCCGATTCGTATCGGTTGACCGGCACAGTACTCCACTACAGTACTCCACTAAAATAGGTCTATATTCGAAAGAACTGAGTCTTCTTTAGACAGTTTTTTTGTTGAAGTGATAGATATTTACTTAATCTTCACTGTAAGCGCTGAATTATTGCTGTCCAGACCCTTTTACTCAGATAAATAACAGTACTCCACCAAATTCGTGGTAATAAGTTAAAAGATAATCTAATTATAATATTATTTATGCCGTAGATGGAGTACTGTTAAAAATACGGTTTAAGTTAGGTATTTTGCTACCTCAATGTTACCAGCATATAGAACTTTATCTGTATCATAAGCGTGATAGAGACAGTTGTTATTTAGAACGTGTTTATGCGGGAAATACGCAGTAAAGGCATGGAGTACTGTGCAGGAGCCATTATAGTAGCACAGCTAATTATAAATGCAGTCTTTACGCTTATTTTGTTAGGTTGTCATTTAATACGCGGGCCAAATAAAACGCAAGTTTCTACAGTTTTGTGCTTATTTAGAACAACTGAAGTGGACACGGATAGTAAAAGTAAACCACTGACAACCTATGAGTGTGGGTTTAGTATTTTGTTTGACTCCCTTTCATCACACAGTCAATTCGGTTAGGTAGACGTGCGATCGTTTGATCAATTGTTGCGGTCTTCGCAACAGCGAAAGCTCGTTCATTGAAATGTTGAAATAATTCGTTTATAATTCTGCCGTGTAATTTTAGTTCCACCGTTTGCTTTTTATCCGTTATTATTTTGGCAGTGCGTAATTTCAATTCATTGATATTGAATATTTTCAGACAATCGTGGAATAATTACATTGGGACACAGCGTATGTCAAGTGACTTATGTGCGCACGCGATTTAACTTTAAAATGTGCCCTCCCCTTCCCCCTCCGATCAAGGTTGCGACAGAATTTTTGTTTTCTAGGTCTCAGAAGTATCCCCTGGAAATCAACATTGATTGGTGGGGGGTGGGGAGGGGATAAAGCAACGTTATTTATCCCACGATAGTGAAATAAGCAAGAACGAAGCTAATTGATGCTTTAGTGTCCCAATGAATTATTCTCAGATTGTCTGAAATAAGCGCAAGTCATAAATATTAATACCAGGGTCACATTTTTATTGATTACACACTCAATGAAGGTCAGGGTTACTATTAACGACTATGGGATGACTATTAGTATCAGTGAAATAATTTTCCGATTGATTCCGATTCGTATCGGTTGACCGGCACAGTACTCCACTACAGTACTCCACTAAAATAGGTCTATATTCGAAAGAACTGAGTCTTCTTTAGACAGTTTTTTTGTTGAAGTGATAGATATTTACTTAATCTTCACTGTAAGCGCTGAATTATTGCTGTCCAGACCCTTTTACTCAGATAAATAACAGTACTCCACCAAATTCGTGGTAATAAGTTAAAAGATAATCTAATTATAATATTATTTATGCCGTAGATGGGAGTACTGTTAAAAATACGGTTTAAGTTAGGTATTTTGCTACCTCAATGTTACCAGCATATAGAACTTTATCTGTATCATAAGCGTGATAGAGACAGTTGTTATTTAGAACGTGTTTATGCGGGAAATACGCAGTAAAGGCATGGAGTACTGTGCAGGAGCCATTATAGTAGCACAGCTAATTATAAATGCAGTCTTTACGCTTATTTTGTTAGGTTGTCATTTAATACGCGGGCCAAATAAAACGCAAGTTTCTACAGTTTTGTGCTTATTTAGAACAACTGAAGTGGACACGGATAGTAAAAGTAAACCACTGACAACCTATGAGTGTGGGTTTAGTATTTTGTTTGACTCCCTTTCATCACACAGTCAATTCGGTTAGGTAGACGTGCGATCGTTTGATCAATTGTTGCGGTCTTCGCAACAGCGAAAGCTCGTTCATTGAAATGTTGAAATAATTCGTTTATAATTCTGCCGTGTAATTTTAGTTCCACCGTTTGCTTTTTATCCGTTATTTATTATTTTGGCAGTGCGTAATTTCAATTCATTGATATTGAATATTTTCAGACAATCGTGGAATAATTACATTGGGACACAGCGTATGTCAAGTGACTTATGTGCGCACGCGATTTAACTTTAAAATGTGCCCTCCCCTTCCCCCTCCGATCAACGTTGCGACAGAATTTTTGTTTTCTAAGCCTCAGAAGTATCCCCTGGAAATCAACATTGATTGGTGGGGGGTGGGGAGGGGTAAAGCAACGTTATTTATCCCACGATAGTGAAATAAGCAAGAAGGAAGCTAATTGATGCTTTAGTGTCCCAATGAATTATTCTCAGATTGTTGCTACAACATACGTACAGTTTATCCGACCGAACATGTCCAAATCATAATAGCGGCCGCTATTTTGAAATTTTTTTTCGTATGTATTATAATCTGTCTTCTCCGAATGTTTTCTCGAGAAATAAACCACTGTAGAAGCTATCAAATATACTGGAAGAAAGATAATTCATTTGGCTATAACATACGTACAGTTTATTCGACCAAATAGCTTAGTTTTCTTAAAAAAAGCGAAATACCGAACATGTCCAACACGAACTAGAAATGCGTGTTGAACGCCCCGGGTATTCCAGGGTGTAATCGTCCCGGTAGAAACGTTCTGATGTAAACCCGGGATGAAAAACGTCCCGTCCCGGCAAACGTCCCGTCCCGCCTTCCATATAAACACCCCCCGGTATACTTACCTTCCCCGGAAGAGACGGCTGGACTCGTGAGCCAGCCCACAGAGCGTGTCTGTGACGTTTTGCATAAATTAATTTCACGATATCAAAAACCATAGAAGCTGACTGAAATATAAGTGATTTCCCTGATGCTCTAGGCGAAAAGACGAAAATATATTGGTCATTAACGAATTTCTCTAGAGTTTCTCGTTGTAAATCCTTTAGACAATCAATCTTAAACGTTTCTAAAATGCGATCGCATGCCTCACTCATCAGCGCTCTATTGATCGCCATTTTGAACTTACGGGGTAATTCATGCAATATCCTAATAATATATGCCTGCTGAAAATGTGCAGGCACGTTTGTGATTGGTGCAAATCGACAATGGACAAGCTCACAAGTCCAGCCGTGATTTCGGGGGAGGTAAGTACCGGGGGCCGAGATACGGCTGGAAATCGAGCTTACACCTGACTGTGTTGAGAATTTATTTGTAATCTAATGCTTATTAAATTAAATTTAGATACCTTTACTGAAAGAGGATTCAATTGCATTTGTTTTTGAGACAGCCAAGATCTTATCAGAAAATGGAAGGCTTCAAGACTTTCCGTACATGGCAGATAGATCAGCCGATCTACTTCATGGTAACAAAATACTAAAACAAATATTATCTGAGATTACCAGTAAATGTGATGAGAAAACTGCTTACGAAGAAATGCAGAGGTACATGTATCGTCTTGTTCTTGAAGAATTGTTACATAAGATTAGCAATGGAAATCTATCAAGATCAGTATTAGTAAAGTTACAAAACCGTTTTCCAGCTACAATGGAATATCTTGTACCCCATAGTGAAGCCATAAAACATGAATTACAGTCAGAAAAGATTGCAAATGAGCTTAACACCAAATTAGATGAATATGCGCGCTGCGAAAGTAATGGCAAAGCACATTTATTTTCGCGTGATAAAAATAAAGCTATCCAGTATTACGAAAAAGCACTTGAAATCAGTAAAGAATTAGGATATCAATTCGGAATTTTCAAGGCGTCTGAAAAATTGGCAATTGTGTATAAAAGTATGGCGCAGTACGAGAAAGCTATTGTGTATTTCAATGAATGTCTGCCAGTGGGCGTTATGTCAGGGCATCAGTCAGGAATAGCGTTTAGTAATCAAAATTTGGGTCATGCGTATTTTAAATTACAGAAATATGAGGAAAGCCTTGCTTATTTTGAGAAGAGTCTAGACATGTACACTAAATTAGGAAATTCGAAAGGAATAGCATCTTCCAATAGTGGTTTGGGGAATGTCTATTTATCTGTTAGGCGGTACGAGGAAGCTAGTAGACATTTTGAGGACAGTCTAGCAATGTACACTGAAATGGGAGATCAGTCAGAAATAACTACCACCAATGAAGATTTGGGTCGTCTCTTTGCAGCTACGAACCAACCCGAGAAAGCTATCGAATGCTTCAAGAAATCCATAGCAATGTACACTGAAATGGAAGATCAGTCAGAAATCGCTATTATCAATCGAGATGTAGGGCGTTTCCTGTCATCTACGAACTTACCCGAGAAAGCTATGGAATGCCTCCAGAAATCCATGGGAAGTAGCCTTGAAATAGAAAATCAGTCGGCAATAGCACGTGCCAATGCAAATTTGGGGGCTATCTATCGTTCCGTAGGAGAATATGAAAAGGCCATTACTCATTCGGAAATAGCCTTAAGAATAAGCGGTGGTCTAAATGATAAATCTTGTCAAGGAACTTGTTGTAGAAATTTGGGAGACGCGTATAATGAGTTGCAACGGTATGAGAAAGGTATTTTTTATTACGAGAAGGCACTAGAAATTAGCACTAAATTAGGCGATCGGTCGGAAATGCTACGCTGTAATACACACCTCGGCGTTGCATATCAATATTCTATGAAATTTGAGATGGCCATAAAATATCATGAGAAAGCACTGGTTATTGCAGCTGACATAGGGAATCAGTATGAAATAGCAACGATAACTGGAAATATGGGGGCTGCTTATTTAGGCATGGGACAGCTAGAGAAAGCTATTGACTGTTGCAAGGGAAGTTTAGCATTGAGCGATGAAATAGGAGACCAGACAGGCGTAGCAGGTAACAATGGACGTTTGGGGGATATCTATATAATGTCGTTGAAGCTTGAAGAAGCTATTCCGTACTATGATAAAGGTATTGAAATCAGTAGTCTGATTAGAGATCGAAAGAGTGAGAGTCATTGTCTTGCAGGAATTGGCCGGTGTTATTGTTTGATATACCTACGTCAGCCACGATCAGGACTCGAACCTTTGAAGCGATCTATCTCATATTTCAGAAAATCGATTGAGTGCTATGATAGCATTTTCTTAAATTTAATTGTCGACGAAAATCAAACATCATTTACAAATCAGTACGTCACGTGGTACGTCGTTATGAAGTGGTGCTTCATTTCTTCAGAACGCTTTGAAGCGGCGTTATTAGTTGCTGATCTAGGCAAGGCCAAAACACTTCAAGTTTCCTTAGAGAAACGATCGAATGTGACCGACTATGCACGTAAGACCTGGCAAGCAATAGACGACGAAAAGGAAAAAGATCACATCAGTGATATTGCAAAAGCTATACAGCTTGAAGAAAATTGTGCTACCGTGTTATACTACTCATTTGATCTAAACGATATTCTCAACGTTTGGGTTTTAAATTGCGATCAAGGTAACGTCAATATCAGTATCCCAATTAATACGTTATCGAGCAAAGATTACCTTCATACGAGTGTTTCTAAATTGCTAAACACTTTTAATTTAACCATTGATAGAGGCTCCTCCTTCTTTCATACTAGGCATGACGTGCTGGAAGATGACTTTAAGAAGTTGCTACTTCAAGAATCCAATCCAAATAATCGCGTTTTTCAAAGCGAAACATCAGCTCGTTCTGGGGTGAAGAAACAGGATCTTGAAAAAGTAGCTCAAGGTGATGATTTAGTTGTCAAAATTGAAAAGAAAATGTCGGCATCTAAGATTACAGAAAATTTGAACGTTGACAAGGCAAACATGAACAAAGGTGGTACTGCTGATAATTCTGAACATTTGCGAAATATTTTTATGGCACTAATCCATCCAATACAAGAATTTATCAAAGGCACTAAACTTATTATTATTCCTGATGATTTCTTATTTTTCGCGCCCTTTTCCGCGTTGTTGAACGAAAACGGTTTTTACTTATCGGAGAAGTATAGCATTCAGATTACGCCATCTTTACACACCCTCTATTCGCGTATGCTGGTCAATGAACAAGGCAGTCTACGTCCAGCGTTGTTTGTTGGTAATCCTACGGTAGGCGACGTAAGATTCGAAGGAGAGAAACTTAATGATGTTCATGATGTCCCTCCACTTCCTGGTGCTACAGAAGAAGTCACTTTTCTTGCTTCGCATTTTGATGCGAGACCTTTAGTGGAATGCGAAGCGATCAAAAGTCGAGTTTTAAACCGCATTTCTGATTCTAGCATTATCCACATTGCTGCACATGGTGACAAGTTGCGCGGGGAGATCTTTCTTGCGCCAAATCCAGAATGGATAAAACAAGGCTTTGATTTGCCGACTGAAAAATTCTATCTTCTTCAGGAAAGAGACATCATTAGTAGGGATATAAAAGCTCGGTTGGTTGTCTTATGTTGTTGTACAACAGGTAGAGGTGAAATTTCTTCAGAAGGAGTCATTGGCCTAGCTCGTTCATTTCTTGCGGCAGGTGCCCAGTCCGTCCTTGCCACACTATGGCGAATTCATGACGAAGGCACAAAATTGTTCATGGAAAAATTCTATGACGAACTTCTGAAAGAAGTGTCGGTTTGCGAGGCTTTAAAAACATCAATGAATGTGTTCCAACGTCATGAAACGGGTTTCTATCGTTCGTTTTCAATTTGGGCTCCTTTTACCATCTTTGGTAAAGACGTTAGGTTCAGTCGAGACGATATCGAGGAGATAAAATGGCAATCTTTGTAATTGAAATGTTGTAGCGTCTCAAAAAATGTTTGGTTTACAAAAGATGAGTTTTTGTTTAAATTATGCATGGTTTCTTTTATACCAGAATTAGGCAGAAATCAGAATATAAATTTTAGTAGCCACATCAGTGACATGTGTGAAAAAGCTAGTAAGAAAGTGGGAGTACTTATGCGCCTGCGCAATTTGATTCTGTGTTCGACCAAATTAACGATTTACAAGTCTAGACATCTATTCTTCCGTTTTTAACTTACTAGCTGCCACGTAGTTTGGCATTTCCGCAAAGCTTCTGAAAGTGGAAAGGTAGGGCGAATCCAGGAACGTGCGCTAAGAGCAGTTTATATTATTTTAGTATCCGCCATAGTTTTGTTATTAATATTGGTAGTATACTGTAGCTCTAAAATGCAAAATTGCTCTGTCTGTGCATTGTGTAAGACTCGTGAACTGTGAAAGAAAAATGTACTTTGAAATGTTAGCAGATAGAGTTTTTAAATATCTATTTGAACTGAACTGAACTTTAACCAGCAATGTATAAATTGATGCGCTTATATAATGAACAGTTTTGTTGAGCTGAAAGTGCTGTTAGTTTTAATAGGAGACATAAGTAGGTTTTTAGTGTAATTGTTATATTATTTTAGTTTCGGGGTTAAGTATAGTCTTAAGAGAAGTACTGCATGGACTTGTGAAGCAGTTGCATCGTGTGATCTTAGTTTTGTTATTAATATTGGTATTATACTGTAGCTCTAAAATGCAAAATTGCTCGGTCTGTGCATTTTCTAAGACTCGTGAACTGTGAAAGCAAAATGTACTTTGAAATGTCAGCATGCAGGAAACGTTTTTTTAAGTTCCTATGAAGCGAAAATTAAGTCTGTCTTACTAAAAAGAAGACTTGAAATGACAAAATAACCTAGTTTGCAGTTTTTTTGTTTCATTGCTTCGTAAATGAAAAATTTCAGATATGCAAATCAAACATATTTTTGGTATGCAAATTAAACATATTGACGTCACACGTGGATAATGAGTATATTCGGAGAAGGTATCTTTGCTATTATTAAACCAACTTAATTCGAAGGAAGCATGTGGGTGTGTTTCTCTCACAACACCAAACATGTAGGATTTTCAAGTGATTTTACTTGATAATAGCAAGCATATATAGCCTTTTCCGATAGCTCAATATGCACGTGTAAAAAACCCGAAAAACTACAAAAGATGCCACTTAACTTTTAAGTGTTCTTTCAAATAAGACAAACTTTGTTTTTGCTCTATAGATAATTTAACTGTGACATTTAAAAGAGGTTGTCTTTTCAAGAACATCTAGTGTTACTAAAATATAAACCAATGCACACTCCAAACAAGTTTAACTCATTCACTCGTATTGTTGTTGGAAAACTTTATCTTTTTAATTTGTCTAACGACGCCAGACGATTTTACTCGTCAAGGGAAAACGTCTTGGAAAGCCATGCATGAAAGGGTTAAACACACTGTTGAGTAACCCTTTCACTCGCATTGTTGTTCTGGGACAACTTTTATTATTTTTTACTTTGTCTAACGCTGGACGATTTTCCCCTCGTCAAGGGGCGACGTCTCGGGAAGCCAAAGTGTTAAACACACTAGAGTGTGCATTGTTTTGTATTGTATTAATTTACTTAGTTGTATAAGCGTATAATTGAGTGTTAACCACACTAGGCTAGCAAATTTTGTTTCATTATTCCTTGTATTTTTTTCTGCTAAAATTCGTGCAGCAAGCTAACTGCATCAGAAGCTTTAAGCGACATCTCGGTTTCTTTTCAGATAGATACAGATATACTTTATTTCAATAGGGTACGTAATTACAGTAATATTGTACTCTCCCTTACGGCCCTAAACCTAAACTTTTTGCTGGTCGTTGTTATTTGAGGCTGAGTTGTTTTTCCAATTCAAACCAAGCCGTATTGTCGTTAGAAACATTACTCTGTCCTTCCCAAGATTTTCTTTGTGATGGTGCGAAGAGAACAATAACAGCAACTTGCAGCAAAACTTCAGGAAGAACTTGCAAAAAACAAATTCAACCCAACGTTACTGGAAGGAATACGATAAGATTGACTATGCAGCTGTGTGGATCTCGATTTGCTTAAGACATTGTGAACAGTTTTCTAATACTGACTAATTGCAACGCTTTTACTACAAAGAAGAAAGCAACTAGCTTGAACTCTATAACAACTTGAGTTGTTATAAATCCATTCAGTTATGAAAGACATATTGGTGTTAGAAACATATACTCTGTCATTCCCAAGACTTTTTTTGTGATTTAGTGTGAAGAGAACAATAACAGCAATTGCCATCAAAACTGTCAGGAACTTACAGAAAAGAAATTCAAGCCAACATCACTGGAATTACTACTTATGACATTACGAAAAGTTCTGGACGAGTCGCAAGGCCTTCACTACGAAGAGGAAAACAACTAGCTCGAACTTTATAATAACTTGATTTGAATTGTTATAAATCCATTCAGCTATGAAAGCTGGGTCTTTGAAATATATATTGGTTTGAGACAAAGTTCTGAATTATCATCATGGATTTGTTCGTGTTTCAGGCGTCGTCCTGTGGTAAAAATGGACAATGTTAATATAATCGATCTTTCATGGGTTAGATTAGAAAGCAAACAAATGGAAGCTCAAAGAATTGACTTACTGTCTGATATGGAGAACGTTAAGTGATGGACAAACAACACTGTCAAGTTTTGCATCTATTTCGTCTGCCTCTTACAGTAATGGAATTTCCTGAATCCAAGATTCAACGATTTATTCCAGACTGACTTAATTATTGCCTCAACGAATTTGTCAAGCATGAGACGTTGACTGTACTGCATTAGAATTCGGAAGCTGGCAACGCAAACTTGAGTTGTGACAGTCATAAATGAACGCTGGACTTTGAAGTACATAATCGTTTGGATAAGCGCATTATTTTTCACATAACAGTTGAAACTAATATTGTGAATAGTTTATCTCAAAGAGTCAATGTGTATATTATCAAATAACGATCATAGTGGAACGTGTTGCTGTCATTGAGAAATGCTTCGTTTTTACTATACTTAATTTCTAACGCGTTTGGCTTGGTAATATTTTGGAAAACAGCTCTCAGTTCTTCAGCAATCCTTGATTGATGTCTGACGTTGTTTATAGAATTAGATGCAGATAGCTGTTGCCACAAAGCACTGTTCAGAAAAAGATCAAAATGGGTGGGTTTCTAATACCATGCCTCTTTGGGCGTAGACTTGCATTTTCCCAAACACAAAATTGTTTTCTTAAAGTCTGAAATAGATCTGTATGTTGTGACAAGGCTAACCTCTGGAAAGATAGTTTAATTCGAGAAAATTGGATCGTTTTGATCGAAGTATTCACACAATATGCATTTAATTTCAACAGTATCTAGTAATGCGATGTAATGTAATTTTGACTGTAGTAGTTTACAAGTTAAAATTTTACTTAATCCTAAAGTTGATAAACCATTACAATTTTCATGAAGTACGAACTTCGCAAACATTTATTGTTCATTTTACGTTATTAGATTTTGGTACTTGTATTAATGTACAAATTAAATTGCCTTTTATTGTATTCTACTGTATTCTATTTTATTCCATTTCAATGTTTCTATTCTATTCTATTCTATTCTATTCCATTCCATTCCATTCCATTCCATTCTATTCTATTCTATTCTATTCTATTCTATTCTTTTGTGTTGTACATATGTTAGTTGCACATGTTAGCTAGTATTGTGTTGTTGTGCTATTATTGTGTTGTTTCTATGGTATGCTATGCTATGCTATTGTGTGGCATTGTTTGGTATGGTATGGTATGGTCAACCTCGTACCCAGGCTCATTTCAACCGGCCGCGCGGAGAAAAGACCCTGGTATATCATGGTCACGTGACTATCAAAATCTGGTTGTGACAAATTTTGTTTGGGCAGGGGTGGGATAGAGAGGATTTGAAGCTTTCGTTTGAAAGATTTACCGTTTGAGAAAATACTTCGATCTTGGATTCAAGAGTTCAGCGCTAAGTGGGTACGATATGGCTATGATTTCTGATTATGCTCACAAGAAACGGGTATCGTAGAAGAGACTCGCGCCGCAGATAAGCGAAGCAAAGAAGCAGATCGCAGACGGTAAATAAATAGCTGCTCAAGATTTCGACTATAATGCTTATTCTTATACACAACTTGTTTTGATGTGAATACTATACGTAAATTACCGAGGTGTGGAGCAGAGAGAAATTCGAAGCATTCGGACGATCGTCGACATTTACCCAGAATTTACCCAGACGGCAGTCTGAAGTTTTAATTTGGATAAACAACCTAGACAACCCCGAGGAAAATATCTCAGCGCTTTGTATTTTTACGATTTATTTGGTGTGATGTATGTTGCCGATAATTTTTCGTTACTGTAAAATTAATGATCATGCAGTCGTCAAGTTTGAGTACTGAATATCTTTGTATATTTCACTTGTTCATATCAAAAATTTGCCTCGTCATGTGCGAGACGAATCAGTTTCTGTCTCCGTTCAACGACGCATTGTAAATAGCATAAGACTTTCTCTCCGCTCCACACTTCGATAATTTGCGTAGTATTCACATCAAAACAAGTAGTGTGTGTAAGGATAGCATTATAGCAAAAAAACCTGAGCACCTAGATAAGGAATCCGAATTTAAAACGGGGAAAATATTTACCACCTGCCGGCATTCCTTTTCGCTTCTCTGCGGCGTGGGTCTCTTCTACGTTACCCGTTTCTTGTGAACATAATCAGAAATCATAGCCATATCGTACCCACTTAGCGCTGAACTCTTGAATCCAAGATCGAAGTATTTTCTCAAAGGGTAAAATCTTTCAGGCAAGAAGCTTTAATCATCTCTACCCCCGTCCAAACAAAATTTGTCACACCAGATTTTGGTAGTTACGTGACCATTGATGTCTTTTCTCCGCGCGGCGGGTTGAAAAGAGCCTGGGTACGAGGTTGTGGTATGGTATGGTATGGTATGGTATGGTATGGTATGGTATGGTATGGTATTGTATTGTATTGTATTGTATTGTGTTGTATTAACTACTTAATACCCGAGAGTGAGGTCTTTACGGTAAAATATTAAACCGATGTCTTGCTGTATTGACCGAGCGATAGCGAGGTTAATACATTCAAGACCGAGGTTTAATATTTTACCGTAAAGACCGAACGGTCGAGGTTATTAAGTAGTTTATTATATGGCACTTTTTATTTCAAAATCAATCTTGTATTTCTTGGTCTTCGCTTCCTTTAGCTTCGTCAAAACACCGAACTAGCGTTATTTTCTGTCGTTTTTTTCTCGTCTGGATACTAGAATTTACTTTTATAATGTTCATCGTCGTTTATTTCATTTATTTGCGTCGTTTTTCGGCAATAAAAGTTTTTTATTAGGATTTTTTGTTTGTTACCATTCGTAGGCCATTAACAATTTTCATAATGCCCACGGGCATTACGGAGAAATCTCGCCACGTCGGCAACCAATCACAGCGCGTGCTTTTACGAGAAGTAATCCGTGCCCTATAATAATGTATTGTATTGCATTGTATTGTATTGTATTGTGTTGTATTTTGTATTGCATTGTATTGTATTCTTTAGAATCGTTTGAAAGTAATTGCCACTACAATTCTCAACACACTCAAAATAGACAACATGAGACAGAAATTGTCGAAGGTAAGTTGTTTATTTTATGGATTTTATATCTGATAAAAAATCTTTTTGATTAACATAAACTTTAGTTTTGATTTTCTCGGCTTAGGCAATGTTGTTTTTTCAAAATTACTACGCCAATAAACTTACCAAATGGGTCGTTTTTGAAGCTAGCTATTCATTTGATCATCGTGTTATACAGGATTCTTAGAAGTACAGTATTTTTATATTCCGATTTTGATCAAATTGAGATGCGATGTCATGAACCCACCGCACAGCAGTTCAGGCAACGGGCATGCCCCTGACAACCAGAACCCCTCACTTCAGGGGCTTCCTCCAACAATCCCTCGCCTTCCCACTGGGGGAGGATGACTGTCGGCTTGAGATTGGCGGTTTATCATAAAGATCAATAAAGATCATAAATAGTACTAGAGGGGTCATTCGAGGAAAACTCCTGTCAAACGCGGGTAACCAATTGAAGGCTGCTATTTTGGATCAGTTGGGGGGGGCAAAATTGCAAACCCGGATGTAAAACTATTCGGTCCGAGACTTTACTATCCGAGTGCTCTGAGAATGTCCGAGAGTAACCCGAGAGCATCTGGAGGAGCTCTCGGATCTGCCTCCTCCACAGGCCCTCTTTGCATCATGGACAGGTCACACTTTTGGGAGGGCCTGCCAGATCCTGTAAACAAAATGGGGACTGATCCCATTATGCACAGCGAGACTAGGCCCTAGAGGCGATAGTTTTGAGAGGGCCTGCAAAATCTTTCCGGCCGCTGTTGGACAAACGTACGTCCAAGTTCTTTTAACACTGTGACCCACCATGAAATTCGGTCTAAACTTTCTTACAGATCATGGCAATGAAGAAACCAATATGTTTTAGAATTACCGACCTTCTGCCAATAATATTTTTAGCGACAAAAAGGAATTGAAGGAAAAAATATTTGCCGAACAAAAGCAAATTCGACGGTCAGGAAAGTACAGGTTTTTCGTATTGTTTTTTGGTTTATTTAGCTATCGAAGACTGTCAACTGACCAAGAGTTAATGAGATTTAATTTTGTTAAATTGTAGGCTATAGTGTAGCGTAATTCAAGTTTCAGTAGTTGTGGAAACCGAAAAAGTATAAACCCAAGAGTCTCTGGGTAGACTAAAGTGCATTTTCGTTGATTATTCCGGCCGAAAGTTGACAAAGTTCAACCGTAATTGCTTTTTTCAACAATTCCTGCATTTTAAAGCTAGGATTCGTATGTCATAAGTCTTCAATAGCCTTCAAAATCTTCGGATATAGCCATGGCTATTAACAATGGTAGTTAATTATGCAAATTTATTCCGTGCCAAGTTTTGCCAATTTTTTTACAGGATCTTGCAGGCCCTAAATTTGGCGTGTGTGACCTGTCCATGATGCAACGAGGGCCTGCGGAGGAGGCAGCTCTCGGATAGTAGGAAAAGTCTGGAACCGAGTAATTTTACATCCGGTTTTTTTTGCAATTTTGCCCCCCAACTGATCCAAGATGGCAGCCTTCAAATGATTACCCGATTTTGGCCCCAATGCCCCCTCCAGTTATATTTATGATCTCTATGTGGTTTATACGTGTAAAAACCATGGCAATAACCGCTTACATTTTTTTCGTGAAAGGGTTTAACTCAATGAATCGGCTTGTGGGCGCGCCTGAGCCCACAGCCAACTTGGCTAGAAAATGGTCAGCGATCGCTACCATGAGAGAAAAGACATTTCCTTAATCACTTACAGCAACCTCGTACCCAGGGTCTTATATCTTTATAGATACCAAATATTTAATTATTAAATTCTGGTGAAGTCTGCACGCAGGCTATTTTGGACGTTCTCTAAAAACTTGGTGTTATAGGTAAGCTGCATACAAAATATATTGTATTATAAGTGTAATTTATAAAAGGGTCGAGTTTATGGCGATGACGAAAATCGAAAACGTCGCGAGTCTTTACCTATTTGGAGACTTATTACGCAGTTAGATTTATGTGTGGTACGTATATAACTGAAAATATGAATTTAACAACATCTCATATATGCAAGCGCTATCGCTTCGTAGGAAACACAATAACATATAAGACTATAAACTAGCGACCTTGGCTCATGCAGTAGGCAGTAGCTCAATGGTTAGGGCGTCTAACTAGTCTAAATTAGTCTATAGTCGTCATTTATGTATGTATATATATATATAGACACGATTCATCATATCAGTTGAACTACATGTCATATGCAAACGCTAGCACTTTTAATATAGGAACTATGAATTTGCAACCTTGGCTCACCTTTCGAGCCTCAGTAGTTCAATGGTTAGAGCGTCTAAGCAGTCATATAGAAGGTTGGAGATTCGATCTTTGTCTGAGAAGTGAAAGTATGCTTTTTAAACACCCCAAATTCAATACGTTGTTTTAAACGCAATTGGGTGTCAAATCTCTAGCTATGAAACCAGCCGCCTCGGCCTACTGAGTTCTCCAACAATAGGAGACAAGAGTATGGTTGAGATGGTCACTCATTACTACTGATTCTTCCGTAGCTGTTTTAAAATGCATTTGAATTCTGATCTAGACGCGAGTTTTATATATGTGATTATTTAACTTCGTCAGATAAGTCCTGACGCGTTGTGTTATATGATACGTATATAAACTCCGCCAGAAAGATATTCTGTAATTGCTTTCTTAGTGCCGCTGTATCGTGTTCATTCATTATTAATTAGTCAATAATATTGGCGGCCAAATGATACAAAAGCAGCTACTTACAAGATTCTAAACTTTAGTATAGAATGTATTACCTCATACACGTCTGAGCGATTAACTGTGTCAATCACGTTAACCAGTAGCGTGGTGGCAAGTTTCAGTCTGGGGTGGCCAGATCAGCTTTGGCGCCCCCCCCCCCCCCCCCCCCTCCCAAAAAAAGAAGAAAATATATTACTGTATTTGATAAATCTCAATTTTTGTTAAATCACTGACATTGATTTTTGAACCGTTATAAGTGATCACAATTTTTGTTTTAAAATAACTTAAGTAGCAATAAATAATGTTACAACAAACAAGCGCTGAAGGCGCGTCAAACTTCTTGGGGGGGTGGGGGGGGGGGGGGTCCGCGGGCATGTCCCCGAAAATTTTTGAAATCCAGAATCTGATATTCCATTTCTTGCATTTTGGACTGAGATTTTAGACAATTCTGAAGATTATAAAACATCATAGAAAACAAAATAGAATACACATTTCAGGACTTTATATTATAGTATTTCCATCTGCGACGAGCTCAAATACTTTTAGTACAGCAGCGATGCAGCATTAATGAGGACTACTTCATGTCAGCTTCGGATGTAGATTTTTTTACTCGTACTCTTATTAGCGTATGCCTGCGCCACGATCTATTCGGACAAAGGCACATATTCTAAATATTAATTTGGAGACCCAGCTATAGAAATTTTATTACTCGGGCCGCGGGTAGACCACTGATATAGAGATCAGTGGGGTAGACGAGTCTAGGTTTCGCCCAAGAGGCTTTGCGAAACTGCAGGCATGACGTCACAGCTCAAATGCTGATGGTTCATCATCAGAAAGGAATCCAGTCCGGACTGTGATAGCCTGCGTGCAGACGCTCTAGGGCTCTAGGGGGATTCCAAACAAGGGGGGATTTAGAGCGTCTGCGAATCAGCGCCAAATTCCGTGTTCTGTAATTTATTCCGATTAATTTGCAATTCAGCAATAATTACAGCGAGTGTCAACGACTAACGAGTATTCGCTAGCAAATTGAAATCTACATCAATTTATACTAACCACTTAAGAATCTATATGAAGAAAGAAACTCTAATCGATAAATAGGATACTCTGAGCTTCGTAGGAAGGTAATAAAACAAAAACAAACATCTAGGAGCAAAGGTCGTATTATAAGTGTCGTATTTCACTGTGATGTTTGAAGCGATTCACAAGTTCAGTCCCGCATTTTTTTCGGCTGTTTGATAGTTCTCAAACAACATTACGCCGACTATAAAAGCTTTTAAAAGAATTAACGAACTCATTTTAGTCCGTGCTTTGATACAGTCTCGATTAATGCGTTGAAGCGGACGAGTCAAAACGTCCGTTGCCTTTGTCTGCGTGGTAAACAACAAAACATTCAAAACGGAAGCAGTTGTAATTAACCAATTGAATATCGTGTATAAATATTTGGCCAATCAGAGAGCGTCCCCGGAATCCATGCGGACAGACGACGTCACAGAACAAGAATTATGGAGCTGATTCATAGACGTTCTACTCCGGGGATTTTCCGAACGTCTATGGCGTAGGCTAGGACCAGGCACACTGTAGCACACAGGTACAGAATAGTAATACAACCAGAAGTCCATCTCGAGTGAAAACTTGTCCGCATTTCTTCAATGTGCAGGCGCGATGTTTTACGCCATCCTACGCGATCCTACGCAATCCTGGCAAGTTCCCCCGGCAGTTTTAACCTTTTGAAGGTCCAAACTGCCGGGGGAACTTGCCAGGATGGTGTAGGATGGCGAGGAATCAAGATGCGCGAGGCAACATGCGCGAGGATATAAGCTTCAAAGCCCTTCAAAGGTTCCGACACGAGTTGGACTTCTGGTTGTATTACTATTCTGTGATATAAACTTCAAAGGTTCCGATGCGAGTTAGACTTCTGGTTTATTACTATTCTGTGACACAGGTTAGAATCATGGTGTGTTATTATTTGCATAGCATAACTTCCCATACCAGCCTGTACCACTGCCTAGTGCCCACTATTAAGTACATGTAGCCCGAGTTAACGCCTAGCGGGCGTCTTGTTTTGTTAAGTTTTGGCGCAGCTTGTTATATTAAAGGCGTTGCATACATGGTCACGCAACTAACATAACATTTTCAAATAAACTGATAACAGCTTTTGGAAACCTTGTAACCTCACAGAACATTGCAAGATACATAGTTTTAGTCAGTTTTGGCTAGACTTTTACAATTTTGATAGAAATGATGGGATATGCAAATAATTAATTAATAATTTGCATATGTCATAATTTCTTCAAACATGAAAATGTGAAATTCAAAACAAAAAAATGTGTATACATTGCAATGTTCTTTAAGTTTACGAGATTTCCAAAATGTGTTTTGTATTGTTTAATAAACAAGCAGGAGTGTTTTATATCTGATAAAACACGAACTGCGAGTTGATTGAACGGCTTCAAAAACAAACCACTTGGTAAGTTCATTGGCGTAGTAAGTTTGAAAAATAACCTTGTCTAAGCTGAGAAAATCAAAGCTAAAGTTTATGTAAATCAGGAGGTATCTTTGTCACATACAAAGACACTGATTAAACTTTAATTTATTTTGAATTTTCCTCATGAATTATTAATGATTTTTGAACAGTCTATTCAAAAATGTTAATGAAATATTAATAGATTGTGAAAGGCTTTTTATCGATTCTATTTTTCCTCTTCTTTTTCAGTCTTCAGTCTCGACGTAGATATGGTTTGACTTCAGTACATGATCTTCACTAACAATCTGTTTCACAAAGACTTTAAATGGCTGACATAATTGGTTTAAAGTTTCCTTAAAACGGAAAGTAAGTTAATTCTCTTTTTTTCTTTCCCCCCCCCCTTTTTTTAACATTAATGGATGTACCGTATAATAATATACTAATATCCACATGGGAAGAGCGCGAACGAGACTCGAGGACACATGCAAGGCACTCCCCCGTAGAAATTAAAAATACATAAATATATAAATCAACTAGACTTATACCAACTACATAAACACCAAAACGCACCACCATACGTGCACATAACCTTATTACATATTGTAAGAGAACACTTAAAATAACAGAGTAACATATTTTGCAGTTTTTTGTTTCTTTGCTTTGTTGTTGAGATATTTCAGTTTGTTTGATATACAAATCAAACATATTGATGTCACATGTGCCTAAGTAATGACCTGTCAGAGACGGTTATATATCTTTGCTATTATCAAACCTTAATTATTTAAAAAAATTAATTGGAAAGAAGCACATGGATGTGTTTCTCCTGTAACACCAAACATGTAGAATTTTCAATTGATACGATGTGTGATAATAGCAAAAATATATAACCTCGGATAACTCATTATGCACATGTGACGTCAAAACGTTTAATAACAACCTGAAGTATCTCAACAATGAAGAAAGGAAACGATTATACTTTGTCATTTTAAGTGTTCTTTCAAGTAAGATAGACTTAATTTTAGTTTCAATTCATACGCACTGCACTTTATTAATGTATTTATGAATTCTTCCAAAAAAAATTTTCAACTCATTTTTATATCTACTGCGCATGCGCTGGTAGATACTATGCTGTCATGTGTGTAATGTAATGTAATGTAATGCAAGTTAAGTTAAGTTAAGTTAACAAAAGAATGTCTTCGGAGCCAATCAAAACATAGAATAAAACGATTAACTCACAACAAACCACCGAAGCCAAATTAACTACTGTATACCAACTCACCAAGTATTTGTAAGTCATTGTTATGACAGCATGAAGCGAGATATTCAAGGAGCGGGATATTCAACGAGAGAAAGTTTTTACAAAGTTAGTAAGTATTTTAAATATGAATCATAGTCAATTCTTAATTATGATGTACTAGACGTTGTTGGAATGATGATAAAAGTTTTTGAAAGTAAATTAATGGTCGTTGCGTGGACGATTTCATATTCAGACAAGGCAATTTATATGGCCAACATGTGCGTTGCTGAACAGAAATGCATGGATGACCCTCTTCTAAGAAAACGAAGTGAGCTTCATGGTCAAGCAACAATGTCCAAAACCTATGGTAGTCCACAAGCAAAATATACAATTAAATAGCATATTGTCGATGTAAATGACAAATAGTCAAATGTCAGTGACAGGCTATGTTGAGAGCATGAACTGGCGAGTCTATATACATTATTAAATATTAATGGTGTAAAATTGCATGCTGCAGTTGTCAATGTCATGCAAAATCTGTGTCATGGATGCATGTGCAAACATTTATTCTACCTTTTACTGCATATATGCATATGGCATAAAGAACAATTAATGTATGGTTGCTCTTATAATTTTGATGGCATTACTGGACATATTTTTCATTCACTATTAAATTTTACAACAGTAATACTCGAGAGGCTTGTTATCTCAAGCGATTTCCTTTACCTTCTAACTAGATTACACTATTGTTTGACAAATTGTTGTAACGAAGATATTTAAATACTGTATTAGTCAATTAAGTCAAATTTTGTGAGTTATTAGTTATGCTAAATAAATTTGTTTGGCCTACCTAAAGCTTTAGTACAATACTTTATGAATATAGCTTTTAGTACCATAGCTTTAATAGTCAAGCTATTAGCGCACTGCCTTTCACCACGACACCACTGAGGACTGGAGTAAAGCTCAATTGGACTGAGTTAGTATTTGAATGGGTGACCACCTGTCCAAGCTTCAGGAACTCATGCCAGATGCAAGTAGAGTTGTTAGTGCTTAGCCTCCTGTGTCTTGATGGCTTTACTCCAAGTTCTTCTTTTTTTAAAGTTAAAACACAGCATGACCAGCAAGACAATTTTATCAAAAATCTTGTTCAGCTTTGAATACAAGCCATTACAAGGTTGTTTACAAGTATACAATTGCATCATTGTTTTTACCATATATAATAGCTATAGGCATTAAACGCAGTAGATACATGCACACGTGGGTGTGCCTATTTTATATATCTGTATTAAATGACATTTTTATATATTTTTGATCATTTCCCTTTTTTCACAGAAAAATTAATATAATTTTTTATTATTATTTTGAAAATCTAGAAAGTTTAGATTATTAAAGATGGCGTCAGCTCAAGGAACAAATGTTTCTCCGAAATCCTACGATGGACCAGTAAGTAACTAAGGAACCGGTCATTAAATATGGAGAGGTGGGGGGGGGGGGGGGGGGGGGGGGAGCTGGAGGAGAAATTGATTTTTTTTTTTTGAATAAAACGTTCAACAATTTCAAGATACCCCCCACCGGTTATAAGCCACCTTATTGAAAATAAACATTTATTCACCCCCACCCAAAAAAAAAGAGAGAAAAAATTATATTGAAAATGCCTTATGTTAGTCTCAACTTATTTCTTAGCAGTTCATTTTTAAACAATTTCCTATACTACTTATATATATTAAAAGGTTCCCAGATATAAGCCCTCGGCTTATAAGCCCATCCAACCTCTTTACAAAATTGTATAATCCTAGAGCTTATAATTCTAGAGCTTATAATCCACAGTTTATGATAGACAGTGATATTAAAAAAAAGTATAAAGTATATACATGTAGTATAAAAAAGTTCAGATTCCGTAATACCAGTAAGTTAAAGTTTAAAAATCATGACATTCATCATTTGATAAAAATACTTTTAACATATTTTTCATGATTTTTCTTATTGTGTTAATCTACCTATGTTTTATGTTTGTGGTTGGTATATTGTTCATTATGAAAATCAGTTATTATATTTATAAAATATATTGAAATGTTTTCCATCCTTCTGCATCCTGTTGAAAAACATGAAGACCCCCCAGTTTCATAAAAAAAAACATTTGAACCCCCCTTCACAATACAGAAAAATCTCTGGACCTCCCCAATTTCTCCTCCAACCCCCCCCCCCCCCCCTCCCCCTCTCCATATTTAATGACCAGTCCCTAAGAGAAGAATGTTTTCTATGTAGTAGTTAAAATATGAGCGGCCAATCTTTATGGGCATAAAGATCGGACGCGAATATTTTAACTTACTTATCAAATTCTAAGTGTACATGATGAATACTTTGTTTAAGAGTTGTAAGAAACGTTAGATAAGATCATTTTGACTCAGAAAAACTGAATTTGAGCCGCTAGTGTCTAATAACTTTGATAAAACATTGATGTTTTATTAATCAATGTTTTAACAGTATTTACAAACACCTGATTAAACGTTCATTTCTTTCGAATTTTCCTTATGAATTATTAATGAATTTGATAAGTTGTCATAATGTTCGGTATAGGAATGATCAAAACGAGCAACACAAGGCTATGAATACGTTAAAAATTCAGTCTAGTCCCAGGTTCTCTCTCTTCGGGCGAGGGATTGTTGTGTTCGTGTATTTCTAGACGACTATATGATTAGACAGGGATGACGGCGGTTTACCAGAAGTCTATGTACATTGTTAATAGATAGCGTCATGGGACTTGTCTTCACAACGCTCACCACTAACGTAGACACTAGATTGGAGTGTCGAAACGTTAGGTCATGAACAGTAAGTAACTAATGCTTAATAACTTAAATTTAGATAATTCAACCGAGCGAGGATTTAACAATTGCGCAATTTGTGCATGAGACAGCCACAATCCTATCAGAAAATGGAAGGGTTCAAGACTTTCCGTACATGGCAAATAGATCAGCCGATCTACTTCATGGTAACATAATACTAAAACAAATATTATCTGAGATTACCAGTAAATGTGATGAGAAAACTGCATACGAAGAAATGCAGAAGTACATGTATCGTCTTGTCCTTGAAGAATTGTTACAGAAGTGTAGTATTAGAAATCTAGCAAAATTAGCATTGGCGAGGTTGCAGTCGCCTTTACCAGCTACAATGCAGGAATATCTTGTACTCTATAGTGAAGCCATAAAACATGAATTACAACGGAAAAAGATTGCAAATGAGCTTAAAACCAAATTAGATGAATACACACGCTGGGAAACTGATGGTGAAGCATATTTACGTTCGAGTGATAACAAAAAAGGTATCCAGTGTTGCGAAAAAGCACTTGCAATCAGTACAGAATTAGGATATCAATTCGGAATTATCAAGGGGTATCAAAATTTGGCAAGTGTGTATTTAAGTATGGCGCAGTACGAGAAAGCTATTGTGTATTCAAATGAATGTCTGGCAGGTAGCGTTAAAATAGGGAATCCGTCAGGAATAGCAGGTAGTAATCAAAATTTGGGTTATGCGTATTTCAAATTAAGGAAATATGAGGAAAGCATTGATTATTTTAAGAAAAGTTCAGACATGTTCACTAAAAAGGGGAGTCAGGAAGGAATAGCAAGCAATAATCAATATTTGGGCCGTGCCTATTGCATGTTAGGCCAAAATGAGAAATGCATTGATTATTATAAGAAGAGTCTAGACATGTACACTAAACTAGAGAAGTGGGAGAAAATAGCGAGCATCAGTGAATCTTTGGGCAGTTTGTATTGTGTAATTCTTGGGCAATATAAGAAATGCATTAATTATTTTGAAAATAGTCTAGACATGTACACTAAACTAGAGAAGTGGGCGGAAATAGCAAACAGCAATGAAAGTTTGGGCAATGCTTATTTCAACTTAAAGAAATATGAGAACGCCATTGATTATTATAAGAAGAGTCTAGACATGTACACTAAACTAGGGATGTGGGAGAAAGTAGCAAACAGCAATGAAAATTTGGGCAATGCTTATTTCAACTTAAAGAAATATGAGAACGCCATTGATTATTATAAGAAGAGTCTAGACATGTACACTAAACTAGGGATGTGGGAGAAAGTAGCAAACAGCAATGAAAGTTTGGGCAATGCTTATTTCAACTTAAAGAAATATGAAAACGGCATTGATTATTCTAAGAAGAGTCTAGACATGTACACTAAACTAGGGATGTGGGAGAAAGTAGCAAACAGCAATAAAAATTTGGGTGATGCTTATTGCATGTTAGACCAATATGAAAACGGCATTGATTATTTGAAGATGCACACTAAAATGGAGAATCAGGAAGGAATAGCAAGCAGCAATGAAAATTTGGGTTTAGCGTATTTCAGATTAGAGAAATATGAAGAAAGCATTGATTATTCTAAGAAGAGTCTAGACATGCACACTAAAATGGAGAATCAGGAAGGAATAGCCAACAGCAATGAAAATTTGAGTTTAGCGTATTTCAAATTAGAGAAATATAAGGAAAGCATTGATTTTGCTAAGAAGAGTTTAGACGAGTACACTAAATTAGGAAATTCGGAAAAAATAGCATGTACCACTAGACGTTTTGGGGGATGCTTATTTATCTATTACGCGGTATGAAGAAGCTAGTAGATATTTTAAGGACAGTCTAGCAATGTACACTGAAATAGAAGATCAGGTTGGAATAGCTGACACCAATGGAGGTTTGGGTCGTCTCTATGTAGATACGAACCAACCGGAGAAAGCTATGGAATGTTTTAAGAAATTCATTGCCATTACCACTGAAATGGGAAATCAGTCAGCAATAGCATGGGGCCATGGAAACGTGGGGCTTGCCTATCGCAATGCACACAAATTTGAAAAGGCTATTACTCATTCCGAGATAGCCCTGAAAATAAGCAGTAGTCTAAGTGATAAACCAAGAAAAGCAACTTATTTTAGAATTTTGGGGAAAATCGTATGACGATTTGGAACAATATGAGAAAGCCATTTTTTTTTACAAGAAAGCACTAGAAATTAGCACTGGTATAGGCAGTCGCTCAGAAATGGCAAACAGTAATTCACTCCTCGGTTGTGCAATATCATGCTTCTGGGAAGTTTGAGAAGGCCTTGGAACATTTTGAAAAAGTATTGGTTATTGGAACTGACAAAGGGAATCAGCATGAAATAGCAACGACATTTAGTAACATGGCGAGTATCTATTCACTCACGGGACAGCTAGAGAAAGCTATTGACTATCGCAAGAGAAGTTTAAGCAATTTGCGCTGAAATGGGAGACCATTCCAAAGACATAGCAAATAGCAATTTACTTATGGCGAATATCTATATAGAGTTGGAGAAGTATGAAGAAGCTATTCCGTACTTTGAGAAAGCTGCTGAAATCTATAGTCAGATTAGAAATCGAATGGGTGAGAGTACTTGTTTTGCAAGACTTGGCAGTTGTTATTATTTCATATACCTAGTTCAGGCTCTTCAGCTACGACCAGAACTCGCACCTTTGAAGCTATCTACCTCATATTTCAGAAAATCGATCGAGTGCTGTGATAGCATTTTTTTAAATTTAATTGTCGACGAAAATCAAACATCATTTACAAATCGATACGTCATGATGTACGTCGTACTGACGCGTTGTTTCATTTTTCTTAAACGCTTTGAAACGGCCTTATTAGTTGCTGATCTATGCAAGGCCAAAGCACTTCAAATTTCCATAGAGAAACGATCGACTGTGAGCGACTATGCACGTAAGACCTGGCAAGCAATAGACGACGAAAAGGAAAAAGATCACATCAGTGATATTGCAAAAGCTATACAGCTTTAGAAAAATTGTGCTACCGTGTTATACTACTCCTTTGATTGCAGGGGTATTCTCAATATTTGGGTTTTAAATGGTAATCATGGTAACGTAAATATCAGTATCCCAATTAATACGTTATCGAGCAAAGAGTACATTTATACGAGTGTTTCTAAATTGCTAAACACTTTTAATTTAACCATTGATGGAAGGTCTTCCTTCTTCCATACTACTATTGACGTACTAGAAGATGACGTTGAGAAGTTGCTACTTCAAGAATCCAATCCAAATAATCGAGTTTTTCAAAACCAAACATCACCTTGTTTCTGAGTTGACGAAACAGGATCTTGAAAAAGTAGCTCAAGGTGATGATTTAGTTGTCGAAATTGAAAAGAAAATGTCGGCATCTAATATTACAGAAAATTTGAACGATGACAAGGCAAACATGAACAAAGGTGGTACTGATAATTCTAAACATTTGCGAAATCTTTTTATGGCACTAATCCATCCAATACAAGAATTTATCAAAGGCACTAAACTTATTATTATTCCTGATGATTTCTTATTTTTCGTGCCCTTTTCTGCGTTGTTGGACGAAAACGGTGTTTACTTATCGGAGAAGTTATAGCATTCAGATTACGCCATCTTTACACACTCTCTATTCGCGTATGCTGGTTAGTGAACCGGTCAGTCTGGGTCCAGCGTTGTTTGTTGGTAATCCTACAGTAGGCAGGGTAACATTTGAAGGGGAGATACTCCATATTGCTTCACTTTCGGGTGCTTCAGAAGAAGTCACTCTTCTTGCTTGGCATTTTGATACAAGACCTTTAACAGGATGCGAAGCGATCAAAAGCCGAGTTTTAAACCGCATTTCCGATTCTAGCATTATCCACATTGCGGCACATGGTGACAACCTGCGCGGGGAAATCTATCTTTCGCCAAATCCTGAATGGAAAGAGCAAGGCTTTGATTTGCCGAATAAAAAATTCTATCTTCTTCAGGAAAGAGACATCATTAGTATGGATATAAAAGCTCGGTTGGTTGTCTTATGTTGTTGTACAACAGGCAGAGGTAAAATTTCTTCAGAAGGAGTCATTGGCTTAGCTCGTTCATTTCTTGCGGCAGGTGCCCAGTGCGTCCTTGCCACACTATGGCGAATTCATGACGAAGGCACAAAATTGTTCATGGAAAAATTCTATGACGAACTTCTGAAAGAAGTGTCGGTTTGCGAGGCTTTGAAAACAGCAATGAATGTGTTCCAACGTCATGAAACGGGTTTTCTATCGTTCGTTTTCAATTTGGGCTCCTTTTACCATCTTTGGTAAAGACGTTAGGTTCAGTCGAGACGATATCGAGGAGATAAAATGGCAATCTCATGAAATTTATTTGTAATTGAAATGTTGTAGCGTCTCGAAAAATGTTTGGTTTACAGAAGATGAATTTTTGTTTAAATTATGCGTGGTTTCATTTATATCAGAATTAGGCAGAAATCAGAATATAAATTTTAGTAGCCACATCAGTGAGATATGTGAAAAAGCTAGCAAGAAAGTGGGAGTACTTATGCGCCTGCGCAATTTGATTCTGTGTTCCACCAAATTAACGATTTACAAGTCTAGACATCTATTCTTCCGTTTTTAACTTACTGCCACGTAGTTTGGCATTTCCGCAAAGCTTCCGAAAGTGGAAAGGTAGGGCGAATCCAGGAACGTGCGCTAAGAGCAGTTTATAGTATCGGGGTTAAGTATATTCTTAAGAGAAGTACTGCATGGACCTTTGAAGCAATTGTATCGATTTTAGTGACCTTAGTTTTGTTATTAATATTGGTAGTATTCTGTAGCTCTAAAGTGAAAAATTGCTCTGTCTATGCATTGTGTAAGACTCGTGAACTGTGAAAGAAAAATGTACTTTGAAATGTAGAGTTTTTAAATATCTATTTGAACTGAACTGAACTTTAACCACCAATGTATAAATTGATGCGCTTGTACTGAACAGTATTGTTGAGCTGAAGTTAGTTTTAATAGGAGACATAAGTAGGTTTTTAGGGTAATTGTTATATTATTTTAGTTTCGGGGTTAAGTATAATCTTAAAAGAAGTACTGCATGGATTGGGTGATTTTAGTTTTGTTATTAATATTGGTAGTATACTGTAGCTCTAAAATGCAAAATTGCTCTGTCCATGCATTTTGTAGAACTCGTGTACTGTGAAAGCAAAATGTACTTTGAAATGTTAGCACGCAGGAAAAGTTTTTAAAGTACTTATGAAGCGAAAATTAAGTCTGTCTTATTTGAAAGAAGTCTTAAAATGACAAAGTAATATCTTTTGCACTTTTTCGTTTCCCCAGCTTTGTTGTTGAAAATTTTCAGTTTGTAATGTTTGATATGCAAATTAAACATATTGAGGTCGTACGTGTATGAGTATTTGGAGAAGGTATCATTGCTATTATCAAACCGAATTAATTACAACGGAAGCATGTGGGTTGTGTTTCTCTCACAGCACCAATCATGTAGGAATTTCAAGTGATTTTACTTGATAATAGCAAAGACATATAACCTTCTGCGATAACTCAATATATATATATATATATATATATAATATATATATATATATATTGTATGCATGCACGTGTGAGGAAATAAAAAACTGCAAAAGATGCTCCTTATTTGAAGTGTTCTTTCAAAAAAGACAAACTTAATTTTTGCTCTATAGATAATTTAACTGTGACATTTAAAAGAGGTTGTCTTTTCAAGAACATCTAGTGTTACTAAAATACAAACCAATGCACACTCCAAACAAGTTTAACTCATTCACTCGTATTGTTGTTGGAAAAAGTTATCATTTTAATTTGTCTAACGCCAGACGATTTTACTCGTCAAAGGAAACCGTCTCGGAAAGCCATGCATGAAAGGGTTTAACTCACTGTTGAGTAACCCTTTCACTCGCGTTGTTCTTGTGGGACAACTTTTATTATTTTTTACTTTGTCTAACGCCGGACGATTTTCCCCTCGTCAAAGGGAGACGTCCTCGAAAGCCAAAGTCTTAAGCCCTAATCAAACGAGAACGCAAGTCATCGCAAGTTGGCAGTCAGAATTTCTGTGGCGGTCGTTTGAACACCCAAATTAACAAAATAAAGGTTTCATGAGTGTTTTAAACAAGTTTTAACTTTGTCACGGTACATGATATTTTCGGGAAACTATTCAGAGCGGCTGGCTGAGATAGCGTGACTGCCAACTTGCGATGACTTGCGTTCTCGTTTGATTAGGGCTTTAAACACAGTGTTGATTTAAAAGGTTACCTTTATTTAGAGTGTGCATTGTTTTGTATTTCATTAATTCACTTTAGTTGTATAAGCGTATAATTTAGTGTTATACACACTAGGAGTATTTCAACTTCGAAATTTTGTTTCATTATTCCACTTTTTTTTGCTGAAATTCGTGCACCAGCTAACTGCATCTGAAGCCTTAAGCGATATCTCGGTTTCTTTTCGTTTTGCTGATCGTGGTTATTTGAGGCTGAGCTGTTTTCCCAAATCAAACCGAGTCATATTAGCGTTAGGAACATACCATTTCTTTGTGATAGCGGAAGAGAACAAAAACAGCATCTTCCATGCAGCATGCCAGGAACTTGTAAAAAAGATATCCAAGCCAACGTCACTGGGATGATGAATACGATAAGATTTACTATGCAGCTGTGTGGATCTCGATTTGCTTACGACATTGTGAACAGTTTTCTAATACTGACTAATTGCAACGCTTTTACTTCAAGGAAGGAAGAAAGCAACTAGCTTGAACTATATAACAACTTGAGTTGTTATAAATCCATTCAGTTATGAAAGACGTATTGGTGTTCGAAACATACTCTGTCATTGCCAAGACTTTCTTTGTAATAGTGTGAAGAGAACAATAACAGCAACTTCCAGCAAAACGGAAACAGAAACTTACAGAAACGAAATTCAAGCCAACGTCACGGGGATGAATAAGATAAGGTTTACCCTATGCAGCTGTGTGGATCTTGCTTTGCCTACGACATTAAGAAAAGCTTTTTGGTACTGGCGAGTCGCAACGTCGTTCACTACAAAAAGGAAAGCAACTAGTTCGAACTCAGTAACAACTTGATTTGATCGAATTGCTGGATTAATTCAGTCGTGAAAGCCGTATTGGCGTTGGAACCATACTCTGTCATTCTCAAGACTTTTCTGTGTTATAATAGTGTGAAGAGAACAATAACAGCAACTTCCAGCAAAACTGTCAGAAACTTACCGAAAAAAAATTCAAGCCAACGTCACTGGGATGAATAAGATAAGGTTTACCCTATGCAACTGTGTGGATCTTGGTTTGCCTACGACATTAAAGGAAAGCTTTTTGGTACTGGCGAGTCGCAACGCCCTTCACTATGAAAAGGAACGCAACTAGCTCGAACTTTGTAACAACTTGATTTGAATCATAGGGGTACGGGCACAAATTTATAGGGGGGGCGGAGAACATTTTGCCCGACTGAAACGGAAATTGCCCGACTTTTCATATAAAAAAAACACTAAGTGCATGTTGTTCAATATACTTTATCTCCTACAATATACAGATATTAAATTGTTTTGATTACTTTTCCTTATTTTCATCCTATTTTAAAATTTTTTTCCTATATTTTTGCCCGACTTAGCTTGAAAATTTGCCCGACTTAGCAACATTTCCATTCGTCTGGGGTTTGAATTGCTGATGATTTGAATTGCTGAATTCATTCAGTCATGAAAACCGTATTGGCGTTAGAACCATACTCTGTCATTCCCAAGACTTTTCTGTATTATAATAGTGTGAAGAGAACAATAACAGCAACTTCCAGCAAAAGTGTCAGAAACTTACCGAAAAGAAATTCAAGCCAACGTTACTGGGATGAATAAGATAAGATTTACTATGCAGCTACTTATGGATCTTGCTTTGCTTACGACATTACGAAACGGTCGCTAATACTGACGAGTCGCAACGCCTTTACTACGAAGTGGATTGCAACCACCTCGAACTCTATAATAACTTGATTTGAATTTTTAAATCCATTCAGCTATGAAAGCTGGTTCTTTGAAATGTATTGGTTTGAGACAAAGTTCTGAGGGCTTTATCATCATGGATTTGTCCGTATTCCAGGCGTCCTGTGGTAAAAATGGACAATGTTAATATAATCGATCTTTCTTGGATTAAATTAACAAGCAAACATATGAAAGCTTACAGAATTGACTTACTGTCGGATATGGACAACGTTAAGTGATGGACAAACAACACTGTCCAGTTTTGCATCTATTTTGTATGCTTCGTAATGTTTTTCCAGAATCCAAGTTTCAACGATGTATTCCAAACTAACCTAATTATTGCTACAACGAATTTGTCAAGCGTGAGACCTTGACTGCACTGGATTGGAATATGGAACCTATGAACACAAACTTGAGTTGTGACAGTCATAAGTGAGCGCTGGACTTTTGTTTACGTATAATCCATTTGGAGAAGAACATTGTTTTTTCACAGAACAGTTTGAAACCAATATAAATGTGAAACAGTTCATCTCAAAGATTCTGTTTCTTGCTTCTGAAGAAAAATAGTCGATGTTTATCATCAAATAACGATCATAGTGGAACGTGTTGCTGTCATTGAGAAATGCTTCGTTTTTACTATACTTTATTTCTAGCGCGTTTGGCTTGGTAATATTTTGGAAAACAGCTCTCAGTTCTTCAGAAATCTTTGATTGATGTCCGACGTTGTTTATAGAATTAGATGCAGATAGCTGTTGCCACAAAGCACTGTTCACAGTTTATAAAAAAATAGAAATAGATGTGTTTTTAATACCATTGCCTCTTTGTTCATAGACTTACATTTTTCCAAACACAAAATTATTTTTCTTTAAAGTCTGAAATAAATAGATAGGTATGTTTTGAAAAGGCTAACCTCTGAAAAGATAGTTTAATTCGAGAAAATTGAATCGTTTTGATCGAAGTATATACACAATATGCCTTTAATTTTAACAGCATCTAGTAATGTAATGTAATGTAATGTAATGTAATGTAATGTAATGTAATGTAATGTACAGCCTCGTTTCCAGGGCCTTTTTAAAATTGGGTAGTAGTTTACAAGTTAAAACCTTACTTACTGTTAAAGTTGATAAACTAGTACAATTCTTATGAAGTACGAACTTCACAAACATTTATTGTTCATTTTACGTTGTCAGCTAATAATACTTGTATTAATGTAGAAATTATATTGCATTGTATTTTATTGTATTCTATTTTACTTCACTGCACTCCACTCCACTCTACTTCACTCTACACAACTTTCTCTCACACTTATCTGCAAAGGAACGCCAAGACCACACTCTTTCTCTTCTCTTCTCTTCTCTTCTCTTCCCTTCCCTTCCCTTCCCTTCCCTTCCCTTCCCTTCCCTTCCTTCCCTTCCCTTCCCTTCCCTTCTCTTCGGTATCCATGGCGTTGTGTTGTGTTAGATTGTGTTGGATTGAATTGGATATTGTGTTGTGTTTGTTGTATTACATTGTATTGTATTGTATTGTGTTCACTGTTGTGTTGTATTGTATTGTATTGTATTGTATTGTATTGTATTGTATTGTATTGTATTGTATTGTATTGTAATACAATTGCGTTGTATTGCGTTGTGTTGCGTTGCGTTGTGTTGTGTTGCGTTGTATTGTATTGTATGCGTTGTATAGTATTGTATGCGTTGTATTGCATTGCCTTGCGTTGCGTTGCGTTGCGTTGCGTTGCATTGCGTTGTATTGCATTGCGTTGCGTTGTCTTGCGTTGTGTTGTGTTGTTTAGAACTAATGGAATAGCAGGGTGTTTAAAAGTATTGCTACTACAATTCTCAATTAGATCGACATCATGAGACATAAATCGTTGAAGGTAAGTTGTTTATTTTATTGATTTACGGAACTATATATTCACAGCAAGACTTTCCAGGTTCATTTTTTAAAGGTTTTCATGACGATAAATAATTGTATTTGTACATCACGTTTATTGAGCTGAACCCTTTCATGTTATGTCAACAATTATAATAGAATCATTACCCAATTGCTAGCTACAGGCTAGAATGTTTGACGGTTCTCCCTTTGACGAGTAAAACTGTCTGGCGTTAGATTAAAACCATAAAGAGGCTGTTTTTGCCTGGTTCAGACAGAAATGGATCAATATTGTGTCAATGTAGACAGACAAACTAACCTACTCACCTATCAAATATAGTAAGGTTTGATATACTGCCGAAACAGAGAACGTAGGAGTCTAACGTTTCGAGCGAAGGCCCCCTTCGTCAGAGAGACGTTTCTCTCGAAACTTTAGACTCCTCGTTCTCTGTTTCGGTAATATATATCTAACCTTACCGTATATTTCGATTGTTGTTTCAACACTGCCTACGCAGCACGAGCGCCGCGTGCCGAATTCCTACTTGAGACCGGGTCAAGTATGAGTGCAGTCAAGTCAAGGTTCAGTTTACTGCTCGAATCAAGTTTTTCACATTTCACTTGAACACTAATAACATTTACGCGGGTTTCCAGACAGCAAGTTGCGAGATAATAATTATGAATCTTAGCAAACACGGAAGGAGATATGAGAGTGGAAAAGCTTTGTTCATGCATTGATTTTATAGAAGAGCTAACTTGGCTCGTGTGAACTCATACTTTGCGTCGTGTCAAGTATACGGCGCGGTCACCTTGCGACAAGCAGTATCACCACGATCGGAAATCGCATAGAAAATTGGCCACTTTCATGGGGCAGTTCGCAGTCCACGTGCGTGCTGGCTCAAGTGAGTTCTGAGGACATTTGAAACTGATGAAATTGAGAAGGGTAATGGCTTCGTAGTACGTACATCGCGAAAATTCCACGAGTTGTCAACAAACCGTATTCTATGGCAAGCCCAACATTCGTGCTATGCGCTCGTGGAAGAATTATGGTCGAGCGACGATTTTGAGCGGAGATGTTTGACTTTGAGCTCGGGGTGTCCTCGCTGAAGTGTGCAGCCTGTCGGCCGTGTATTGACGTTTACACGCAAGATATTCGATTTACGCATGCGTAGCTAATACGGGTCAGCCCGTATTTCGCTAGCCTGGTACCCTTGCCCAATCAAAGAATATGGGCCAGGTAACCACTAAAGACTTCTGCTTTCCTATTGGTTGAAATTTCGCGCGTTTTTAGAAGTATAGATTGGAAATCTGCTCTTCAGCAGTCGCATAAAGTCATTCGAGTTCATCATCATTCGTCTCGCCTGGGTTGCGTCTATATCTAGTAGTGACTCGATCTTGCTCCATACTACCTTAGGCGTTCTCCTATCAAACAAGACAGCCTTCTGAAGTGCGCTGTTATCCAGTCTGCATATATGTGCGGCGTATGCCATATAGCCTCAATCTTTTGTAGCTCTTTCTCAGTCAATTCCCATACCTGTACGCTATACAGCTGTCGTGACCGAACACACGCTGTAAGAAATTTCATTCTCGTCGAAAGTTTGATGCGATGATCAGTTAGCACATGTTTTAACTCGTTTTTAACTTTTTTTTTTATTCGAATAAGCGCCTATTTCTTTTTAGGAGGTCGAGGGGGGGAGGGGGCTTATTCGAGAGGGGGTACTTATTCGGGAGGGAGCGCTTATTTAATTTTTTAGCAAACACCGCAATCTGATTCCATAAAAACGCAGAACTTTAATAACAATCTTAACAAAAACAATAACAACAACAACAACAACAACAACAACAACAACAAGGATTTAAAAAAAACTGAAACCCTAGTTCTCTGCTCTAGTAGATAGAATACAAGTTATATTTATAATGTAGCTAATTGTTCTCAATCAATAACAAGTTCATCGTCACAGTCACTTTCGTCAACAACAAGATTGTCGGGCGCAGCATCCTCGACGTCCGACTGTGATTCCGTCGAAAGGGTCACGTTCACGTGATTGAGGGAGGGAGGGGGCGCTTATTTTATTTTAAAAAAATACATTGGAAGGGGGGGGGGCGCTTATTCGGGGGGAGGCGCTTATTTAATTTTTTAGCAAACACCGCAATCAACGCAGAACTTTAATAACAATCTTAACAATAACAACAACAAGGATTTAAAAAAAACTGAAACCCTAGTTCTCTGCTCTAGTAGATAGAATACAAGTTATATTTATAATGTAGCTAATTGTTCTCAATCAATGACAATTAAGTTCATCGTCACAGCAGTGCCGGATTAACGGGGGGGGGGGACCGCGCTTTCTGGGGGCCCCGCGCTCTCTTTCTAAAAAAAATAAAAACGCGGGGCCAGAAAACGCGGGGCCCAAAAAACGCGGGCCCCACAGAAAACGCGGGGCCCCCAGAAAACGCGGGGCCCACAAGGCGGTTTTATAACGAAAATGGAATTACGAAAGCCACACGCGCACAGTGCGCACTGCTCGCAATTACACTAAACAAAATTTAATCCTTCATATCTTCTCTCTGAGACTCTGAGTTTGGCCCAATGAAACTGCCGATTTCACCCTTCCACGCGTCCCCTCCCCCCCTCCCCCTCCAGTAGGGCAAGGGGCCCCGCGCAAGCTTAATCCGGCACTTCGTCAACAACAAGATCGCAGCATCCTCGACGTCCGACTGTGATTCCGTCGAAAGGGTCACGTTCACGTGATTGGCGCTTATTCGGAAGGGGGCGCTTATTTAAAAAAAAAATGCAGTGGAAGGGGCGCTCATTCGAATCATGGTATCGCCTATCGGCCTCTATATATTCGAGCGGAGCCGTTATCAGAGTAAAATTTGAAAAAAAAATTTGACGGGGTTAGCGTGTTTAAATAAAGTTTTCTATCTATTTATCTAGTGTAAAATCAATCAATCAATTAATTTATTAAGCATATTAATAATTATTACAGCGAGATAGAGATATGTATTAGAGATTTTGTTTTACAAGTAGAATAGAAATAAGTATAAATTAAGATTTCATTTTGTCTTATCACATTAATTAATTACAGATTATTTTTACATGTGTTACAATATTAGATTTTTTTGGAAATTTTTTTTTTATTATTTATAATATAATTTTCCTAATTCATGTATTTTTGAATAAATATGGAAGGAGATTCCAGAGAGTTTGTGAAATTGCCAATCACCAAAAACTACAGTAAGTAAAATCATATAGTTAGTGGAGAGGGATGGTTTGGAAGCTCCATTGTCTTAATTCAAGATTATGCAATGGTCATGTTATATTGTGTTCATGTTGGAGGAAGGCAATTTGTTGAAGAAAGGAAATTCTATGGACACGTGACGACGAAGGACTACACAACGAACAAAAGATTTACAACCCGTGACGACGAAAGACTGCACTAATTAAACCCGAAGGTTGCTATTGGATGACTGCTTCATTATACAGAAAATACACTACGTTCAGTGACCGTGAAATTAGACAGACAAATTGAACAAAACCATAGAACAATGACTTTTTCCGAGTTTCCAAACCATCTCCCTTCAATAACTATGGTAAAATGAAAGTTAAAGTAAAAGTAAGTATACTTACATAACTTGGCAAATTATCCAAGCGCCAGCCCTGGTCTCCCTGTGGCCAGCTACATGCGCCTACGACACGACATAATATTTGGCTCGCGGTTACCAGAAGCAAGCATGCGTACAAGCGCTGGTGGGGAGTAGTCGTCAATAATCTGTAGATACAAGTATGGCGAAGAAAAGTTACGATTACCTCTTCAAGCTTCTACTCATTGGGGACTCCGGCGTGGGAAAAACGTGTATATTGTTCCGGTTTTCAGACGATGCATTCAACACGACGTTTATTTCGACTATCGGTGAGTAATTAGCCGTAATTTTCACCCGATTTTGGTCGACTGCCGAGAGAAGGGACTAGTCTAAGCGAAAGTTCGCGATGGGGTCACGTCACGAGACAAGCTCTGTCGGCTAGGGTTGCAATATTGTCGGATTTTGTACTCTGGGTGATATTTTAATAGTAGGTTGACGTTTGTACGAGTTTTAGAACGACAAAAGGCCTTTATCTTAAAGTTCTAAATTCTCGTTCGGCTTGTCGCGGCGACATTTTATTAATTGCCCAACAGTCGAACAATTTCGATAACCGCATTAGCGGAAGTAAAACGAATTGATTTGGTAATCGTAAAGTAAAGATACAGAGTCCAGCTCAAAATTCACAGTATTGCCATAATAGATAAAGAGAAGTCAAAATATTTTATAAAACATGTTTGCTAATGTTTCAGTGCATCTAACAAAAACGTTTATAGAGCGGTTTTAAGTACAAGTGATTGATATCAGTATATATAGCAAACATGTTTTTGTGTCTACTGCGAAGCAGTGTAACTAACACTATATGTTGTTGTCTTAGGGCCTGTTCACGTGAGGCGAGTTATCTCGGGGGGGGTAGGGTTATCCCTATCCCCCAAGATAAATCGGTGTTAGTTTATTTCCATGTTAAAAAAGTAAACCGTTCACATGAGACCGAGATAACTCGGGGGATAGGGATAACTCGGGGGGATAGGGATAACTCGGTCAGAGCGATAGGGTAACCCAAGCCCCGAGTTATCCCTACCTCCATGTGAACGCTTTCACCCAAGTTATCTCGGGGGGTAGGGTCAACTTAGGCATGCATATTTATGCTGTTGCTCGGGATAACTCAGGGTGAAGCGTTCACATGAAGCTAGGGTTATCTCGGGGGCCATGGACAACTCGGTAGTTGCGTTTTATCATGTGAAATAGGGTCAACTTTGACCCTAGCCCCTGAGTTATCCCTACCCCCCGAGATAACCCGGTCTCGTGTGAACAGGCCCTTAGAGGGTGTTTATATGGAGGCTAGCCAGCCTGGGTACCCGGGCTAGCCTGCTTTGCCGAGATTGTGCTTGTGCTATCATTTCTTGTTAATTTTTATCTTGTGTTTATATGAGAGCCAAGCCAGCCCACCCAGCCAAGATCTCGCTTTGTGAGACTGAGATCTCGGTTACCCAGGCTGGTTTTTCCCCATGTAAACACAATCGACCAACAAAATTTGTTTTTATCAGCTTTTTTTGACATATTAACAATTCACAAGTTCTGCTTGTTCATGTACAGTTCATATTTAAAACAGTGAGACTTCATGGTGTACCAGAACTGATAAATTACACAACTAGCACAACAAGCAAGCCAGCCTGGCTAGGTGAGCTAGCCCTTCTCATGTAAACACAATAAAAATCATCTTGGCAAAGCGGGCTAGCTTGGGTACCTGAGCTGGCTCATCTCTACATGTATATAAACACCCTCTTAGTTAAGTTAACAATAGAATGCCTTCAGAGCCAGTCAAAAGCCATTGTCATTCATGAGACTAAAAGTTACGACTAATAGTTGATTATTGTAGATCTTATCGTTTTGCAAAGTGATTTTTTATTATAATATATAAATTCTTGCGGATAAAACCATGGTGGTGGCAACATGGTGTTGATGTGGGTTACGATCAGGCCTGTTTTTTTCCCTCAATGATATAAATCATGATTAGTGTTTAGTGAGTGCAGAGGAGCTTTGCTACTGTATATTGTATAATGCAGATTTGGGGACCTTAGTGAGGATTGTGTTATAGACAAAGCACATTATTGCAAAGTACAGTGGAATCTCATCCCCAGTACTCTTCCCAGTTCTGTTGCAATACTGTATTGTGGGAAGATCAGTACTGGGAGTGAGATTGGGTACTGACAAAAGCACTTTCTGTTAGATCCTAGTAATAATCAAAATCACAACTGAAAAAGCCTGAAGTCCACTCAAGACTTCAATAAGATTTTTTGAGTGTGTTTTTCATTTCTCACAATGATCACAGTCTGCTGCATTGTCATTTTATCTCACAATGATCGTGATCATTGAGGATGATCAGTGATCATTTAGGATGATCAGGGCCAAATTGTCTCCTGTGAGCATGATAGAAACTTCAATTTCAATATCATATTACACATCAATTCCACCACTACAGGACTAGGTATGCCATACAAGTGGTGTAATATTGCAGAATTTAGTGGTCTGTTGTGGTGCCAAAATAGGTCTAGTTCTACTATTTCTATCAATTTGTCTTGTTTAACTTATTGCTGCCTAGGATGTCTGAGGGTTCTCTTGTTGACAAGTAAAATTGTCTGGCAATAGACAGAGTAAAACAACAGGGGCTGTTTTTAGCTGGCTCAGGCAAGAATGGGTTGATTGATCACTTGTAAACTTGTTGCTGCCTAGGATATCTGAGGGTTCTCTCGCTAATAAGTACAGTAGAATTGTCTGGTGATATGGCTGGCTCAGGCAGGAATGGGTTAATCACTTGTTAACCCATTGCTGCCTAGGATGTCTTAGGGTTCTCCCTTTGAGAAGTAAAGATTGTCTTGTGTTAGAAAGATTACTGTTGTGGCAATAGCAGTGTTCCATAAAATATTGTTGCATATATTCCTCAAGTTGAACAATTCATTTAATAAAATTTTTTGCTAACTTCCTGTTTTGAATTCTGCTTTGAATTTGATTGGTATTTGGCAAATAATTATTTTTCTTATTGGCTGTTCAAAAACCAGAAACCAATCAAATTCAAAACAGGAAGTTAGCAATAATTTTCATCAAATGAATTGGTCAAACATAGCAAATGAATTGCAAAAATATTTTAGGAACACTTCTATTGCCACGGCAGTAAAACCATAAAGGCATTGTTTTTAGCTGGCTTAGGTAGGAATGGGTTAATCACTTATTAACCTATTGCTGCCTAGAATGTCTAAGGGTTCCTTCATTGACAAGTAAAATTGGTTGGCATTAGACTGAGTAAAAGAAATCCACTAAACTAAAACTAAACTAAACTAACCTTATTTATACTGGATAACTCTATCAGTACTACTCACTACTCTTAAACTTTAGCTGTCAAACATCAGTTTTTGGTGATATTTGCAGAAATGCCTGGTAGCTTGGTAGTCAGTACTTCTGATGTTTTTTCCTCTTCTGGATATTAATTTTGTTGTCATTTTACAGGTATTGATTTTAAGATCAAAACCATTGAACTAGAAGGAAAGAAGATTAAACTTCAAATATGGTAATAGTTTATTTTTTTAATAGTTCAATTCATTTAAAATTAATTTATTATGTAATCGGTTAATTGAGTATCAAGGATGTACTAAGATTTGGTTCAAGATAAAGAGGGTTCTCCTTTTGTCAATTAAAAGTTTCTGGTATTACTGTAGACAGAGTAATATATAACAAAGGGCTGTTTTTGGCTGGCTTGGACAGGAATGGAGTTACCATTAATTAGTTCATGATCAATTAGGTCCTGATCACCTCGGTTTTCTTTGATGTACCACGGTTGTTATTTACAGTATAATAATTACTCCTGGCCGCATATAAATCAAGCTAATGACTTGGGCTAATATATATTATTTATGCGGTGGTTGGGAAAATAAGGGTTAATCAATGGTCACCAATGTGATATAGGATTTATCATTGTGACTGAAGTGTTTTTAGACAACCTCCGTGACAAAGAACTCGGTATCTCAGTTTTCTTAGGCAACCTCTGTGATCTTGAACTAAGTAGTTAATGGATTGTCATATATTATTTTTTTAGGGATACTGCTGGACAGGAACGATTTCACACTATAACTACGTCATATTATAGAGGAGCAATGGTAAGACCAAGCTTGCATGCCAATCACAGTTTTGCTAACTAAGATTATTGTTATTATTAAGATAAGATAACCTTTATTATTATAACTGAGATTGTTATTATTATTATTATACATGTAACTAAGATTGTTGTTGTGATTATTATAACTGAGATTGTTGTTGTGATTATTATAACTGAGATTGTTGTTGTGATTATTATTATTATTAACTAAGATTGTTGTTGTTGTTATTATAACTCAGATTGTTGTTGTTGTTATTATAACTCAGATTGTTGTTGTTATTATAACTGAGATTGTTATTATTATTATTATTATTATTATCTAAGATTGTTGTTGTTGTTATTATAACTGAGATTGTTGTTATTATAACTGAGATTGTTGTTATTATTATTATAACTAAGAATGTTGTTATTATTATAACTACGATTGTTGTTGTTATTATAACTAAGATTGTTGTTGTTATTATAACTAAGATTGTTGTTGTTATTATAACTAAGAATGTTGTTATTATAACTACGATTGTTGTTGTTATTATAACTAAGATTGTTGTTGTTATTATTATAACTCAGATTGTTGTTATTATTATTATAACTAAGAATGTTGTTATTATTATAACTACGATTGTTGTTGTTATTATAACTAACATTGTTGTTGTTATTACAACTAAGATTGTTGTTGTTATTATTATAACTAAGATTGTTGTTATTATTATAACTCAGATTGTTGTTGATATTATTATAACTGTTGTTGTTGTTGTTGTTATTATTATTATTATAACTAAGATTGTTGTTATTATTATAACTCAGATTATTGTTGTTATTATTATAACTAAGATTGTTGATATTATTATAACTAAGATTATTGTTATTATAACTGTTATTATTATTATTACAACTAAGATTGTTGTTGTTATTATAATTGTTGTTATTATAACTAAGATTGTTGTTGTTGTTAATATTGTTGTTGTTGTTGTTGTTGTTGTTGTTGTTGTTGTTGTTATTCTTATAAATATTATAACTGAGTTTGTTATTATTATCAAAGCTGAGATTGCTGTTGTTATTTTTATAACTGAGATTATTTTTTCTCAGGGTATTATGCTCGTATATGATATAACGCAAGATAAGTCATTTGAGAATATTTCAAAGTGGCTACGGAATATTGAAGAACATGCAAATGAGGACGTGGAGAAGATGATCTTGGGCAATAAATGTGACATGGATGATAAACGAGTAGTCTCAAAAGACCGCGGGAACAGTGTAAGGCTTTTGACATTATTTGTTTACATTATATTTTAATATTTAGTTGGTAAACCTAAGAATACATTATTTGATAGCTGTGTTGTACACAGTTAGCCATTATCGTGAACAGTCGCCAATCAATGTACAATTATATTGGGGTTTTTTACATATAAGGTCTTAGAATATGTCATAAGCCTCACAATGTAAGTCTCATAATTGTAAGCCAAAGTTTTCACAATGTAACATATGGTCTCACAACGTAACGTAAGTAATATATACATGTACAATATCATCGGCCGAGTTGTATGGGCATTTAAAATGCGAGCCGAAGACGAGTCCTTGTAAATCCCATACACTTCGGATGTGAATATTGTATACGACTTATGACTTATCCAATTCACAGATTTAATTGGTTAGATTTATCAACAATCTTTAAGATATAAGCTGTTTTAGCTGCCGGAGAAAATCGATCGGAAAGTTTATCTAAATCAGAACGAATTTGTATCCGATTTACAACACCTGCATGATTAAACATTCATTTCTTTTGAGCTTTCTTCATGAATTATTTATGAATTGGGTAAGGTGTTATAATGCTACGTATAAAATCTCAGAATGTTATGTAAGGTCTCAGAATGTTATGTAAGGTCTCACAACATTATATAAGGTCTCGCAACGTATTAATGTAATATCTCGCAATGTAATGCAAGGCATGACAACGTAATGTAAGGTTTCACAACGTAATGTAAAGTCTCACAACGTAACGTCTCAGAACAGTACCAAATCTCTATTTGTTTAGATCGCAAGAGAACACGGAATTCGCTTTCTGGAAACCAGCGCTAAGGATAACATCCACATTGAGGACGCCTTTTATATGCTCGCTCAGGACATTCTGAAAAAACAACTGCAGAACAAATCATCGAATCTGGACACTCCTAATACTGTGCCGATTAAGACCCAGAGCAAAGACCAAGGTGGCTGTTGCTGAAATCCGTCGACTCCCAGTAATTTTCTCCAAAAGGAATTTTGGTACAAAGCCCTTGTAACGTTTTGTATTATTATTTTTTTTCATCAACCCACTAAATTTATTCACCCTGAATTTCCCCCCCGAATTTGTTTTACATAATATGTTTTTTTTTGCGCTAATTAGGTTTTAATGATTTAGGTCGTGATAACGTATAGTAAATTTTGAATTTTAATAACTGAATGAAAGCATGGAGTATACTTTGGCGTTTATATATTTTTGCCGATAACATATAAGCTTTATACAACAATAACTATAGTCTGTCGAATTAAGGAGGCTATGTAACGACATTTTCAAGTTAGAGAAAATAACGTTGAAGTAAAGTTTGAGATACAGTATGTTCTTTCGATTGTTGAACGTTTCAGGGCGAATAAGAAAAGAAGGATTAGCGTTTGAAAAACGGGTCAAAAAGTTGAGACATACTTTATTCCGCAACTAATGACATCATCAGGGTCTACATGTTTCTTATTGTTATCGAACAAACTGTTCAAAACACTTTAATTTTTGGAAAACTAAACTCTTGGGGGGAAAGTGTTCACAAAATTGTATAAAATTTGTACTGAGGAGACATTTGTTTTAAAGTATACATAGTCGAAGCTGTATCCAACTTAGTCGTCTTGTGAATTATTAAGAGTGTATGCTGTCGATTTTCAACAACTAAAACAAGTTCGTGAATAGTTCACTTATGATATTCGAAGTTTCTGACTACAAAATGAACAAAGTGACTTTATTTTCTCGTTTATGTACACGCCATTTCGGCAAGAGTTTAGAAGGCAATCAAAATTGGGGATCTGGGTCGGGTGATGTCATTAGTTGTACAACTTTGCCAACTATTTTAATGTTTTGAACTTTTGATGTTTAGGGAGATAAGCATGCTTTTCAAACGCTGAATAACAATAATTATATTTAATTGTTCGTGCTAAAACCTTCACAGTCAGAAGAAGTGACATCAAACATTACTTTGATGTTATTGCCTCAAACTTGAAAATTTCGTTGCATACACCACTTTGAAAAGGTTATTCATGCCTCAGTTGTCTTATGTTGAATTCTGAGCTGCAAAATTAAAGCTGTAAATTAATTCGATTGGGAAATACGAGTCGCCTAACAACTATGGAGGGTTTCTGATCCTTTAAGATCAAGGTTTTACACAAATTGGCCTAAACTTGATTGCTGCTAGACTAGACTTGCACCAAGTCTGCCAGTGCCTCTTGATTGTTTTTTTTATTTAATTAATTAATACAGTATGTGTTGGAGGCAATATATGCGCGAAATTGGCAAGGCGGGCGAGCGAACGAACAGGCGTATTCTTGCTTGCCCGATATTTCGCTCGCCCGCCTTGCCAATTTTCCGCATTGCCTCCCACCACACATACTGTATTTAAATCAAAATAAAACATCTCGAAACAAACCCGTCTCGAAACAACCAAGAGGCCGACTTGGAGCAAGTCTACTGCTAGAGCAACAGGAATCAAAATGTCACATTTCCAATCCCTTTCAATCTCGCTTTAATTTTGGCCATCCGTATTTCTGTGCTGGTTTCTAGTATCTCTTTTATGTTTTTATATAATATAAAACCGTTATGAGATTTTGTGCAATTTTAGGACAATTTAGCGTTGTCCATTTGCGTACGTCATAAGGTATTGTTACCGAGAAGCTCAAATTTCTCCAGAACTGAAATAGCCATGGCAAACTTTAAGAGTTCATAGCTTGAAGAATATACGTCAGATTCTCTTGAAATTTTTGGTGAATGCTCTCGCCATGCTTCTCTCTTGAAAAAAACACCCAAGAAAATGTCAACGATTTTTTGCTTCATGGACATCTAATTTTTGTTTTTTTGGGCAATCAAATAATCTTCAAAATTTTCCCAATTAATGGCAACCATGTTTTATTTTTACTATAAATAAGGGAACATTTCAACATAAATAGGTTTCTCTAGTCCAAATGTAACCAGTTCAAGTTAAGTATTTTTTCTATCTAAGTTATTTTAGAGGTGTTGGGCAAAAATAGTTGTCTTTTTTAGCATTAGAGTTCAATGGAAAATTAAATATTGGTAAATTGAATGTGTGTGGTTGGGCTCCTCTATTTCTAAGAGTATAAAGATCATAGGCTATAGCTAGATGTTTTGTTTTTTACATACAGTATTTTATAAAATTACTATGCATCCTATTACATTACATATCACATTGCATTCCTTTAACATTGCATTACATTACATTATACATTGTATTACATTACATATTACATTAAACACTTATTTACTGGCGCCGAGGGAAACGGTGTACATGTGTTTTGTGGCCCCGAGACTGCCGTTGTTTCCCGAGGCGAAGCCGAGGGCAACAACGAGTGGTCAAGGGGCCACAAAACACTGTTTTCCCGAGGTACCAGTAAATAAGTGTTTTGTTATATATCAAGTGTTAAATGACAACAAAAATGTTGAGCAAAACCTGCAGACATTGTTTTGAATGAAGGAAAACTGGAGAAGACAAACTGAACCTGACCATCTACTTCCGGTTTTGATATTTTTCCCTAGGAAAAAAAATGTAATGTTGCCCGCTGCCATGGGTTACGCGGGAAACTTCACGATTTTCGGAACGCCACGCGAGAACATTTCGCCCAATCAGAGAGCTAGAAAAACGGACTTTGACACTTGCTATATAACAATACACATGACATTATACATCACATTACCTTTTACATTACATTTCACATTCATTTTACATTTTATATTACATTTTATTATACAAGTGCATTAAAAACTGTCCAAATAACGCTAAAAATGACTACAAATATACAGCGTTATTTGGATGTTAGTTATTTGGATTGTTAGCCAATTGAAATTTATCACACGGGAGACTACTTCATGTATGCTTATTATTTTGTCCTGGTGCAAGTCGCGCTACTTCTCTGGCCTTTTTAGAGTTTCCTTTTTCCATAAAAAAATTGTTGATCAGAGCAGTTGTACTCGCCCTGCGGGCTCGTCAAAATACGGCACAACTCGTAAAAATATACAGCGATACTACACACCAAAACATCTAATAAGATATAATTATATTACAGTACACAATACTCAAGGAATATCTCGACAACGAAGCAAGGAAACGAAAAACTGCAAAATGTTACTCTGTTATTTCAAATATCTCAACGAAGCAAGGAAACGTAAAACTTAAATTTTCATTTCAAGTTAGGCGGTAATTAAATTAACTGATCTCTATATGGTCCCGACCCTCTCCTCCCCCACCTCGCACACATTTCCAGCACGTGTCCTGGGACTCCTGGGTGCTGTGTTCCCTTCACTTGCTGGGATTTAACTTTTGGAAAGCCAAGGAAGGTCGAAGGAGGCGGAGAAGAAGCCAAGTTTTGTCGTTTTTTACTCCTCTCAAGCTTTCCCAGTAGCTCTGTATATCCGAAGCTAGTGCTTGGTCGTATTTGGGAACAAAAAATAATCATCGAGAAGCCTTTACTTGGCTGGTAGACGCTTTTTTAGCGACGACAGTTTGAGGTAAGACAAGTTAATTTAATAAATACACGTGTTTCGAGTATTAAAGTGGCTATTCGTACGTTATTTATTGCATATTTAAATTGTCGTATCCCCAATAAAAACCTTGTAATGCTAGCCTGTATGTTACCGTATGTTTTACCAGATTTCGTATCCAGTTAAACATAATTTTAGACCGTTTTTTACTCATTTCTGGCCGAGGGGTTCTCCTGAGGCGAATATGGACCTGCTCTTGGCAGGACTAGCCCTATTAAACAAGAGGGCTGAAATTTACCTCGTGTTTACAGTAGTCAAAATTTAGTCAAAATTTTAGTTGTCAACACTCAGGGGGGGGGGTAATTTTTTTTTGGGGGTTGTATGATTCATCATAACGCCCCCCCCCCCCACATGATCGTATTACACCACACCATGCTGTCCGCTCAATTGATAGCCTAACATTAGCAACAAAATAGACTATAAAATACAATGCCACATATTTAGTTCGGTGAATAAATATATAGAATAATAGATAATATATATTTATGACACTAGTCAATGACTCAATATGCCCATCAGTTAAAGCATTTTCTCCTGCAAAGCCAAAGGCAATTTTGGCAGCCTGGCAGGTTATGATCGTATTACACCAGACCATGCTGTCGGTCTATTGATAGCCTAACAAAATAGACTAAATACAAATATACAATGCCACTTATTTTGTTCGGTCACTTCGGTGAATAAATATATAGAATAATCGATACCTAAGTCAAAATCTTTAGCTGATATTAATTGATATAATGCTGCTTTTATAATGCATTTATATGATTTAGATATTAATAACCTTTTGACCGCAAAAATATGCTAATTTGGGTATATTCCATGGAGATTATCATATACAAGCCTAAATATTAAAATTGGCACAGCTTGTTCTGTTAATAGACATTCTAAAACAAGACAAAATATGTTTAATTTACCTTATAGCAGTACAGGACTTGTTCTTTTGATCTCGAACACACTTCGGGATTAAAGTCTCGGCAGCAAAATTTCTACTGAGGCAGAAGTTCGTGCTGTTTATCGCACTCAAAAGCTCTTCAACAGAACTCTTCGGCGAAGCGTCGATTCGCTTCATCAGCATAAATTTCTTGTAGACATTTTTTATCGTTCCCCGCAAACGCAGACTGAACAGTATCGTAAATACTACAAGACATTGCTGTTTAAATTCTTTCTACTCTAACGTGGGACTTCGAATTGAACCTCAGTGGCCAAGCAGCGAACAGAATGCTGGATTCGTCAGCCCTTGAGTGTGTACAGCAAGATCATATCCCACGCTGCGAATCGGTCAAGATCGGTCAAAAAATGTGACCAATAAGAATACGAATATTTTTTTAATTAGCCAATCAGATAGCTTGTATACCAGCCCCTGATTCCTAAATCGGTCAGAACTCCCCACAGATCGGTCAAAATTGCTGATCTCCATGGAGATGAGCATATTGACCAATCAGATGGCTAGAATCTGACTCAGATTGGTCAAAACTCACGCGTAAGTCCGCTGTTCGTTGACTTGATAATATTACTTTACAGAAACTCAGCCGCAGCATGAAACTTGATAACTGGACTAGAATGGTGCCGCTGCTTGAAATTTGAAAATAGATAACTCATCATAACTGGACTATCATTCGAATTTTAATTAATTAACTATTTAACTCCGCAATTTTTACGTTAGTCGCGTGACTGGTTTGACGACCCCTAGATCCGCCCCTGTTAGCATGTACCTCGCAGGTGAATAGTGCTTTTCAAGCAATCTGAGTGGTTCCTCTAGCTCGGGATATCCTGCACTATTCACCTGCGGGCAAAACAAAATGGCTGCCAGTTTTGGTTTGTTTACTGAAGCAGGGAATTTTGTTGATAAACAAGGCTGATGTGATAGAATAATGAGAAAGGTCAACAAAATTAACTAGAAGAGTGTCCACAGGTGTGTTTCTTTACAATTTTCTAGCTATCAATTTATTCAAAAGTTGTAAAAACTGTTTTGTTGACAAATATCGAGTACGCCAAGTTGCTAGAGGCCGTGTCTTGTTGCTTAATGGCTCGGCGAATATCCAGCACTATTCACCTTCACTTTAGTGAATAACTGTTAAATATCAATTATAGACCTTCCCACAAAAAATTACCCCAAGGGATAATTTCTATATGATAGCCCTCGACTGTCCCAATATTACACATCTTCCTATGCCACTGACTAATATTTCAAGAACAAGTGATTCAGTATTAAATTTAAATTATTTCACTAGAGATAAGCATGTGTTATGTGAGACACACATGTACAGGATTAGTGTCAAGTGATTTCGTTTGATAAATGATAATTGCAAAAAAAATAGAGAGAATAGAGCAGGGGTGGTGGGTGCTGTTAGGGCATTGCCTCTCACCAATAGTTATTAGTGTGACCAATAGTTATTATGGGTGACCGTCTGGGAATAGCCCCGTTCTCAAACTTGAATTTCATGTGAGTAGGGTTTAGTTGGTCTCTCCTGTGCTTCGAGGGTTTTTCACAGGGTTCTGCAGTTTTCCTCCCTCCGTAAAATCAACACGTTCGGTCTTAGCTTATGTCGTGCACTTTTAACATGAGTCCCTGGCTCAGATGATTGGGCGACCACATCCTGTGCTTGCGACGTTAAATAAATCATTACTCATGGATATGACATTTATATCAAGTGTTGAATGGGACACAACTCACACAAGAAATAAATGGCATATTTCCAAGCATTCATGTGTTCTGTTTATTATACAAAAAATAGCCCTATTTCCCCACAGAAATAGGGCAGTAAACTCTAATGCGTCCTGTGATAATTATCATGTACTGTACATAATCACACATGTGAGATTTTCGTTTTTATTAGTGGTGGAAACATCAATAAAACACTATTTTATATAATAAAGAATATTCTTAAGTCATATTATACACATGTGACGTCAAAAGTTTAAATTTGCACATCAAAAAATTTCAATATCTCAAGAACGATCAAGGAGATATTACACGGTGGCGAGGAGATATGGATTTTATGTTTGAGTGGCAAGGACAGTATCTCGTGAGTGAGATATTGCTCTTGCCACGAGAACATAAAATCCATATCTTTGAGCAACCATGTAATGTTCTATTTCTTATATGGACAATGAAATTATGCGTGGATGTTGATAAACTGGGTTTAATGCAAAAACTACAATCGCTTGACCTAAAACTTTTAGAAAATACAAATGAAAAATACAACAGCTTCTTCGAATACGTCATTTTACGTGAAAAACTAAATTAAGGGAAGTTACTGGCTCAAATTTACTTGATTCGAAACTTGCGGCGAAAGGCGTAAATTTTGACTTGTGTAATGTCGATATGTCACTCGCGAGCGTTACATACGAGAAATACGCCACTCGGTTCTCGGATGTAGTGAAATATGGATTCTACGAGTGTTTTAGTTGCTAATAAAATACTCTACTCCATATAATAAGTTTTATTATTTTAAAAGTTCTTTCAAATAAGACCAACGTCATTTTTGCTTTATAGGCTATTTAATTGACGGTTATTAACGCGTGACTAAACGTTGCTATGACAACAGGGTATCACGTGGTACAAATTACCCAACTCAGAACTCACAAAATACGTCAGTGTACAAAATTAGAAACAACGAGTATTCGAAAAAGATTTATGGGCGTTTGTTGAGTCATGCGGCTCATTCCATTTAATGCATTATTTCTCCAACATTCACTTACTCCAGGTCGATGGTGTGGCTTTCATCTGGTTCCATACCATATGTTAGTTTCTCGTCTTTTATTGAAGCCCAAACCATTACTTTAGTGTTGAAAGCTTTTCCAAAATTTCCATCGCGATCAATGACGATCACTCCGCCATGTCCGTTGACGCGTGTTTTCATCCTTTCTAAGGCTTTGTCCGCAGACGCCTAACAAAGTACATCAACAGTTAGGACCTGTTTATATGATCCAGCGGTATACCGGGATCTCGGCTTGTAGTTAGTTTACTGTTATTTTCCAAGTTATGTTTATATGGGAACCGGGATGTCCCGCCTGACCAGGATTTCGATTGAAGCAACCGGGATCCCGGTCAGTCGAGACAAATGTTTGTTCATATAAACGCAACATCCCAGGAAGTTTACTGAGCTACAATGCTCAGTGTAACTTTGAATATTACGGTCAGAATTTCGTCCATATGGTTAGGTCTAAAGAGAAAACACTGAATAAAAGTGAAATAACTTCTAACAAGTAGAATTAAGGTGAGTTTTTTCTTTTTTTGCTCCATTTTACTTAAATGCCCGCGTTTTTTGACCTGGGGTGAAATTCATCCGGTCAACTTGGACGAGCACTTTGTTTACTCTATATAAACCAGAGATTAAATTTATCCTGGGCAACCGGGACATTCCGGTACCCCGGGGATCATTAACAGGCCTTAGACTATGTCATATACTCGCTGACAGACAGAACTCAGAAGTTTATTTTTAACATCTAAAACTGCGAAATAAGAATATCAAGTGATGGTGTAACGTATCAAGCGCTAATAATTGGACGTTCCGGAATCTACGTCATAAATGTGCTAGTTCCATGCCTTTTGAAACTTTGCTTGCAACTCGGCCGTGAACCAAAATGGCGGCGATTTTCGACATTTCAACAGGGCATAGAAAATCAAGAATTCATCCAAATCAAAAAAAATTTTTGACTGATGTACTCAACAAACCACAGTAATTTGATTTTTTTTAAAAAATATTTGGGATTAGGGGCACTTTAAGATGGATGAAGTAAAGTGCACTTCTGCCTACATGACAAACATGTGCATGGAACTCTCATGAGCATTGTCATTACCCCAAGGAACCCCACATGATTTGATGCCGCATTGCCTCATTAGGAATCAAGCTTTATTCCCCTGTGGTCAGTTTTCACATGCATATGTATTCAAACTTGTATTCTGCACTCAAACAAAGCTGTGGTAAAAAACGGGATGGGCGACATTCGTTTGGGACACCTTGTATTTTTACAAATCTGTAGGTAGCATAGAAAATTTGCCTAATTTGGACAAGTTAAAATTTTGATGTTGCCTCTTTAAATGACTCCAGGAAGCGAGTAGATAACTATTTAGCTCTGAAAATTTCAGACAACAAAGAAGGAGTGATGGGCTTTCGGTGTGATATAAAAATTTATGTCTTGTACCCAAATTAAAGAAGATGCAGTACAAAAACGGATGGGGGGCATTTTTTGGGATCCCCTGTAGTGACCACAAACCTACGTCATTATTTTTTAAAGTGACATAAATTATTTCCCCAAAAATTTGGGATCAAGAACAAGCAATCGCTCGAGTGTTCACAGCCCTAATTCCTCTTACTGAGTTAGGGCTGTGATACAGGCTAGCCATGACCCAGCCTTGTTTAATCTGAATAGTGAAATAAAAGTAGCATGCTGCGTAGGCAGTGTAGAAACAACAATCGAAATATAGTAAGGTTAGATATACTGCCGAAACAGAGAACGTAGGAATCTAACGTTTCGAGCGAAGGTCACTAAATCTAATTTTGTTATTCAGCATAATTTTACTTGCATCTCTTCTAACATCATTTACTGTATTTCTTGCAATAAATGTTGCATGCTTTACATCGGTGAAACTGGCAGACGTTTTTCTGACAGGTTTGCTGAACATCTTCCTTCCGTGAGGAACAATTATGTTGACAAGCCTGTTGCCCGACATTTTAATAGTGCCAACCATTGTATTTCAGACATGTAAGTTTGTGCCATCTCACCCATTTCTGGCGGTGATGTCAGCCGCAAAAGACTAGAAAAGCGTCTCATTTTCAAAATTGGTACTATCCATCCTCACGGACTCAACGAACGTTTTTCTTTTATTTAACACCTCTGAAGACGTTGTTTCTGTTCAGCAAGGGCAGACATAAACAGCGTTTTCACTTCATTAATTTGTCTATTTTTACTCTCGCTCATCCTTTTTACACCCCCTCCCTTTTGCTCATCGACGGTATGAATAGCAAATGTCTTTCGCATCTCATTATCTATTTGTTATTGTTATTTTGCTTTGATTGGCTGATTTTTCGCATCTCATTATCAATTTGTTATTGTCATTTTTATCTGATTGGCTTATTTTTGGTCACATGATTACCTTTCGTATATAAGCTCATTGTTTGTTTACACTCTTTACGTTTCAACCTCGTACCCAGGGTCTTATCTCCGCTCCCCCGCCCCCGCCCATCGCTGCGAAAAGACCCTGGTCCAGGCTGGTCACGTGCTGCCCAAAATATGGGCAGTACAAAATAAATTTAGTGTAGGTAGGGTGGTACAAAAAACTTTCTCGACTTCCGGAGTAGTGTTTATACAAAACGCAAAACATCTGGCCAGATTAAATGTCAACGACTCACGAAAGGTGCACAACGGCTTGGAGAAACAATCTGAAACGAGATATAATTTAATAAGAATGCCAAAGTCTCAAAGATCGATATTTTGCTGGCTTTGTAACGCTGGCGACATGTGTTATTGATGGGAGAATATTCGTTTTAAGCATTCGAATCGCGAGGCTTTTAACTGGACGTATACACTTAAATATAACGGCAGCTTTCACGTGTGGTATTCAACAACGTACAGGTGAAACACATACGTATTTTATTGTTTATATTGAGAGTTTGAAACAGTCTTCCATATTTCATTATCAACATTTCATTAAGCACCCAGGTTGACGATTATTAAACGAATGGGAACATCAAAAACTTTCTTCATTATAAACTTAAATAAACACAGCGATTTATTACAAACTAAAAACAATAGCTGTCAAAACAACTTGTTTCAATTTTAAAATCGTGTCACCGGTTTAACCATTCATTTCAAAATCTAATACCAGAAAGCAAGACAAGATACGCATACATGCATTTCTTCGACTATTCCAGCGAAGTCAACATTGATACGCAGGGGACCCTCCACAGTCGAACATTTTGATAGACGACACGTGACCAGCCTGGACCAGGGTCTTTTCGCAGCGGTGGGCGGGGGCGGGGAAGCGGAGATAAGACCCTGGGTACGAGGTTGTTTACGTTTCTCTCTGACGAAGGGCCTTGTTTAATCTGGTCTTCCAAAAGCATGTTGTTACGTCTAGACAACTAGAAATCTTACCTGAGCACTATCTCCTTGCTCTAGACGATAAATAACTTCTCTTGCCAAAGTCATCTTCATTATTGACTCTCCATGTCCCGTTGCAGTTGCCCCTCCATGTTCATTTGCATAACCACCGCAGCCCACTAAGGGTGCGTCTCCAACGCGGCCTCTCATCTTTCCTGGTATACCACCTTGTTGAAAAACGAAATTCTTAGATTACACTGAAAATCGCTGTCCAGTTATCTCCATGCAAAAATGGCACAAAACTCATAAAAAATACAACGAAAACAGTCATTAATTCCATAATAATATACATGATAAAATTACAGCATCCTGATTGGTCGAGAGGAGTGCAATTTCAATGTAATACAGTGCAGAAAATGTGTAATACAGTGCAAATTTCAATGAGTATTAACCATTCTGATTGGCTAATAAACAACTGGAAACTACCGGAAAGCCAATGAAATGCCTACGCGGATTTTGAAGGATGGTTTTTCCTCACGAGAAAATCCAATATGGCGACCAAAACATAGAGTTGTCGAAGAACATTCCGATGAAATACAGAGTGAATTTTGCTTTAATATTGTCATTAAAGTTCCTGCAAGAAGACTAGAAGACGTTAGATGCTGCTATGAGTAAAACGTTTTACGTATTTAGTGAAGAAAGCGAAGCAGTTTTTAACCATTTATGCTTCGAGAAGTGGAGCAATGAGTGGTATGTAAACTTTGTAGCCGGAAGAACATTTGTCTAATATTTCATGTATATTATTAATAAGTAATAGCATGGTTTCGAGTGCAATTTTGGAAAAACACGCACTCGTGAGTTTTTCAAAGACCTCAAATAGCACTCGTCCTTCGGACTCGTTCAAATTTGATAGTCTGAAAAACTCACTCGTGCATGTTTTTTTCCAAATTGCACTCGAAGCCATGCTATTACCTATACTTATAAAACTGTTTATATACCTTTGGTAGTAAAACATAAGTCTTTACAAAGCCTGGAAGTATGTAGTTGACAATTTCGGACTGTATTTGCTTGTATTTTCCTTCTGCTTTCCAGTCGGTAAAATTTCCACATGACAATTGTTTTTACGGCTTTTACCACTCCCCCGGTAAATTCTTAAAATATCGCCCCAAGGAATGAAATATCTCGAGGGCGATGCCCGAAGGTTATCTTATCCCGAAGGGTAATGTTATATCGCATTTCCTGAGCGGAGGGTCTATAAATGACAGTCTGGTTCCCAGCCCTCTCTTTTTAACGTCGAGCGGCAGACCGAAAATTGTGAGAGGCCTGGAATAAAATGTTTTGCTTGGCCCCAAATCTGGCCCCAAATTATACAGGCACCAAACGGCCGTTTGGCGGAAAACCAAGGCAGATAACACTCACGTCGGTGTGCACAGTTCTTTATAACAGCATATAGCAAGGTTGGTCTACTGCCGAAACGTTAAAATAGCATATTTCGATTTGTATAAATGTGTTTCAACACAATCACTTCCTACGCCGAACACTACTTTATAAAGCCTCGTATGTAACAACCTTTTAACGTAATGTAAAATAAAGAAACCTACTCGTTTGCTGTCTGCTCTCAAGAAGAAGTTTGTTTAAGTGCCCTCGTTCATAAAGATTAAAGAATCCGAGCTCCAGCAGGATTCATGATAGATAAAGATGAACATTTTCCGCTAGTCCTCTCGCTCGATCCCTATTCTGTGAAGTCACCAAAATAAGTTCGAGAGAAAAGAGGACTAGGAACTAGTCTGTATAAATGATATATTATAGTACTGGAACGTAATCTTTACAAAAACATTTAAAACATTTTATATAAGAAGGTCCTCAGAGCCTGCATATACTTCCGCCAGCGGCATGTACCTCCGCCAACTGGTTAAAAGAGATTTTTAAAACGAAGACGAATCATCACGCTAACATAAGGCTGGCTTAAGACGGATTTCCAGTCCTGGCACGAAGCAACTCGCACGGTTTCCACTGTATTTCCACCAAACGCAGCTCGAGTCGTTGCGATAATTTTTTTAAATTATTATTAAGACTTTCTTTAGAACACGGAGTCCAATTCACACGTGCTCTTTCCTGTATAAACTAACTAATACAAGATAACTAATAAAAATAATACATAATTAAGTAATAATATTATATACATTCACGTTAAAGAGTATTGGCAATAAAAATTAAGTTTGTTTAATTTGAAAGAACTCGTAAAATTGTAATAGAGGATCCTTTACAACTTTTTCGTATCTTTCTTCGTTTTCAAGATATTTTAATTTGTTTAATATGTAAATGAGATGGGCTCTGACGTCATGAGCAGGGTGCAGTATTTTTACACAAAGCAACATCAGTTATGAAATGTTCAGTGTAACAAGGCGTTTGTATGTGCACAGTTTCAAATGATTTCGTTGAACAAATTTAGAGATATAACTGATTTTTCTACGTGTGAAAATACTGTACCCTGCTCATGACGTCAGAGACCATCATTTACATATTAAACAAATTGAAATATCTTGAAAACGCAGAAAGATACGAAAAAATTGTAAAGGATCTTCTATTACAATTTTATGAGTTCTTTCAAATTAGACAAACTCAATTTTTGTTGCCAATGTCCTTTAAGGTTAGTAATATTAAATAAGTGATTTATATTCAGCAATACCCTGCGAGCAGAGCCTTCTTTTCCTTATTTCTTCGCTGAGAGAGAGGAAGAAAAGTAGGCTCTGCTGTATTCGTGTTTGGCTTCGTCCAAGATTTAGGACGAAGTAGCCCGTTTAAGACCCGTTTAACCGGTTCTCGTTTTGTTTTCTGCTCTGATTGGGACTGGGTTCGAGATTGTAACCAAGCAACTTGCATGCATTGGCAATGGAAACCAGTCACGAATACAGCAGAGCCTACTTGTCTTCCTCTCTCTCAGCGAAGAAATAAGGAAAAGAAGGCTCTGCTCGCAGGGTAATTAAGCAATTGAGTTAGCATTAATTAATTGCCTCCACAGGTAAGCTATTCCACATAACTCGCGGCTGATGAGGCGATAGCCGATTTTTTTTAAACAAAATTCGAGGTGTTTGGATATCCGGATGAAGCACTTTTCTGAGTGTTTGATATAGCATCTCAAACAAATCAGTATTTTAAGAGAAAATCGAGGTGAAATTTCGATTAATTTATGTAATTTCTTCCTTCAATATCCATGCTAATTAACCATCGACACGGTAATGATTTCCTTTGTGCAGTTTTCCTCATGAATTACTAACGAGTTTGAAATGTTGACATGCTTTGTTTTGATTGGTTTATTTACCACGAGTACTTGCCGCGAGTAAAAAAATAGTTCAAAATTTCCAACTATCTGCCACGAGCGCTAAAATACTCGCAGCGTGCTTGCGAGTGCTCGTGGCGAGCTGCGAGTTGCTTCGTGCGAGGACTGGAAAGCCGTCTTTACACATGTATGTATGAATGAATAAAATGCTTGATTAGAATTCTTTACCTGTTGACGTTGCGCATGCAATGTGTCCATTTCCATCCAAAGCAACCGCTGAAACGGTGTCGTGACATTCTTCTTGGATGGGTTCTCCTATATAGAGATGGCGAACGTAGTCGTCATAATTCTCATTCGTGATGTTAACTCTCTTTTTGGCTTCATCCGTCACAAGGGCTGCGGGATTCACAATTTCTAAACCGTATTTTTCAGCAAGGTCCAGGGCACCCTCGTGGTCATAGCACAGTGATTGCTTTTTTTCATCACGCATTTTGCCACAGACACTGGGTTAAGAAAACCAGACACGGCCATCACTGCGCCTAAAACATCCAGTGAAACATGGAATTCAATTTCAGAATAGTGTGATATCTGCGAGTGGATAAAAGGTTGCACTATACACTAACCTAGACGAGCAACTTTCACAAACATTAGCTAATACTCCTAGGTTTAAACCATTTACTTTATAACGTCAGTCATTCACTAACAGTCTTTCTCAAGACTACACTAACCTAGACAAACAACTTTCACAAACATTAGCTAATACTCCTAGGTTCAAACCATTTACTTTATAACGTCAGTCACCACCACTAACAGTTTCTCAAGACTACACTAACCTAGACGAACAACCTTCAACCATTTACTTTATAACGTCAGTCACTACCTAGACGAGCAACTTCCACAAACATTAGCTAATACTGCTAGGATCAAACCATTTACTTTATAACGTCAGTCATCACCACTAACAGTTTCTCAAGACTGCACTAACCTAGACGAACAACTTTCAATCATTTGCTAACGTTGGTCACCACCACTAACAGTCTTTCTCAAGACTACACTAACCTATAGACAAACAACTTTCACAAACATTAGCTAATACTCCTAGGTTCAAACCATTTACTTTATAACGTCAGTCACCACCACTAGCAGTCTTTTTCAAGACTACACTAACCTAGACGAACAACTTTCAACCATTTACTTTATAACGTCAGTCACCACCACTAACAGTCTTTCTCAAGATTACACTAACCTAGACGAACAACTTTCACAAACATGTACTAATACTCCTAGGTTCAAACCATTTATTTTATAATGTCAGTCACCATCAACAGCCTTTCTGATTAATGCATTAACTTGGATGAGGCAAGCAACTTTCACAAACATGTTTTTAATTCTTTCTATTAACCTGTATTCATGCTGGCTCCATCCATGATCATTGCGTCACATTGAACATCACCTTTCTCGTTCAGAAATGAACCAGGACCTGCATTGAAATTTTTATCATTTTCCATAAAACGAACGGCCTTTTCTATACACATGTACAACTACATACCTACACGCCTACATATGTACAACTACACACCTACACATGTAAAACTACACCTACACATGTAAAACTACATACATACACATGTAAAACTACACACCTACACATGTAAAACTACATACATATATACACACGTAAAACTACACACCTACACATGTACAACTACAAACCTACATATGTAAAACTACACACCTACACATGTAAAACTACACACCTACACATGTAAAACTACACACCCACACATGTAAAACTACATACATACACATGTAAAACTACATACACACATGTACAACTACACACCTACACATGTAAAACTACACACCTACACATGTAAAACTACATACATACACATGTACAACTACACACCTACACATGTACAACTACACACCTACACATGTACAACTACATACATACACATGTACAACTACACACCTACACATGTACAACTACACACCTACACGCCTACACATGTACAACTACACACCTACACATGTACAACTACACACCTACACGCCTACAGCCCTACACATGTACAAACTACACACCTAAATAATGCCATCAAGAAATATTCACTTACATTTTCCAAAACATCATAACCTGCTCTAACTGACAGTTCCACTGCGTTAGTATAGCGTTCGGTAAGATCACGAGGCATTGAAATATATCCACCTCCTTGAACAATAATACAAGACGATTTTCTTTTTCTCTTTTCTGCCATGACTTTCAAAACTAAAGATACAATTACACGTTTGAAATTATTTTTAATTCATGGTGAATGCGTGTGTACAATTTTTAGTGCAAAGTTTCAAACTTTGCAGTATTGTGATGAATGGCGAAAATTCACACATAGATAGATAGATAATAGATATAACGACATACATACTTGTCGTAGTTGAAAGGCTAAAACCAGTGAAAATGTGAAACACTAGTATCAGTCTTTCATATACGACAAATATTTATGTCGCTTAAAGCCCGTAAGTCCTAAAGAGCGATAACAGACAGGTTTGCACCTTATCTATGGGTATTTCTTGAAAGACGTGTAAAATATGTATACTGGAGATTGTAGACTGTCTCCGCATTTTGATTTGGCGTTCAATAAACAACTGTACGAAGAACCCTGGCCATATATTACATGTAAACATGAATGTTTAAGTTCTACATGTATCTGTACCTGCGTGAACTTAGCGTGATTGGGCAGGCGATTCGCTAGGCTACATAACTTGAAGCTAGCAACATAATCATCAGACGATCGTAATTTGTAAAGGCAACAAAAACTTGTGTATCTTTACATCCACTTGGCAGATTTTAGTCAATTTTGATGTGGATCGACTGGACGTCACACGATACGTATTAGTATCGTATCGGAATTCTTGTGATGCGCCAAACTTTTTATGCAAAAATTTCGAGGAGTTCAAAAAGATCTTGATTTTAAACAGATGATGATGTTATTAAACAGACCGGAAAACAATAGCGAAGGGCACAAAAGACGTCAGTATTCATGTTTGTCAGAGGTTATAATTTTTTTTGCGTTCTTGACAAGAGAAAATGACTCTAAGAATCCCTCGAGATTCTATTTTGGGTTGTTTGTCTGAGTTTTGGCTTGTATTATTTTATTATTGGGCTTTGCTTTAGAGAATGGGCTGGAAGGTTGCGGGGCTGGCAGCTCTGTCTACACGTGGCAAAAATTGTTATTATCTTTGACGAGAAACTTTGCACTATCCTTGGGATCTAGTTATTAAATGAAATGTAATTTATTATATGAGTACCGAGATGGATTATGTCAAAGTTCTGGTGAGAACACAGGGAGCCCAACTCTGACGCCTCTTTTTTTGTTTTATTATATTGAGCTTGACTGAAAACCGAGGCCGCTTAACAGTTGTGTAAGCTGGGATAACAGTTTGGTAATATATGCATATATATGCAAATTACAGCGCGCGGTAATTTGAAACTCGAAACAGCTGTGGGCTTCTGTGCCACGTGAATGGCGCGTGACGCTCACTGAAAGCTGAGACGACTAAACAGGCAGTCAGTGACGCAGTGCTGGAAAACACGCGAGAGAGAAACAAGAGAAGAGAGGAAAGGGATGAAACAGCGACGCGTCTCTGTTCAACGTGTTCCATAAGTAGCTTGGACAGCTGTTTGTGATCGGAATCCGCCGGATGGCAAGCAGACCACCGCTGAGATCTCTGAATACAATTCATCCGCACTCAGAACGATCAAAAGAGGAATGCATAATTGCGAGGTAAGACAAAGCACTTGTTTGTTTAAATATTTATATGAAGTATACGTTTAATATTCAGTTTAATCTATTTGCTATTCACTATTTGCTAATCCTTTGTACGATATCTGTCTTCAGGTTGTTAGAGACATACACCTACTGCGAAGGCCATAGCCCTTCTGTGTCAGAAATACAAGGAGACATCTCCACATTTCTCGGAGATGTGTCCTCTCTTCACGAGCTGGGACGCCTCGTCAAGCATGCTTTCCCTTAGGTGAAGAAAGTTAAGGCGACAATCGAAGTCGATGGCTTGAGGAAAGCAAGATCAAGGACTTGTCTTTGTTCCACATTTAGACTACACGATTGCCTGGGAAGTAGAGTAACAATTAGGATTGAATTTAATTTATTAAAAAAGTCTTTTGAGTATTAGTATACTTACATTTTTAAAACTTCCAACTGTGTATAAAAGGGCCATAAAGAGTTATTCCAATAGATTCCTACAACGCACTACGATCAAATCACGAAATGCCAGTTCACGAATGGTTACGAAGGGGCTCGGAACACCAATCGGCATTTCCGACCATGATGTTCAGAGTAAAGTGTCCAAGCTACTTATGGAACACGTTGAACATAACAAGTCCGTTGAAATATCGTTAAATATTTACTTATTTCGGGTCGGGTTTTTATAATACAAGTACCATTACTTGTTTATGAACAATCTAACAAGCGATCAAAGGAAAAATGCTTGCGAAACAAAGTCAGGAACGCGTAGTTATTTCGAAAATTGAACAGCAACAATTCAGAGTTTCATCCCTTTCCTCTCTTCTCCTCTTCTCCTTCCGCCAACGTCAAATTACACAACACAGAACGCAGCACTGCGTCACTGACTGCGTGTTTAGTCGTCTCAGCTTTCAGTGAGCGTCACGCGCCATTCACGTGGCACAGAAGCCCACAGCTGTTTCGAGTTTCAAATTACCGCGCGCTGTAATTTGCATATATATGCATATATTACCAACTGTTAAGAGAAGCGCCGCGATCCCAGCTTACACAACTGTTAAGCGGCCTCGGTTTTCAGTCAAGCTCGATATAATAAAACAAAAAAAGAGGTGTCAGAGTTGGGCTCCCTGTGGTGAGAACCGACAACAACACTGTCCTTGACGTTTAAACATCTTCTTTGTACAATATCTTGTTTTTAATATATCTTGTTTTTTAATTAACATAAATATCAAGTCACAAGATGTCGATTATCGGATTATGTTTTATTCTTTATTTTCTAAACGGTAAGCTCGTAAGGAACACGATTATACAGTGGAACCCGGTTAATACATCTCATATACAAAGTTAATCACTTAGCAAGCACATACGAGTGTATGACCGTCTGACTATCAAAGCGTCGCTACTACTTTGAAAAGCTAACAGAGACGAAATATAATACGACACTAGCTATGCTGTTACTACGCAACGACCAGAAATAATGTAAACGCACTGGCAACAAAAATTGAGGAACTTTGAGGCAACATTGCAACAACATTATGAAATGATCTGGTGTAACGAAGAATACAAAATATATTGTTTAATACGTATGGTTCGTTAACGTGGAACAATGGAATATAAATTGTTCAGTTTGAGTTGATTTTGCGGAGGGAGGGAAACGGGAGAACTCCCAGACAAAAATCTTCGCTGATACACAGAAGAGAACGGACATATCTAGTTGACTACTCGTACGAGGCCTAATTTAGAGAAATACGGGTTTTTTCCAGGCAGTCGCCGAGCTATGTACTACTTTTTGAACCCCAAGTAACAAACCCCAAGTATCCAAGTAACAAGTAGAAATACTAAAGTGTTTAGACTGTTAGACTGATGTACATCATTGGAATATGGGATATGCCGAACTGTTGAATACAAATATTTAAATAGGAGTTATTGTTGCCAATGTCTTTCAACGCTTACTTAAGGTATATATATATATATATATATGTATATGTATATGTATATATCAAAATAATCAAATGTTACCTGTATGTTGCTGAAAAAGGCTCCAATGGCGACCCTAAGAGGCCCGTCCAGTCCTTTCGCGGTTTTTCTCACAAACGTGGGCTCCGGGTACGAGAATGGGCTTTTATTTCTAAAATATTTCGTCAAATACGCGTTTTCCAAATCTTCCCGAGTGAGTCTCAAGGAGACGGATCGACAACCATGCCAGGCAGGAGAAACACCATTCGTCAGAATCGGCTCAAATAACGACTAAACATTGTTTATCATGTTAACATGGATTAAGTAAGAAAGAACTTACTTAAAAAAAGTGGCCATGATTGAAAGTATGATTAATGTGCATTGTATAACTTTTATTAGAGTACAGAAAATATGTAAAGTTATACATTTTTAGAATGCATGCGTTAAGATCTGCTCAAATATGATACCAAATTCTAATTTTATCCATTGATAAAAAATATATATTAATTTTTCATGATTTTCAATCTTGTACCTAATGTATTGAATCTTAATAGTGAAATATAAGTAGCGTGCTGCGTAGGCAGTGTAGAAACAACAATCGAAATATAGTACGGTTAGATATACTGCCGAAACAGAGAACGTAGGAATCTAACGTTTCGAGCGAAGGCCCTTCGTCAGAGAGAAACGTGAATTGAAACGCGTATTGAATCTTAGTTCGACTTATTCCAATTGGTCTTCAAAATAATTAATGGAATTTGTATACTATGAAAGTGTTATAACAGCAAAATAGTTAGATATTTTGTTGCCATTTCACTTGATTTCACTACAGCTTCACAGCGTGGCATGCTTTCAAAGTTAATGTATTTTTTAAACCAACGGCAACATTGGAATTGGATATCATATTTGAACAGATCTTGACGCATGTATTCTAAAATATATCACTTTACATATTTTTCTTTTCTCGAATAATAGTTATTCCACATTAACCATATTTTAATGATGGCCACTTTTTTTTGTCCACCCCCTGTATCTTCCGATAATTCTATAAGAAACAATATTTGCTATGCGCAAATGATTGTTGTTAAATATACAAGTCACCATCTTTTTCAGTACGGTCAATTTATATTGAGGGTGGCTTGAAACTCGTGAAAGTGCACACTTTTTTTGTTTTACATTCATTAATATTTAAACGCTGCTATTGGCTGATTGCTTCATTACACCAAAAATGCAATGTGTTCAGACTGCACAAACGTGAACAAAAACTTAGAACAAAGAGTGAAATAAAAGTAGCGTGCTGCGTAGGCAGTGTTGAAACAACAATCGAAATAGAGTAAGGCCCCGTTCACACTATACCGGATAGGTTTTCGTGCCGGCACGAAAACCTTCCGGTATAGTGTGAACAGACGGCATAATTATGTGCCGTTTCGTGCCGAATACGATATAACCCCGTGATCCAACCAATCACCACGCTCTATTCTATTAACATACTTCCGAAACGATTTCGATCTCCGTTCACACTGGAGCTGAAACGGCACAAAAAGCTATCCGATACAAGATGTACCTCTTTCGAGATCGGAGCGGCGCAACGGCGTGCCGGCACAGAAATTGTGCCGGAACAGGCGTTTTGTGTGTGAACAGAAGGCCTATCCGGTATGGTTTTCGTGCCGGCACAAAAGCTATCCGGTATAGTGTGAACGGGGCCTAAGGTTAGATATACTGTAGCCGGCGCTGGGGTGATTGGGGAAGGGAGCGCCTGCGGGCGCCTATTGTTATTTTTCGTGCCGCCCCCTAATTAAAACAGTGTATTTTTGGAAGTTGTCAATTTCAAAAACCTGAGCTAAATAGCTTAATTAATTTGGAAGTTGATCGAATATTTACTCCGTTTAAAAAAACACTTATCTAGAATTAACTAAAATAGCACAGTTATGAATGAGCATGTGTATCAAAGTGCTTTCTTCATTCAAGAATTTGTGTGGTATATGTTCGCTGTGTCAGCGTCTGACAACATTATATTATTCTGCTGTTGCTATATCTAGCTTGGCTGATTTACGGTTAATAGTGTTCACTGCAAAATCTTTTAAATAATTAAACAATTTATGTTGAGTGGGCTACAGAAAGCTCAGACAGATTATTTTCGTAGTTATAAACGATGTGTATGTAACGACTATGACGACGATCAATATAAATATAATCATAACATCTCGCGACATTCGCACTCGCATCAATAATATTGAGTTAAATTTAATTTATTTTCCACTGATAACTGGCGCTGATGGCCAATGCAGCAAGAGAAGTACGCCTGAGTAGATCCCACTGATTCGAATCAAATGCGAGTGTAAGAAATTCTACATGATGTTTTGCTCAAGCCAGTGTCAGACAATTCAGTTTCTCGCCGTTAAGCCGAAGGGGCCACGTCTTGCGTGAAAATTTTACCGTAATTAACTGTTGGGAAACCAGCGAATAAACATTTTCCTTCTGATGCACATGCAGCTGCCTTATGGCCACTCTCTTCTCAATCTCAGTTTATTTTGAGCTCGTTTCCTTAATAATATTATATGCAAGGCACATTTTCACAACGCTCTTCTTCGCCAACGTCTGCAGCGGAAATTCAAACTCTCTTTGATTGATAGGTCATTAGCGTGTCAACCAATAGATTGCGAGCGTTCGCCGGCGAACGCTATACACGAAAAATAACAATGGGTGACTGCAGGCGCTCCTTTCACTGTCCGTCCCAATCCCCAGCGCCGGCTACGCAGGCTAGATATACTGCCGAAACAGAGAACGTAGGAGTCTAACGTTTCGAGCGAAGGCCCTTCGTCAGAGAGAAACGTGGAACAAAGACTTTGAGAGCTTCGATAAGTACTCTCAAAGCTGCTTTCTCACCACTCTGTCATTTTATCTTTCTTTTACCTGTGTCGATTACCGCTTTTCTATCATGTAACATGTATTATATTTTTAGTTCTTTGTTTTGATTGGTCTAGTCATGTAATTAGGATTCTGTCACCAATACGAGGGGTGTATCACTCCAGAAAAAGTGTACGAGATTTTTTGGATTTTCAAAACCCCGTGGGATATTTTTTAGCCTGAGTAAACAGCCGTCACTTCTCGCTCGGTCCCTCGCAGAAGTGACGTCTGAGCAACGAGCCACGAAATTACAAACTGATGACGTAAATCTACCGAGATTCGGGTAGTAGCGCTGATTGGTTACTTTGTAATCATACGATAATTAATTCAAAACTCGGCTCGACCAAGATCAACTCCGACATCATTCCTGTCTGAAATAACAAAGTTAAAGCTTAGTCTTTGCCAGCAAAGAAAGGTAGATAGATACTTTTGCTAAAGCGAGTTTGAGTTGCAATAAACAGCAACATTTCCCATCGAAATTGAACGATTTTGCCAGACATAGAGCGCCACTTCCTGTCGAGACTTCAAACTGTTGTATCGTAGCAACGCAGGTTTCATATTTCGTTCAAGCAAAATACGACAGTTTGAAGTGGCGCTCTATGTCTAGCAAAATCGTTCAATTTCGATGGGAAATGTTGCTGTTTATTGCAACTCAAACTCGCTTTAGCAAAAGTATCTATCTACCTTTCTTTGTTGGCAAAGACTAAGCTTTAACTTTGTTATTTCAGACAGGAATGATGTCGGAGTTGATCTTGGTCGAGCCGAGTTTTGAATTAATTATCGTATGATTTCAAAGTAACCATTCAGCGCTACTACCCAAATCTCGGTAGATTTACGTTATCAGTTTGGAATTTCTTGGCTCGTTGCTCAGACGTCACTTCTGCGAGGGGCTGAGCGAGATGTGGCGGCTGTTTACTCAGGCTAGATATTTTTTTGATTTTTGGGTAATTTTTTAGATTTTTTTTGGATTTTTTATAATTTTTTTTGCGATTTTTGGTGATTTTCTGAGATTTTTGGTGATTTTCTGAGATTTTTGCGGATTTTTTGAGATTTTTTGGATTTTCGGATTTTTAAAGGTGCACGAGATTTTTTGGAGTGATACACTCCTCGTCACATATATATTCAACTATTGTATCATGTAACTCATATCTCTGAAGATGTTGTTCGAGTAAACAACGAAACGTTAGATTTTATTAAATATTATGTTATTTTTATCCTGTGTTGGATGGCTTTTATTCGTGTTTTGTGCTGGGCACTGATATTTTTAATTAAAGGGTATTGGCAATAAAAATTAAGTTTGTTCAATTTGAAAGAAGTCGTGAAATTGTAATAGAAAATCTTTTGCAACTTTTCCGTACTTTTCCGTACTTTTCCGTTCCTTTCTTCGTTTGCAAGATATATTTCAATTTGTGTAATATGTAAATGAGATGGGCTCTGACGTCAGGAGCAGGGTGCAGTATTTCTACACAAAGCAAAATCACTTTTGAAATGTTCAGTGTCACAAAGCGATTTTATGTGCACAGTTTCAAGTGATTTCGTTGAAACACATTCAGAGATATAACTGATTTTGCTACGTGTGAAAATACTGTACCCTGCTCCTGACGTCAGAGACCATCTCATTTACATATTAAATAAATTGAAATATATCTTGCAAACGAAGAAAGATACAATTTTATGAGTTCTTTCAAATTAGACAAACTTAATTTTTGTTGCCAATGTCCTTTAAAGGGTATTGGCAATAAAAATTAAGTTTGTCTCATTTGAAAGAGCTCGTCAAATGGGTTAGGAAATATTTAGTTTTGGAAATATTTCGACAAAAGACAGCGTGCTGTCCGCCATGTTGTTGTAATATTGGGTCTAATTAACTAGGAAATTGGTGACGTCACAACCAGGGTAAACCTGATGAAACTACTCTGTGGGTGACCAAATTTCCACGGAAGGCTTTTTAAATGTTGTGGGTCACTTTAAAATGGAAATAGCGGAACAAAATCGAGTTTCTAGCTCATAATGTCATAATGTTGGCAAGATAAAAATTTCACTTTACCCTGGTTATGATGTCACATGCATATCGAAAATAATTCCAAGATGGCGGACAGGTACAAATATTTCCAAAACAGATAATTGTAAAAGGTCTTGTTATACCATTTGACGAGTTCTTTCAAATGAGACAAACTTTTATTGCCAATACCCTTTAAATCAGTCTATTTATTGTATCTCTTTTTGTCTTTTTTGCAGTAAATGGTAACTATATTGTACTAAAGCCTAGATACGTGTACTTTGACAACAATACAACACATTTTCAAGAAAAAGGGAAGGCAACATAATTAAAAACAAGTAAGTTGTGTATTGGATGGCGAATGATCATGAGGGACATGGGTCACTGATCTCTATATAACTGGATTGCATGCTCATCCTTTATGGTCATGCGGCAGTAAATATTTTGAAGCCATAGCTTGCTATAGCCCCCAGCCCTCCCAATATTACACACCTTCCTATGCCACTGATGAATATTTCAAGAACAAGTGTTATTTCCTATACAAATAACATTTCAATCAATTCTCCTCATTCCTGATTGGCTAATGATTTCAGTATTAAATTTTAATTCTTTTAAAAGTTCTTTCAAATAAGACCAACTTCATTTTTGCTTCGTAGGTACTTTAATAGATAGTTATTAACGCATGACTGAACGTTACCATGCCATAACAGGGTACATCACGTGGTACAAATTACCCAATCAGAACTCACAAAATACGTCGGTGTACAAACAACAAGTATTCGCAAAAGAGATATGGGAGTTTGTTAAAGTGGTTCTCTGATGAAAATATTGTTAGCAATGTTTTTGCATAATTCTAAAGATGTTATGGTAGTTAGTAAGCGTGCAAAGTTTCATTTCAAAGTTCGTTGAAGAAAAGGTGATATTTTACGTTGGAAGTTTGTATTTTGGAGCGCCGCCATTAAAGTGGCCGAGTTTGAGAAGAATGAGTCGAGGAAGCTTATGACGTCATAGACTCAATAACAACAATGACCTTTTTGTTGACAACAATGACCTTTTGTTTTTGTTGAGTCTATAACGTCATAAGTTCTCCTCAACTCATTCTTCTCAAACACAACCAATTTAATGGCGGCGCTCCAAAATACAAACTTCGCACATAAAATACAACTTTGTTTTTGAGAATTTCGAAATGAAACTTTGCACAATTACCAACTATCATAATATCTTTAATATTATGCGGAAACATTACCAACAATAATTTCATCAGAGAACCACTTTAAGACATGCGGCTGATTCCATTTAACGCAGTATTCCTCCAACGTTCACTCACTCCAGATTGATGGTATGGCTTTCTTTTGGCTCCATACCATGTTTTAGTTCGTCGTCTTTTATTGAAGCCCAAACCATTACTTTAGTGTTGAAAGCTTTTCCAATATTTCCATCGCGATCAATGACGATCACTCCGCCAAATCCGTTGACGCGTGTTTTCATCTTTTCTAAGGCGTTGTCCGCAGACGCCTAACAAATTATATCAACAGAATTAGACTATGGGAGTGTTTACATGAGTCCGGCCTATACTTTATTAAACACTAAATAGTTTGTTTAGTAGCGAACTATGACCCAGCCTTGTTTAATCTAACAACTGGTGTTCCGAAAGCATGTTGCTTAATGTGGCTAAATGTAATTTAGGCAAGGTAAAAAAGGAGACAATGCTAGTCAGCGGTCACTCATTATAATATGTGGGGATTATCTCAGCGCTCATCAAAGTCTTGTCAGCGTGGTCTGAGCTTGACTGGTTTTGCGCGCGCGATCTATTTATTACATATTTGGTCAGTGGTCACTCAATATAATTTGTGGGGGATTATCTCAGCGCTCATCAAAGTCGTGTCAGTGTGGTCTGAGCTCGACTGGTTTGCGCGCGCTGTTTATTGACGTCTAGACAACTAGAAATCTTACCTGAGCACTATCTCCTTGCTCTAGACGATAAATAACTTCTCTTGCCAAAGTCATTTTCATTATTGACTCTCCATGTCCCGTTGTAGTTGCCCCTCCATGTTCATTTGCGTAACCACCGCAGCCCACTAAGGGTGCGTCTCCAACGCGGCCTCTCATCTTTCCTGGTATACCACCTTGTTGAAAAACGAAATTCTTAGATTACACTAAAAATCGCTGTCCAGTTATCTGCATGCAAAAATTGAGTCAACATGTTCTCTATATATAATGCTGGTAATACTCATATATACAGATCATAATATAAGGGGGCGATTACATGTACCGAGCTGGACCGGTTAACCGAAAAATAGGTTCGGGAGAGACTCTCTTATTTAAAAGAACTTTTGAAGTTAAAGATTGACGTTTGCAGCTCTTCCCTATATCTCACTTCGTTCTTTAGATATTGAGATTTGCGTGATATGCAAATAACATCACTTAGACGTCACACTGTATAATGACTTGTTGGAAAATCATGTCTATTCTTGCAATAATTCAAGTAAATCACTTGAAACTTGTAATGTATAATGTCCGGCGATACACAGAAGCACATGCACAGTTAAAAGTGATTTTTATAAGTAATAACATGACTTGAGGGAAATTAGCGATTAAATTTCCCGCAGCCGAGGGAAGGTTTGTGAAAGGTTTACAAATCTTCCCGAGGCAAAGGGGAAATTTAATCGCTAATTTCCCGAAAAGTCATGGTATTAGTTTGTAATATTATGATCGCCGAGGAAAACTTTGAGAATCTTACCGACAGGAAATTTACACGGTTGATCAGAGAAGTTGCATCTAATTTTCCCGTGCATGTTGATGAGGGAAAATATATGCAAGCGGGAAATTTAGAAGAAGACAAAGGATTTCTTTGTCTTCTAATTTTCCCTCATCAACATGCACGGGAAAAGACAAAGGAAAAATTTCCCTCTTGCATGAGCAATGAGGGAAATACGAGGTTTACATTCCCTCGGAGAACAAAAGAATCCAAGGCGATCATGGTATTACGTTAAATAATCTCAACTTGATATTCAAGATTTTCCAACAAGTCATTATGCTGTGTGACGTCTAAGTGATGTTATTTACATATAAAACAAATCGCAATATCTCGCGAACGAAGTGAGATAAGGACGAACTGTAAACGCGATCAATCTTTATACATTCAAAAGCTCTTTTAAATAAAAGCGTCTCGCCCAAACTTATTTTTCGCTGAATAAGCCATTTAAAAAGAAAACGGGTCATCCCGCTAACCAGGCTGGCTCACAAGGCTTACACATGTATGAATGAATAAAATGTAACAGACGTTCGGTGGATGTTCGTCAAGCTCAATTACTCAGAAAAGATTTCTGAGACCCCAGACAGGGTTCGAGCTTGCAACCTTCTGATGACCGGTTAGACGCTCTAACTATTGAACCACTGAGGCTCAGATGGAGAGCTAAGGTTGCAAATTCATAGTCATATGTGCTCCTAAGTGGTAGCGTTTTCATATGAGATGTTGTTAAAATGACATAAGTTGTACGTATATACTCTCTCCTCCGCAGAGGCTTATATTCGCAGGCGCGCGGGCAATCGTAAAGCGCGCAGAGAACGTCAGGAAGGTTGAAAAAGAGGAGAGAAGCCTCTGCCAGATAATGTGCGGTTCTCTGGCACGATTTGTGGTTCTCTGGTAAGTGGCGTAAAAACCCGACGATTTGGAAGAAATTCAGCACTGACGATTTTCGTGAAGAAATAGTGCGATTACATGAATTTATTTGATTCTTGCTGTTATTTACGTGTCTGCCATTTTAAATCAATTTAGATGTAAACTATATTTCAATTAATTTAGACTTCTTTATTCTCTTTACGATAACCATAATTCAGAAGAAGATATAGAATGCTTTGCAATAAGTGCAAGTACGCCGGAGAAGGATTTTTAACACCGAAGTCGAAGTCGGCAAACGAACCGAATACGAAGAGATTTCAGTCAAGTATAAACAAATCTGCGGTTCTCTGGTCATGGGAGATAGCGACGATAATTTGCACGAAGTACAATGTTTTCTTCAAGATCTAAGTCTAGAATGTTGTTCTGGACGTTGTTAGTTCTGAATTCTTCTATGGAAATCACCCGGAACGAATAAAAGAATTCGGAACGCTGCCAGACAGACAAACGTTTTAATATCGAACGTTGAATCGTTGATTAACAAAGCCGACGAACTGCATGCGCTGGAATATTCTCAGCGCTAACTTTCTACATTACACCAAGCTCGCAAACGTACCACATGCACTACGTGTATACGTGAAACTTATCATAGGTAAGATCTATGTTTACAACAGTTCAGTGTCTTTTGATTTAAACTTCTCGGGTAGCGTTTGTTTACATTGCATAATTCAAAACTGGAAAATCCTGTCCTTGTGTAACAATATTAACATTCTCGAGTTGAGAATTGTCTGCCAGTAATTTAAATGTGTCTTTTGTTCACAATTGATGGATTTCCAACTTTTCCATAAGTTAAATTTGGTTATATATTGAAATTCCGAGTCTGGTGCCTAGTCCATCACGGAATTTGGGCGCCATATTGACAACATTTTCTGGCAGAGGCTACTTTTCTTTCCCTCTTCCCATAGTTCCTCGCGCGTCTTCTCCGCCTCCGAGCCTCTGTGGAGGAGAGAGGTACGTATATACATGTTGGTGTAATGTAACAGACGTTTGTTGGACGTTCGTCAAGCTCAATTACTCAGAAAAGCTTTCTGAGCCCCAGCCAGGGTTCGAACCTGCAACCTTCTCATGACCGGTTAGACGCTCTAACCATTGAGCCCCTGAGGCTCAGATGGAGAGCTAATGTTGTAAATTCATACCTAATAAAATGCTTGATTGCAATTCTTTACCTGTTGACGTTGCGCATGCAATGTGTCCATTTCCATCCATGGCAACCGCTGAAACGGTGTCGTGACATTCTTCTTGGATGGCTTCTCTCTTATAGTGATTGCGAATGAATTTTTCGAAATTCTTATAATTTATATCAGCTTTTTTCTTGGCTTCTTCCGTTACAAGGGCCTTGGGCTCTACAATTTCTAAACCGTATTTTTCAGCAAGGTCCAGGGCCCCGTCGTTGGTCATAGCACAGTGATTGGTCTTTTGCATCACGCATTTTGCCACTGACACTGGGTGAGGAAAACGAGACACGGCCATCACTGCGCCTATAAAGACGATACAATACAATAATTTATTGGACACTCCCCAAAGAGGCTTTTCAGTGAACAGTTACAAGATTATACATAGTTAATAGAACGTATACATGGTTGGGAAAGTCATCCAAAGTCATTGTTCTATGTTTTTGTTCAAGTTCATGGAAATTTGTGCAACTTCACGGTATTGTATTTTCTGTATAATGAAGCAGTCATCCAATAGCAAGGATCGGGTTTAATTAGTGTAGTCCTTCATCGTCACGTGTTGTGGTGCTTCATAGAATTTACTACCATATGAGGAACTCCAATGTCTTTCAACATGACCATTACTTCAAGTTGAAAGACAATAGAGCTTCCAAACCATATGTTCTATTAACTATGATTATTTATACAATACCCTGGTTGCTATGCGTGTTTTCATTGGCTGTTGGCCATGATCTATTAGAGGACAGACGCATGGATCATGTCAGCTGACTTGCTTTTTTCCTTCTTCATGCCCCAAAATCCGGCAAGAGTTTCGACAAAAACCTTTTAAATTTTTATTGTATAAAACAAATAGATTCCATTTTTTTGTTGTCTGTTCAGTTATAGATGCACAGAAGACGTCACAACGTGGTAAGAACATCAGTGACCCACTCGACTGCGTCTCGTGGGCCACTTTTTTGTTCTTACCACGTTGTGATGTCATCTGTGCATCTATAACTGAACAGACAACGGCAAAATGGAATCTATTTGTTAAACACATAACGGATTATGAGTAATAAATTAATGCTACACAATAGTAGAATTTTAAAATTAATAGTACGCTATACTTTGTCTTATACTGTTTTGGTAATTGGCTTCTCAACTTTTGTTTAAAAGTATGCATGGGTTTGCTTAACTTTAAAGAAGTGTCTAAGTTGTTCCATAAATTCACAGTGCGGTAGTAAAAAGATCTTTGACCAGTAGGGGTCTTAAACAACGGGACATTTAGCAACTGTGAACTTCTGGTAATCCGCTTGCTAACGTCACCTCGTTTAAGGTTACTGTAGAGCTTGATTTTTTTTTATTCGCTGAAAGTGAAGCATTTTATGAGGGCTTTCAGATTCTGGAAAGGAAATCATGTTTTTTTATTTCTAAACAAGGAAAAAGCGCATTGACAAGAGGTTTCTTTCACACGGCTTTTTCTCAAAGAAATGTTTTGAGCTAAAGTAAGAACTTTAAAAAGCTATAAGCGAACACGAATTTATCAGAATCATCTAAAAATTGATATTCCAGTAAATTAATATTTTGGTGACAAAAATGTGTCTGGGAATTGCAAAATTTTCAATATTTATCGTTTTACGGCCTTTTATGCAAGTAAAGCCCATTCAACCTCCTGTGTTAGCTGTGATAGTAAAAATTCGATAACTCTAAAAGTATTTCGAATTTTTACAAACCCAGACACTTTTTTTGCTGTGATATTTATGTAGCATGCTGCCAATTTTAAGAGCATTATAGTAAATAGTTGTTCGCTTATAGCATTTCGAGTTGGAATGGAAACTTTAATAAACAGAAGCGCTATTTTTCATTTGCGTTCATAAAATGACCAAATGTTTTGCTGCAGTTTTGTAGCAAGTTATATCAGCTTCCGAATAATATGTAGGTTTTGGTATATGCAATAAACGGACGGAGCGCTATAATGTTTTCCCTAAAACGCAGTCTACAGTAACCTTAATAAACTGAGAAGTTAAGTAAACTGGTGCATGGCCGTTGATACATTTAAACGCGGAAACCATTCAGGTCTTGCAAAACAGACTTAATATGATGACATTTACTAGTTCCCGTCACAATTAATGCGTGCTGCGAAATTCTGTACGGTCTGTAACTTATGTAAAAAAAATTTCTGAAGTATTAGACCATACCGACGAACAGTAAAACATTTTACTAAAAACTAAAGTATTATAATTATTGTAATAAGAGCATTCCTATTAAGTGCATGCTTAACACGATTTATCTGGCCTAAAATCGACATACAAGAAGATACAGTTTTTGTAATATGTTCATCAAAACTGAGGTTCTGATCGAAAATTACACAGAGGTCCTTTACATGTAGTGAGGGTTGGATTTATTTTCCTAATAATGTTACACGGAAGTCAGGTAGGTATGATAATAGCGAAGTGTTTGTGAAATGAAAATTTCAGTTCGAAATAAACACTTGTATTTATTGCAATTACATCATTGACTCGATATGTTTTGTTCTCACCGGGTAATTTAATCTCTAATTTCCCCCAAACGGGGGAATTCTAATTTTTTCCTCTAACAGGGCAAATTTCAAATTTCCCCCTCATTAGCATGCACGACTAAACATCCAAACAGCACTTTTTTACACAACAAAAAAATGCATTATTTATAAGTAGTAGCATAAAAAGAGGTGTATTGGCTATGAAACGTCCCGCTCGATGAGGGTCGAATGATAGTACTTAGGCTATTTGATATTTCGAAACAGACTAGTTTCTTCAATATCTAGACAACAGTCTTCATAGATATTGAAGAAAGTCAAGAAACAAGTCTGTTTCGGAATATCAGATAGCCTAAGTACTATCATTCGACCTTCAACTTTCAACTTGACCTGCATAGCTCAGTTGGTAGAGCATCGGAATAGACTACTAGTAAACCGAAAGTAGCGCGTTCGAATCCCAGCAGGGCCAAGTAGAGTTTTCTCTACTTGTCCGGTATGGTTCGTCACTCGGAGTAACACCTTAATATTATTCTCCACCCGAGTTCACTGCATAGCTAATAACTCTTAAAGTAGCTATGAAACGAAAGTTAAGTCTGTCATATTTGAACGAACGCTTAAAACGATAGAGTAACATGTTTTGCAGTTTTTCGTTTCCTTGCTTCGTTGTTGAGATATTTCAGTTTGTTTGATATGCAAATTAAACATCTTAACGTCACATGTGCATAATGAGTTATCGAAAAAAATCTTTTCTATTATCAAACCAAAATAATTCGAAAGAAGCAAGTGCTTGTGTTTCGCCCCCAACACCAAACATGTAGATTTTCAAGTGATTATGTTTGACAATAGCAAAGATATAACTTTTTTCGATAACTCATTTATGCACGTGTGACGTCAAAATGTTGAATTTGCGTATCAAACAAACTAAAATATCTCAAGAACGAAGCAAGGAAACGAAAAAGTGCAAAAGATGTTACTCTTATCATTTTAAGTGTTCTTTCAACTAAGACAAACTTAATTTTCGTTGTGTGTTTTCTTAATGTGCGTTACATTTTCATTATTTTGCTATGAAAAATTTTAGAAGACTAGTAGTAACACTATGATCATTAAATTTCATATTTGTCAATTGTGTATGTATAAAGATTATATTTATACACGTACCGATTTTTTTGCTGAATTTTGTATACAGTATAGAGCGTTTTCATCTGACGTCACGGCGGCCATATTGGTCTACCAAAACAATGAAATGGCGGCCATATTGGTGTACGGTATGGGAATTAGCTCTTTCTTATTCAAATATTTTGTATTGTTTCACCACCCCAATGGGGTCACCGATCACGTGAGTGAAAACGGTCTATTTACAAAATTAAATAAAAAATAATAACAACCCCCCCCCCCTCGGCCGTCGCTTGGATTCCTCCCTCGGTACTCATCTTAGTTAACTCCTGATGCACATGTGACGTTAAGATGTTTAATTTGCATATCAAACAATCTGAAATATCTCAACAACCATTACCTATTGTTTGGGCTGTAAGAATTATGGGTAAAAGCGGACAAACTTAAATAGTGACGTCATCACGATGGAGCGCTATTAACAAGAACTGGACTGGGGGCTAATCATCCTTACTCGCAGCCAGCGGCTGGATTACGAAGGACGCAGATCAACGCGGCCTTGTCGCTCCAGGCAGCCGCCATACGACTCAGTTCAGACCACGAATCACACCAGCTAAAATATAGGTGTTGAGATCAACCACAACTCTACCCACATGAGTTCCAAGCTCGACAACGGGTCATTCCCAAGCGGTCACCCATCGCAAGTACTAACCCTGTCTAACCAGGCTTAACTTTTTGGTGAGAGGCAGCGCGCTAACAGTGCACGCCACCCGTGTTCCCCGAAGTTACTTTGTCAGTTTAAGTGATCTTTCCAATATGACAACTTAATTTTCGTGCCATATGCACTTTAACACTTTGAAGCCTGAGGACGTGTCTTTAAGGTATACCCTGGCTCACGCCAGACGATTTTATTCAGCACAGGGAGAGGTCCAGGCCTCAAAGTGTTAAAACCTATCTCTTTAACACTTTGAAGCATGAGGACGAGTCTTTAAGGTTTATTCTGACTAACGCCAGACGGTTTTATTCAGCACAGGGAGAGGTCCAGGCGTCAAAGTGTTAAAGAGTATTGGCAATAAAAATTAAGTTTATCTCATTTGAAAGAACTCGTCGAATGGTATAAGAAGACCTTTTACAATTTTTCCGTGTCTGTTTTGGTTTTGGAAATATTTCGAGCAAAGACAGCGTGCTGTCCGCCATCTTGGAATTATTTTCGATATGCAAAATTATGCATGTGACGACATAAGCAGGGTAAAGTGAAATTTTTATCCAACCTGATGACATTATGAGCTAGAAACTCGATTTTGTTGCGCTATTTCCATTTTAAATTGACCCACAACATTTAAAAAGCCTTCCGTGGAAATTTGGTCACCCACGGAGTAGTTTCATCAGGTTTACCCTGCTTGTGACATCACCAATTTCCTAGTTGATTAGACCCAATATTACAACAAGATGGCGGACAGCACGCTGTCTTTGGTCGAAATATTTCAAAACACAAGAAAGATACAGAAAAATTACAAAAGGTCTTCTTATACCATTTGACGGGTTCTTTCAAATGGGACAAATTTAATTTTTATTGCCAATGCCCTTTAAGCAATTCCTATAATAAAAAACAAACTTTCCACAAACACGAGATAACCTGTTTCCATGCTAGTTCCATTCATAATCATCGCATCGCATTGAACTTCGCCTTTATCATTCAAAAATGAGCCACGACCCGCATTGAAATTTGGATCATCCTCCAAGATACGAACGGCCTTTTCTACGGCATCAACTGCAGTGCCACCCTACATGTAAAAATATATAGATGGTTAATACTAGAAATTACTATCGCAAGTGAAGTGCTGCCTCAAGTGGGACGAAAATCCTGATTAGATTCCTGATGTTTTACGAAATTCCCAATATAAGCCCTGGGTATATATCAATTGCAACAGACAGAGGGTATTTACACAGTTATTTTTAATTTTTTAATTATAGGATTTAGAATTAAACATTACTGACTTATCTCTTGATATTATAATTGGCAAGGGTTTTGACAGGGTAAACACTATAGTATACAAGTAATAAATCACCATGGCTCTTGCTGTGACAAAACTGTCAATGCAGTTCCAAGTGATAACCGAGAGTGATCTCTTTACGGTAAAATATTAAACCGAGGTCTTGCTGTATTGACCGAGCGATAGCGAGGTTAATACGTTCAATGCCGAGGTTTAATATTTTACCGTAAAGACCGAACGGTCGAGGTTATTAAGTAGTTTATTATATGGCACTTTTTATTACGAAATCAATCTTGTATTTCTTGGTCTTCGCTTCCTTTAACTTCGTCGAAGCATCAGACTTGCGTTATTTTCAGTTGTTTCTTTCTCGTCTGGATACTAAAATTTACTTTTATAATGTTCATCGTCATTTATTTTCGTCGTTTTGCAGCAATAACTTTCTTATTAGGATTTTTTGTTTGTTTCCAATCGAAGGGCATTAATGATTTTCATCATAATGCCCCCGCGGGCATTACGGAGACGTCTCGCCACTCAGCAACCAATCACAGCGTGTGGTTTTACCGGAAGTAATTCGTGCCAAATAAAAAATATATGTAACGGTCTGTCTGGGGCTCAGAAATCTTTTCTGAGTAATTGAGCTTAACGGACGTCCACCAAACGTCTGTTACATTACACCAAGCTCGCAAACATTCCACATGCAATACATGTAATACGTACAACTTATCATATATTATATGTGATATTTCTTCAAAAACTCGTTAATAATTCACGAGGTAAACACAAAGGAAATCAGTACCATGTCCGTGGTTTTATACCTGATAAAACTTCTTGACGTCAGAAAGAATACTAATGAACATACAATTTTATATAAGGAATACTAATGAACATAACATCCAATAACGAATCGTTTTTGAAGCCATCCAAAACACTCGCATCATGTGTTTTATCAGATCTAAAACACTCGGGCTGCGCCCTCGTGGTTTTAAATCTGATTAAACACTCCTGCACTCGTGTTTTAAGTCATACATAAACGAGTGGGAGTGTTTTACCAGGGGTTACAAACACAAGAGCAAAAATGAAAAATGTTTGTAAACATGAAGAGAATAATAAAAATCTGCAAGCCGAGTGATTTTTATTGTTTTTGAATGCTTTCCAAACACGAGAGAACATTGAAAATTACGAGGTAATAGGCCGAGTGATTTTTGTTGTTCTCGAGTGTTTGGAACCGCTGGTAAAACATGATATACGAGTGAATGAAATAGCTTCTCAATCGTCAATTATATAGTAAAAGGGCTTGGTGATATTGAATTAGACAATGGTTTCACGTTGAATTTATAATTAAGAAATGTGGTAATAAACGGTTCTTTGTTTGTGCCGTTTATAATCTGATTTCTTAATAATGAATTCAGTTTGCGCGACCTTTACCGGGTTTCAAAACTCGCACACGTGACCGAATATTTTTCTCTGATTGGCTAATTAGCTCATGAATTATTAATGAGTTTGAGAATTTGCATCGACAAATGTGCACTTACTGTTCTCAAAACATGATAGCCTGCTTTAACTGACTGTTGTACTGACTCTTTACACTGTTCAGTGAGGTCACCAAGCATTGGACTGTATCCTTGAACAATGATACAAGCCGTTTGTCTTCCTCCTTCTGCCATGGCTTTTAAAAGTAAAAATACATGAACATGAGAAAAGAAGAGTGTTCCCCCGATGAAACACGATAAACGAGTTGTTGATATGACATCTCAATCGAGCGATTTCAATTGAAAAATGCAATTAAAATAAATGTTCATGAGATTTTATTCATGAGTGTGTGTATACAACAACTTGTTTATTTTGCATAGATGATTGAGATCTTAAGAATTACATGAACACCGGTTTCCATCTAATATCTTGGGCTTTACTGGAGTATCCAACTTCAATCAGGTGATTGAATGAACTATTGTAATGGGCTGATTATCTCGTGAATTATTAATGAGTTTATATATATATTTAGTATAAATTTAAATCAATAATGCAAATCCTCGAATTTCATTGGCTATTGCAGGAGTTTATAATTGGTGATATAAACCTCTGGGATAAACCAATGAAAGTCATTCTTTTAAAAAAATTGACCAATGACAAAATGCGTAGTATAGCACGAACAGTGATCATTAGAGCCAGCGGTTGTTCTGTTAAGCAACAATGGCGCCGAAATTATAACGGAGTGGGCAAATGAAAGATGAAATTGGACATTTAGGTGAAGCAATACGTTCTACAGAAAACAAAAACGGCTACAAAATGGTTAGAATGGAAATTATTAATGGTAAGATCGTTAAATTGTTTATCTGTGTTCGTTTAAAACGAAATAACTGCAAACAAAACACATTTCAAAATTACGCTAGCTGTTGACAAGATTTCGTTATGAAAACTATATGCTAAATTGAATGTTTCTTTCAACTTTTTGTCACTTTTACAAAACAAATGAGTGGATATATATTGTTTCAATATTGTACATGAAAATCCATGCTAAATTATGCAAGAAAACTTTTCTTTTCCATCAATTACTGTACGGGCCAAGCAGATGTCCGAAATGACTGTTGAACGTTTGTTGTTGGCTGTTAAAAAATGTATTAAACGAGCCTCAAAGAATATGTTATGGTCGAAATTTATTTAACTTTTGTTGGTAAATTTATACTAAAACAATTAGACAACTCGCCCTCGTTTTCTATGAGCGATAGTCAATTCGCTGACTATTCGCTCATAGAAAACTCGGGCTCGGTGTCTAATTGTTAAATATATATATATATATATATATATATATATATATATATATAGTAAAATAAAGACAAAGTTGGTTTACTTCGTAAGAACTTTATTCACGACAAATTTGTTTCGTGTGGCAAGCAAAGCTTAATACCACACTCGTCAGGTGACTATCGCGTTTGTTGTGAGCGTTATGCGGAATTTGATATGTTTAAATCGTGTCAGTAAAATTACGTCATGTTGGTCATGTGATCGGTGAGTTGTGTCGAGTCGCGGTTGTGTCGAGTCGCGTGTTAGTTATTACATAATAAATGTTTCTTTCGGTGTCTACAGTTAGATATAAGTTCATTTCTACGATTAAGTGAGCTTAGCTCGGGTGGAAAATAATAATAAACTTTTCATATAAGCATAAGTTACATCGTTTAGTACTGATAGAGTAGGATTTGCAACGTTTCAAAATTTTCCATTTAATGGAATAAGGGACATCGGATTCTTTCAGCGACCAAATATGTTTGTTGAGTTCAGTGACATTTCTTTGCTTCTTATTTCTGAAGGAGCTTGCGTGATTCGAAAATCGTTTTTTAAAAGTGTTCTCTGTTAGGCCGACGTATGTTTGCTGCTCGTGGTTATCTTCTCTGGTTACGGTGACTTGATAAACAACACTTTTTGTTTGGCATTTTCCGTTGAGTGGACAGTGGATTTTCTTGCGGCAATTACATTCATTGTCTATACAGCGGTTTGGTTAGGGTGTGATTCTTTATTAAGTATGGATTTGTTGTGCCATGAAATAATATTCTGGATGTTAGGCATACAGCTATAACTCAACTTAAGTGTGTTGCGGTTGAAGATCTTGTGCAGTGGATGCATGGTTTCTCGGGAAACATTCGCCGATCGTCATCAGGAATTTATGGCCGATGTTGGTGGCGACATTGCAGCTGTAAGGCGGATTGAACCAGATAACATTTCGACTTCTGGTGCGTTTTCGGATTCGGATTCAAAACCACAAAGTCCCCGACACCAATTAACGAACTAACAGAATTTGAAGATAAAATGCTCACTCTCATTCAGAACATAGAATTCAAAAACACAAACTGTGAATTTCAAAAGGAACTATCACAAGACGCAACGAAAATGAAGAAAGACAACAGCAAACTACTCATCGCTGCTGACAAGACGGCCAACTTCTACCGCGTAGACAACAACTCATGCAAGCAATTACTGAAAACCGCCATAACCAAGTCTTACAAGAAAGCTCCATGCAACTGCCTCACTAAAATAATCTCTGAAGAAAAGAAGATCGCAGAAAATCTTGGCCTTGACAACAAAATCGACGCGCTAGCTGCGAAAGAATCATTCGTCACGTTAAAAGACCACAAACCGAACTTCATCAATTACTGTCTATGTTAACGATCTACCGTTGGTTCCACAGAATTGCTCCTCAGAATGCTATGTAGACGACACTAAACTCTATGCTTCGTTTCGCCTGGAGGATTGTCAATATACTGCGACAGAGATGAACTGTGATTTGGTCAGAGTGAGTGCGTAATTGGTGTTTTAACAACCATTTATTATTAAACCCCGAAAAGACAAAGTTAATGGTATTTGGTAGTCGTCAAATGAGATCTAGAATGCCAGATTTCCGTCTGTCTTTACTGGGAAGAGACATCGTCCCTTCACTAATAATTAAGGACCTTGGAGTGACGTTCGATCCAGAAATGTCCTTCGATGATCACATAATGAACACAGTTTCAACCTGTATGTCGCGTCTTGGACAAATTAACCGCGTTAAACATGCCTTTGACAAACAAACTTTAATTACGGTGATCAATGCCCTAGTTTTTAGCAAGTTGTATTATTGTTGCAACGTTTGGTCCAATACAACGGACAAAAATCTGCACAAATTACAAGCCGTACAAAATTTCGCCTGTCGAATCACTAGTGGATCGAAAAAGTTCGAATATATTGCTCCTCCTCTAAAGGAATTACACTGGCTTCCAGTCAAAACCCAACTTTATTATCGCCAGGCAGTGATGACATTTAAATGTATGACCGGATGTGCCCCTAACTATCTTGTCTCACAATTTATTAAGAGGGGAGACGTCAGTAAACGTAATACAAGGAGTTCTCAGCAACTCAATATTCCACTCTTCCGAACAGCTTCGGGTCGAAGAACTTTTTATTATAGATCAGTGACGTTATGGAACGATTTTAAAAATGACCTCAAGTTATGTAGTTCAGTTGATGTATTTAAACGTTTATTAAGGCGTGATTTGTTCATGAGATTTTTAAATAACTAGGAGTTAATATATTCATATGCTCCTATGTATATTTTAGTTCGTATATTTTTACTTAATTTTAATCAAATTACCATTATAATATTGTAATTCATGTTTCTGAAAAGCCCCTTTTGGGGAGCAACATTAAATATTCAATTCAATTCAACCCAACGTGCAGACTCATCAACCATCCAAATCGGAAATTGGCATCATCAGCAAGAAAATCCTTGAAAGAGTCAACTCCAAAGTGGTGGAATCTACTGGTGTAAACCAGTGAAAAAATAGCGAATCAGTCCTAAAAGTGGTATAAAGATATCCCTAAGAAACCCGAACACTCTTTCGTCTCCTTCGACATAGTCGACTTTTACCCCTCCATTTCAGAAGATCTACTAAACAAAGCTGTATTATTTGCCTCACAATTTGATGAGATAACTGAGGAAGAAAAGCAAATAATGATCCAAGCAAAAAGATCCCTACTTTTCAATGGTAAAGAAGCATGGTGTAAAAAAGATACCAACTCGCAGTTCGACGTAACCATGGGCAGCTTCGATGGAGCAGAAACCTGTGAACTCATTGGCTCCTACCTATACGATCCAAATTATCGCCGCAACACCGAAAAAAACTTGGCCTATACAAAGATGACGGATTGGGGGCATTCAACGAATCTCCAAGAGAAATTGAAATCATCAAGAAAGAAATATGCAAAACGTTCGGCGAGCACAACTTGAAATTAACCATTGAAGCTAACAAAAAGTGCGTCAACTTCCTAGACATCACACTAGACCTGAGAACTGGAATATTTAGACCGTACATGAAACCCGGAAATGTCCCCCAATATGTTAACAGACACAGCAACCACCCGCCATCAATACTCCGCAGTACCGTAAATGTTCGATTTAGCGCCGCTCTCGATTAAGCGCCGCTCTCGATTAAGCGCCGCATCCAGAAGCAGGATAATTTAATAAGCGCCGCTCTCGATTAAGCGCCGCACCTTCGAAAAAGATGAATCAGCAAAAAAACACAAACCGATACGCTAACATATCAACATATCTTTAATACATCACTGGAAATTTTTTAAACGATTTTTCTACGTGTACGATCTCAAAGTGTGTGTATTTTTCTTTGCGAGCCTGAAGCTGTTCGTCCAGTATTTTCGCCAATCTGTACTCCTTCGTCAGAGCTGTGAATTTTGCTGGAACAACCAGACCGACTTCTCGTTTTCTCTTTCCAGAAACTTTGGCTACCAACTTGTTCGAATCATTTGCCTTCAAAAAATTGTTCATCAGACTTGATAGTTCGATGGGAACGTGACCCACTAACATCTTCTGTTCGCTTTCTGTGGAGTTCTGTACACGCGAATTGCATTTTTGTCGTACTCCATTGCCTCGCCACGTTTATCTTCAACGCAGTTTAACATTTCTCCATCGCATGGTTTCCAAACGGATTTGTAAATATAATGGCCACGGATAACTGTTTCAAAATCTACGCTGTAAAACATTTCCAACTCTGCAGCGACTGAACGTGCCATGTTTTCCGATCAAGAGGCAAGATAATTCTTCAAGATAATCTATTCTATATCGATTGTGTCGTGTAATTACCATTTTTGTGAGTCATCGCTCATTGTTAAAAAAAATTCCGACATCGATTGTGCCGTGTTACCATTTTTGTGAGTTATCGCTCATTGTTCTAAAGCATAAAAGGAATTGCTTCCGTCGCTTCTGACTCTCTTGAGTTGATTCAGTCTGATCGTGCATCTCTAGTATGGCGAATGTTAGTATTGGATCAAGCGATGAAATTTCTCATAAAGGAAAACGTGTGCGCTCTTACAGTGCTGCATTCAAACTTGATCACATATCGTGAGATGAAGGGCAACGGAAGTGTCGAAGCTGACGAATTTAAGGCCTCTGATGGTTGGCTTGCAAATTTTATGCGACGAAATGGTCTTTCACTGAGAAGAAAAACATCGGTTGCCCAAAAAGACCCAGAGAGGCTTATCGGAAAACTCGTATCGTATGTACTGCAAGTCAGACGATTATCAGAAAAGAAAAATATGCACCTTCGCAAATAATAGCGATGGATGAAACCCCTATTTGGTCCGACATGGTGTCTGAAACTACAATTGATTCGACAGGCAAGAAAACAATCACGATGAAGACAACTGGTCATGAAAAAAGCAGGGTGTCAGTGTGTTTAGCTGCGAAAGCAGATGGAACTAAACTCAAGCCAATGGTCGTGTTCAAGAACGCCAAACGTGAAACATCTGCAATGAACAAGGAGTTTAGACGACATGCCGTTGTTGCCAGCTCGAAAAATGCTTGGATGAACACTGAACTGACCCATGTTTGGTTTGAATCAGTACTTGGAACAGATGCTTTCGCTCGTCGCTTCTTAGCTTGGGATTCGTTTGAATGCCATATCGAAGAAAGTGTCGCGTGTTCATTGAAGTCTAAGAGAATTGACGTGGCAGTTGTTCCCGGTGGATGTACCAAGTACATACAGGCACCCGACGTGAGCTGGAACAAACCATTTAAAGCGGCATGCACCGAGAAGTACGACGAATGGTTAGCTACGGTTGGAATCCACGAAGAAACAGAAGGCGGAAATTTGAAAGCCCCACCTAGGAGAACTATTTTGCAATGGATCATTGATTCGTGGGCTGAGTTATCAACCGATTTAATAAAGAAATCGTTTGAATCGTGTGCGTTGAGTCTTCCCATTGACGGTTCCTTCGACGACGTAATTCATTGTTTCAAGGAAGGCGAGCCCTGCAGTCAAGGTCGCGAGGTACTTCGATCGCAGCTGTCCATCCTAAAAGAGCCGGACACAAATCCCTTTGAAGTCTCTGATTCAGATGTCGAAGATGCCTCTGATCCACAGCTATGGATAGACGACGATGAAGGCGATGACCAGGACGTTGACGTTCTTTTTTGAATTTATTGTGCTATTGGGTATTATGAAAATTATTGGGTTAAATTTATTGGGTTTTTCTATGGATAATTAAAGTTATGTTATGAGCATTTTGTCAACCATGGCCAGAAATCTAGGACAACATGGCGGCAAAGCATGCGCACTGAATCCCTTTTTAATTAATTCAATATGGCGTCCTTCAATAGATTTCTTAAGGAAATATAAAGAACAATCATTTTCGGTTATTTACTATTGTAAATTCCGACATGCGAACGTCCAAAACTTCATCAAATTGAACAATCGTTCAGCACTACAATTTCTATTAAGTTTGGAGCGTCCTAAATAGGTTCCCGAGCCCCTCACAAACATACCTCTTATTCGCTGTTTAAAGTCTATTAATCTGCTATATCACTTATTTTGGAGCTCCAATTTTGGCTGCTTCTGTGTTGTTGTTTGTCCACGATGCGAACGTCTAAATTTGCTCGGGATGAACGTTACTTCGTTTTGCGGAGTTGTTCGTTCCACTTTTTCGTTGTTTAATAGGTTCCCAAAGACCTTAAAATGTACGATTTATTGCAGCCGAGTCGTTGTAATTTAATCCATCAAGCGCCGAGATAAATACTGAACTCGGCGTGAAGAAGCAATGCATTCCTCGATAATTTCGGGTTCTTGTCCGCCATTTCTTATGGAGCTGTTGCTAGGTTGCCAGGGTCTTAAGCGCTGTTATTATTATTAAATGTGACTGTGGATTCAGAAATAATAACCGAAATTTATGCGGCAATTTTTGTGAGTATGAGTGTACAGGCCTGTCTAGACGATTAAACCTTTTGTAATTTGATATTTGGGTAAGAAATGGGTCAATAAGACATTTTAGCGAATAACTCTACTTTAATTTATTGCTATAGACTTCTGTTTATAGCCGAAATGATCGATATTTAGCCATCAGAATTTTCAAATTAATATTACCATCTAAATATGAGCCTACAGGCCACTGCCGCTGAGTGTCCTGGATTTCTAGCCATGTTTTTTTAATAAGCGCCGCTCTCGATTAAGCGCCGCTCTCGATTAAGCGCCGCACCAAAAGATTACAAATTTTAATAAGCGCCGCGGCGCTAAATCGAACATTTACGGTATACAAGAATCCATCAACCGAAGATTACCTACCATATCTTCTGATAAAAAGTCCTTTGACTCGGCCAAGCAACCGTACCAAGAGGCCCTAAAGAAGAGTGGTTACAACTACAACCTTAACTTCAAACCGCAGCCAACGAAAGAAAAACTCACCAGAAGTCGAAATGTTATCTGGTTCAATCCGCCTTACAGCTGTATTGTCGCCACCAACATCGGCCATACATTCCTGATGACGATCGACGAATGTTTCCCGAGAAACCATCCACTGCACAAGATCTTCAACCGCAACACACTTAAGTTGAGTTACATCTGTATGCCTAACATCCAGAATATTATTTCATTGCACAACAAATCCATACTTAATAAAGAATCACACCCTAACCAAACCGCTGTAGACAATGAATGATTGCCGCAAGAAAATCCACTGTCCACTCAATGGAAAATGCCAAACAAAAAGTGTTGTTTATCAAGCCACCGTAACCAGAGAAGATAACCACGAGCAGCAAACATACGTCGGCCTAACAGAGAACACTTTTAAAAAACGATTTTCGAACCACGCAAGCTCCTTCAGAAATAAGAAGCAAAGAAATGTCACTGAACTCAGCAAACATATTTGGTCGCTGAAAGAATCCGATGTCCCTTATTCCATTAAATGGAAATTTTTTGAAACGTTGCAAATCCTACTCTATCAGTACTAAACGATGTAACTTATGCTTATATGAAAAGTTTATTATTATTTGCCACCCCGAGCTAAGCTCACTTAATTAATCGTAGAAATGAACTTATATCTAACTGTAGCCACCGAAAGAAACATTTATTATGTAATAACTAACACGTGACTCGACACAACCGCGACTCGACATAACTCACCGATCACATGACCAACATGACGTAATTTTACTGACACGATTTAAACATATCGAATTCCGCATAACGCTCACAACAAACGTGATAGTCACCTGACGAGTGTGGTAAGCTTTGCTTGCCACACGAAACAAATTTGTCGTGAATAAAGTTCTTACGAATAAACCAACTTTGTCTTTATTTTACTATTTCGCTCTATTTCGGTATTGAGCACTCTATCAATATGGTTTCGAACTCGATACTAATTATCTGCTCACTTATCTATATATATGTATACTGTATATATTAAACTTTTCCAAGTACCGTTATCAACCGACAATTCCGGGTAAAATAGAAAGAAAATTAACATCTTGTAAATTCAGGATTTGGGTCTTGAATCTTGATTTCAAAATGATGTAAATTTTGAATGTTTATTGTCTAATCTCAGGTCACCTGCTAGACCGAATTGAAATTTTGAGGCAGGCCTAACTCTGGACCGACCTTCCGTGCAAACAGAATCTAAGTAGTGAAATAAAAGACAAGTAGCGTGTTGCGTAGGCAGTGTTGAAACAACAATCGAAATATAGTAAGGTTTGATATACTGCCGAAACAGAGAGCGTAGTAGTCTAACCTTTCGAGCGAAGGCCCTTCGTCACGTTTCTCTCCGACGAAGGGCCTTCGCTCGAAATGTTTTCTGTTTCGGCAGCGTATATCTAAGAAGCTTTTTAAATGACGTAATAGGCATACTTTGACTTCTCAAACTCAATAGGTCGGCCAGCCGAATAATCGTAACTCAACCCGGGCGAGCACTCGGCATTGCCAGCCGGTATCTTGGCAAGGATGAACATTTCCCCATTTAAACACTTTTTCCCGCGAGTAATTCGGCATATACCGGGGATGTATTCTCTATATTCGTTCCTTCATGTCACTTTCGTTCATGATAATCAAGTTATTACCCTGTTTGCTGGGATAAACTTTACATTTATATACAAGCGAGTAAGCTGGCAAGTTGTAATCTTTAAGAATAGCTATACGGGGATCGTTGCTTTATGTCAGGGTAACTCGCGGCCCCATAGATAAACATAAGTGAACTTTCATGTTGTCTGTGAATACCATGACAACAATAGACAGCTATACTGCTATGTAAGTAAAGTAATTTATGTTTATAAAGTGCTGAAATAAAACGGATATTTGGTTAAGTTTAACACAAGAATATTTAGATATTAGAAGTCACATTATAACACTAAAATACATACATACAGAAGCCTTCTATTTTTGTTTCGTGGACAATCTATAATGTAATTTGCAAGTCTGATGATGCAAAGCGGCAGAGGATGGACGATTCCAAAGTCGCGGGGTAGCAAAATGCCCGTTTCAAACGTCGCTCGTCAGTCTTCTCATGCGCCGAACCTAATACAAATAGATTCGACGTTGGAGCGGCTCTGGAGCGGCGTCGATTCAAACGTCGAACGGAGCGGCGTCGATTCAAACGTCGAACTTAATTCGTCGAACCTAATTCCTCGAACTATTAAAAACCGGCAAAAACCTTCCGCATGATCAGTGGCAGCGATAATAATTAGAATAATTTATACATGAGGTTGGGCACATGAGAAGTTCGATGTTTGAATCAGAGTCGCCCCAACGTCGCATAATGCGATAGGCCTTGCTGTTCCAAATACAATCTGCTGCTCCTAATACAACCTGCCGCTCTTAATTGATTCAAACGTCGCTCTTGTGCCGCACTTAATGCTTGTATTAGGTTCGGCGCATGAGAACAGCGACGTTTGAAACGGGCCAAAGTTAATAAACCATCTAGGGACTGATTGATTTCGTAATACCTCAATGATTTATGTATGTGAAAGTAACCGTGCCATCTGTATTCGGATGGTCACGGACCGACATCACTTGCTAAATACACGTTGCTCTCAGATATTCTATGTATCGTATGATAGGTGCAGATGGTTCAGATGGTACGGATCTCGGGTGGTCACGGACCGACATGAGATGATACAGGTGGTTGAGTCTTAATAAATACACGGATTATCAGCTCGTTAGTCGGGCTTACCTCTATGCCCTGTGGTACCGCAGCCGAGTCGTAGCAGGCGTTCTGTTCTGGGGAAGAATGTTGAGACTGAGAGACTGAGAGGGGCAGGTTGAGAACGGCTAGGTTTCGGCTTGTTTTTTTCGGTGTCACATTTTGCATTTTTGCACTTTTTACTTTTTGTTCACGCTTCCGGTGAGTTGTCAGCCGTGACTGACATATTGTAAGTTCTTTTGCTCCTTTCGCTTTTAGAGTAAGTTGGACAAAAAGTTGAACAACTTTGCCTTTTGATCTTGCACGCAATACACAGAAATGGTTCATCCTTCTTCATAAAACCTCTCCTAATAAAAACCGTGTTGTGTCGCCGCATGAAATTGATATTGTAAGTAACTTATAGCATAGTTAACATAGCTGATAGCCCACCTGCTTATAGTTGTAATGGTAATAACACATTGCGTGACTCCGCTGTCTAATTATATTCGGAATCTGAGATGTTCTTAGAATAAATTGATATACTTGTGGCGTCATGCCTAGCCTGCGTGGGAACGGAAACGGGGGAAGTCTGCACGCAGGCTACGTCATGCCGTGGTAATGCGCGAATCACGAATATATCGTACTTGACGTACGCCGGAGTTTTATAATTAACGTCAGACGAGGCAACATTGTGAGATACACACGTAAAAACGCACAGTCTGATCAGCTCTGATATCAGATCTGATATCAGATCTGTTCGGAGAAATGTAGCGACCCTTGATACAGCCTGACAGCTACAGAATGTACCAGCGCTGATGTATAAACATTTAGTTAGAATTTCTAACAGACTGCGACAGCTCCGTAGACAACATACCTGTTCAGTCTGTTATATCAAACTGATACAGCACTGACCGTGTCAGGCTGATACAGTTTGACAGAATATGTTCTGAACAGTCTGTTGTAGCTGCAGGTATGATACAGATATGATATCATAGGTGTATCATAGCTGATACTGGAACAGGCTGTATCAGGGCTCGCTACATTTCTCTGAACAGATCTGACATCATTCTGCATCAGGTCTGACACAGAGTGTGTGCACTTGTGGCATAAGTGTCTACCATCTACATCGTCTGATATCGATCCGTGACCATATGCAACGCCCTTTTACCGATCGTTACTATAGGGTGGGGGTTGGAGTATGGGGTTGAACATGTATGCTGCGAAAATTCCGTTCTTAGAGCCTGCGGTCTTTTTTTGACCACCGCCAAGGATGGTTCTGGGGAATTCCGACAACATTCGCAATTGATTGGTTTGGTAAACAAGTCCAGCAAAAGAGCCCACGTTTCTGGTCTCCTTCCTTTTCCCACTCCTTCCAGCTTATATACGCTAACCTGACACACTATAGTGTTAACACTTTGAAGCCTGACGACGAGTTTTTAAGGTTTACTCTGGCTAACGCCAGACGATTTTATTCAGCCCAGAGAGAGGTCCAGGCCTCAGAGTGTTAACCACCTAGCTTGTATACGTTAACCTGACCCACTAGCGTGTTTACTGTCTAGCTTATACGCTAACCTGACCCACTAGCTGACTAGCGTGTTTACTGCCTAGCTTATACAATATAACCTGACCCATTAGCGTGTTTATCGCCTAGCATATACGCTAACCTGACTCTCCAGTGTGTTTACTGCCTATATATAGAGCAACGTGAAAAGGTGCTTGGTATAAACTACCGAGAATGTTTTTTATAACGAAATACTGACGTTTCGAGCGAAGCCCTTCATATAATATTAATATATATGTTTAGGTGCATTGCAAAGGATTTTTGGCAATGTACAACCTCTCCTTATGATCATCATTATTATCGTATTTTTTATTTTACTGCTCACTGTCACTGTAATGTTACTGCAAATTTGACTTACCTTTTGTATATCTACTTGTCTTTACATCTAGATCTACGTTAGTGTAATCTTCAATGAAATCTAACAGTTTGTTCACATAGAGATCTTTTAAGTTTTTGGAAAGGCTGCTCTACTGATCGAGGTAACCTCTTTTATACTCATACTACTTCAGTCTCTAGCCGGCGTGCAGACTCATATTACATGATAATCGTTATCATGTGTAATATGAGTCTTATATGAGTCTGCTGCAACCAGACGCCGTGCTAAAAGTACGGTGCCCTGTTTGGCGTCAAAAACGTCGCGTTAAAAACGTCGTTGACAACCGCGACATTTATGCTAGTCACTGCGGCTGCGTTCAGACGTCGAAGTCTCATTGTATTTAGCCTGCGTAGCCATTCAACTAAGTTTTATATTTAAAACCTCCATGCAAGAGTTTGGAATATATCTTAATAATAGGAGGTTCCTGAATTTGATTTTGAAAGCGAACACCGTGAGACGCTTTGCTTTCACATGACGCCGCAGACATTTCCGTTAAATAATCACTACTATTTGTATACCTTTCACAACTGTTTTATTTCGGTAAACACTCGCTGTCATTACTGTTTTTTTCATGAATATTCGTTCCATTGATAGAAACATGATTACTCTACCATTCACACCTAATTTCATACATTGCCAGTCCACAGTTTTAGAAATATTTGTCAGCAGACACCGTCGGACACTGCAGACATATTCCGTTAATATTAATTTATCTCTTCCACAGATTTGCGACCAACTCTCAGTCTTTTAACTCCCTTTAATTGTACTATAATTGTTTTTTTTATACAAAGGGAATTATTGAAATAATAATTTACGCGAAATTTTACTGAATTAAATGCCATGGATTTTGAAATATTACAATTAATACAAACAGTTAATTTAATAGCTTCAGACATTGGCCGCTCGAGATCATATTTCATTTGGGGGTGTTTGATAAAACCAAAGAGCTCCACTGCAGGCGTTACTTCTAAGCCCTCTCCCCAGTCCCCTCATCCAGTAACGCCTCTTACGCAGACTACATTGTATTGCATTGTATTGCATTTTACATAGGGCCACACAAAATCGTTTAAATTTAACTCTTTCACTACCGAGGGCTCTCCACTTGACAAGTAAAATCTGGTCTGGCGTTAAACAGAGTAAAATACTAAAGCTACGGTTACACACACCGATTTATGTCGCCAATTTGTATCGCAACGGCATTGCGAGATAACTCGGTGTGTGTAACATACCCAGTCGACACCGATTTATGCGTTGCTGAAGCATTGCAAGTTTTTTATAAGGGATCAAAAACTTGCAACGAAAATCTGCAACGCCGCACAAATCGACAAGTGTAACATACCTGTCGCCGATTTGTGTTGCAATCATGCCAAATTTCTTTTGTTCAAGCTCCGCCCATCCTTGGTTTATTTTAATACTTGATTTTTCTTCAACACAAATTGATGTGTGTAGCCGGGTGACCGATTTATCTCGCAATACCTTGTGACGCAAATTGGCGACACAAATTGGTGTGTGTAACCGTAACTTAATAGTGAAATAAAAGTAGCGTGCTGTGTAGGCAGTGTTGAAACAACAATCGAAATATAGTACGGTTAGATATACTGCCGAAACAGAGAACGTAGAAGTCTAACGTTTCGAGCGAAGGCCCTTCGTCAGAGAGGAACGTAAAGAGTGTAAAGAAACAACGAGCTTGTATAAGAAGGATAATCATGTGACCAAAAATAAGCCACTCAGATAAAAATAACAATAGAAAATTAATAATGAGATGCGAAAAAATTAGACAATCAAAGCAAAATAACAATAACAAATCAATAATGAGATGCGAAAGACATTTGCTATTCCTACCGTCGATGAGCAAAAAAGGACGGGGTGTAAAAACGATGAGCGAGAGTAAAAAATAGATAAATTAATTAAGGGAAAAAACTGTCTATGCCCGCCCTTGCTAAACAAAAACGGCATCTTCAGAAGTGTTAAAGTGCACATGAAACGAAAATTAAGTTTGTCTTATTTCAAAGAACACTTAAAATGATAGAATAACATCTTTTGTAGTTTTTCGTTTTCTTGCTTTGCTGTTGAGATATTTCAGTTTGTTTGATATGTAAATTAAACAACTTGACGTCACATGTGCATAATGAGATATCATAGAAGGTTATACTTATATATCTTTGCTATTATCAAACCAAACTTAATTCGAAGGAAGTGTGTGCGTGTGTTTCTCATATATCTTTGCTATTATCAAACCAAACTTAATTCGAAGGAAGTGTGTGCGTGTGTTTCTCACAACGCCAAACATGTAGAATTCCCAAGTGATAATTATGTTTGATAATAGTAAAGATATATAACCTTCTCTGATAACTCATTATGCACATGTGACGTCAAGTTGTTTAATTTACATATCAAACAAACTGAAATATCTCAACAAGGAAGCAAGGAAACGAAAAACTGCAAAATATGTTACTCTATCATTTTAAGTGTTCTTTCAAATAAGACAAACTTAATTTTCGTTTCATAGCCACTTTAATAAAAGAAAAGAGATACTAAAAGTCTTCTTCGTTCGAAAACGAATGATACGGTTGGCAAAGAGTTAAGACAGAAATGATGAAAAGTATTGCAATTTAAACTCGATTGTGATGGAAAGAATATCTGAATGATATCATCCACATGGTTTACGAGATTCCCAGAGCTACTTGACGCATTAACGCTTGGGTTGGGTCTGGGTACAACATTGCCCTATTCTTGGTTTTCATCTGACGTCCCGATGGCCATATTGGTGCACAGAAACAATGAAATGACGATCGAAATATAGTAAGGTTAGATATACTGCCGAAACAGAGGATGTAGAAGTCTAAGGCCCTTCGTCAGGGAGCGGCCATATTGGTGCACAGAAGCAATGAACTGGTGGCCATATTGGTGCACAATCTTTATCCTATGCGAATTTAACCCTATTCTTATTCAAACATTTCGTATTATTATACAATACTGATACAATCTCGATTGTGATTGGCTAAAAACCTACAGACAATTCTTGATGTCTTGCCACCTACAAAATATCAAAAATTGTCTGTAGCTATGACATAATTTTTGCGAGCTGGCCAGCGGTTTGAGCAAAACAAACATGGCCGCTGGGACCTTTAGGAGTGACGATCAGAAGTGAATTAATCGGCCGGATTTGGCAAGTTTTGTTGACACCAAAACCAAAAAGAAAAACCAAGCGAGCTACACATACAGCTGTTAGAGTTTAAAGCAGTATTTGAAAGAGAAAATTGTATTTGAAGGAGAAAAAAGTAAGCGAACCTCAAACTGAAGACGGTATGATATAATTCACTTTTTTATCTTACTTTCAACTTTGTATAAAACCCCTTAAAGGCTTCTACATTTATAATTGTATGTAATAAAACAATTATTGAATTCGGTCGTCGCATGATAGCTTGTGTTATCAAGCCTCGGTTTGTATTATCCGCCTCAGCCTTCGGCTTCGGCAGATAACACTTACCTCGGCGTTGATAACACAAGCTATCATGCTCAACCTCATCCAATAATTGTATATTGTTTCACCACCCCAACGGGACCACCGATCACGTGAGTGAAAACGATCCATTGGATGGCGAATGAGGGGGTATGTGTGGTAACGTGCTGTTAGCGCGCTGATTTTCACCGCTGAAGTTAAGCCTTGGTCAGACGGGGTTAGTACTTGGATGGGTGAGCACCTTAGCTTTATGTGCGGTTTTTCACTGGGTTCTCCGGTTGCCCTTCTCAGTATAACAAACGTTATATACGTTCGTCAAGCTCAATTACTCAGAAAGATTTCTGAGCCCCAGACAGGGTTCGAACCTGCAACCTTCTAATGACCGGTTAGACGCTCTAACTATTGAGCCACTGAGGCTCAGATGGAGAGCTAAGGTTGCAAATTCATAGTCATATGTGCTCCTAAGTGGTAGCGTTTGCATATGAGATGTAGTCAAAGTGATATGATAAGTTGTACGTATACATGCATGTAGTGCATTGTGTAGACTTGCCACACTTGCAGGGATTTAAATCTAATTAAAAATCTGGCGCGAAAAGTGATTGACATGTGGACGTTTTGCATCCCAATCCATTTATGTCATGAACTTGTATTATAATTATCAAGAAACAACTTCACCAGATCAACTCAAAACCTTCGAATAATCTTATCTGTCATCACTAAAGTCGCTTCCGCGTCGAGGAAAGCAATGATGTCACAGGTGAAAAACTCGCCTGTAAAATTCGGCGCGCTGCAAGTGACAAAAGTCCCTTGGACTGGAAAGGACTTTGGAAAGTCTATACATTGTGGTACATTTGCGAGCTTTCGTCAAGCCCAATTGCTCAGAAAAGATTCTGAGCCCCAGACAGGGTCCGAATCTGCATTCTTCTAATTACCTGCAACCTTCTAATTGTAAGATCTTTAATAATCGTTCAATATTATTTACAGCCTTTTATAACATCAAACAGCATAACTAATGAGTGCAATTTGTATATGTAAAATAGTGCTTCTGACATTCAATACACTTGGGAGACAACTACACTACATTTCTCCTGAACTCAGTTTATAACTCAAAATCGTATATATTTGTTTAATTTTTTGTATTTAACAACTTGATTAATCTCAATTATAACTTGTTTTACCAATTACTTCGAATTCAAGTCAGTTATGTCATTATATATATCTATTACAAATCTAATGTCCAAACAAAATCTGTTAAATATCGAGGAGGGGCTCGGACTCGAGAAGACCTGCGTAAAGGTTCATTGCTACCAGCAATTTCTGTCTCAGTAATTCCTCCATTGTCAGCTGCTTCTGATATTGGACTTTCTTCTTCTACATTCTCTTCTGGTGACTCATCGTTTGAGTGTTCAACACTTTCTGCTAGTTCTGAATCACTTTTCTCAACTTTTTTAAAATGTGATGAATTTCGTGTCATCGAATCTTTCTTTTTTACCACTCGATAAGGTTTAGGCACGAAAGGTGTTTGCAATTTACCTCTCTTTTGATTTTTTATCAGTACAGAATTACCTCTCTCGATTATGGATGGTTTGGAATGTCTTTTCTGATCAGCATACGACTTCATCTCGGCTTTGGCTTTTGCATCCTTTCTTTCAATGTCGGGGATCTTCTTCACTCCTTTAACTCCAGTACCACCAACTTCAGGTAGTTTAGTTCTCATTGATCTTTGAAACAACATCTCAAATGGTGGTAGGGTTGTGGTAGAGGAGGCGTTGCACGATAATTTCGAAGAAAAGTGTACAACTCTTGTTTCCATGGCTTCCTTTCAATTTGGGCTGTTCTAATTGCCTTTTCCAACGTGCGCATAAATCTCTTGACCTCCCCATTCGCTTGCGGCCAGTATGGAGTTATTCGTCGATGCGAAAATCCCAAATACTTCGAAAACTTCTGGAAGTCGTCACCATTGAAAGGAGGACCATTATCTGTTTTCACAGTCTTCGGTACACCGTACACAGAGAATATTTTGTCCAACTTGGGAATTACGCTCTTGGATGACGTTGATTTCACTATTTCCACTTTGGGATATTGAGAATAATCATCTACGGCTACTAACAAATAGTCACCTGATGGAAAGGGACCACAGAAATCCACAGATATACTTTCCCACGGACCATCTGGAAGGCTTGTCATCTGCAACGGCTCGCGTTTCTTAGTATGTGTTGATGCTTGACACGGAATGCATTGTGCTATACATTCTTCCACTAGCTTGTCAATACCATAAAACCAGACCTTTTCTTTGAGTAACTTTTTGGTTTTTATTATCCCTTGATGTCCTTCCTGTGCTAGATCAATTACCCGACTTTGTAAGCACTGTGGAATAACAATACGCCGTCCTCTTAAAAGGGTATTTCCAGCATTACTAGCTGCCAATTCGACTTTGATTCGAGCTAACGCGTTGTAAGTAGCCATATCAATGCCAGTATCTGCGTCTTTAATTTTGTGCCATTGGCCAGTGTTAAGCGCAGAAATGACGGCTTGCAGGGTTGGGTCTTCCTTTGTGGCGATCATCAATTCTTCCTGGGTCAGCGCTTTTGGAACTGAATTCGTGAATATATAGTTAATATATTCTTCCGCCACTTTCTCTTCTCTTCTACTCTGCTTGGTCATCAAATCAGGATGGCGTGAAAGGTAATCGGCGGGGTTCTTTTCACCAGACTTATACTTAACGATGAATTTATACGGTTGTAGCTTCAGCATCCAGCGCTCAATTCTAAGTGGAGACTGGTGGGCTGGGTCATTGAATATCTTCACCAATGGCTTGTGATCGGTGATAATGGAAAAAGACTCCCCATAGAGATATAAGTGGTACTTCTCACATCCCCAAATGATTGCGAGTGCCTCTCTTTCTATTTGCGAATAACGAGATTCCACGTCTGTAAGTGCCCTGCTAGCGTAGCAGATAACCCGCGGAGCATCATCATCAGACTTTTCCCTTTGTATTAGAATTGCTCCGATCCCTGTGGGGCTTGTATCTACAAGTAATTCTGTTTCGAGTAAGGGTTGAAAATATGCCATTGTGGTCTTGCTTGACAATGCATGCTGTAGGGCGCATAGGGACTTCTGGTGCTCTTCCGTCCAATTCCATTTGGCGTCTTTCTTAGTCAAATCTCGTAGAGGTTTTGTTAAATCTGCTAGGCCAGGGATAAACCGCCCACAATAATTAACCAACTCAAGAAAGCTTCTTACTTCTTTTACTGATTTTGGAGCTTGGAAATTTTGCACTGCGTCTACATTCTTAGGGTCAGGTGAAACACCGTCTTTGGAGAAAACGTATCCAAAATATACTACGCTAGGCTTGTTAAATTCGCACTTGGATTTATTAAGTGTCAAATTACTTCTACGCAATCGCTGCAAAACGGCTTCTAAGCGTTCATCGTGTTCAGCCTGCGTTGAACCATGGACGATTATGTCGTCACTAATATTAAGTGATCCCGGAACGTCCTCAATCACATTCCTTATTGTATCTTGAAATATCTCGGCCGCGGAACTCACCCCAAAATTAAGTCGTTTATAACGCCTCAAACCGACATGAGTACTAAATGTTGTAATATACCGCGACTCTGGGGCCAGTTCTAACTGGTGGTAACCCTGGTTTAAATCTAATTTAGAAAACACTTTAGATTGACCGAGTTCTGCGATGACGTCATCAATAGTAGGGGAGATATGTCGTTCACGTCCAATCGCTTTGTTCGGTTGTCGCATGTCCACACAAATTCGTATTTCTTGGGGGTTATGCGGTTTAGGGACGACCACAATCGGAGATACCCACGGAGTAGGCCCATCAACCCTTTCAATAATATCATCATCTTCCATCTCTTTCAATTTCGCCTCAACTTGCTTTCGTATATGGAAAGGGATTCTTCGGTGAGGTTGGGCAACCGGCTTGACAGTCTTATCAACATGTAATTTCACTTGGTAATCTTTCAACTTTCCAATCCCACAGAATACGTCTTTGTGTTTGTTTATGATTTCGGATTCAGGAGGGATACCCGGGGCCGTGTCTTGTACTTGATTAACCATTGTGATTAAGCCTAGTTCAAGTGCCGTTTTATAGCAAATCAGGGATCCACCCGCTTTACTGCTTTTCTTTACCACGTAAAACTCTGCACAAGTAATTTTCCTAGGCGCTTCAACAACAGTTTCAAACTTACCGAGAATCTTCAGTGGAATTTTGCTGGCATACGGGAAGATCTTCGTTGTTGATTTTCTTAAAGTGGTGTCTTCAAGTTTGAGGTAATCCGATTCTTCGATCAGGTTTACAGTCGCTCCTGTGTCCACGATAAAATCAATGTCCTGATTGCCAATTATCAACGTTGCGGTTGGGTGCGTTCCCGGTTTTGCATCTTTTCCCTCCGGCATTTCCCCATTTGCCTTCGTCGAGAAGACATACTCTTCTTCACCGTCCGTCATGTCTTCAGAAGACGTTTCCCCACGACCTTTCACTTCTAACCGATTTACTAAATATTGCCGTGGTTTTCTTTCTTGGTTGCTGGGCATGTCACTTGTTTTCCTTCGCTGTTTTGACCTACAGACTGCAGCGAAATTATTTTGTTTACCACAAGAGTTACATATTTTCCCCTTGGCTGGGCATACGCCAGTGTGTGGATAATTACAATTACAACGATAACATCTTTGCTTCGCCTTCGTCTTCGAATTCTTTCCCGATTCTCTCCGATCTTGCTGATTTTCCGACCTTGTTGTCTTAACAAACTCCTGTCTCGAATCCATTTCTATTCCTCGGGCTTGTGTCTCTGACACTTCCAACGACCGTCCATAGTCCAGGAGTTGAGTAAGAGTTGTTGTTTCACGTAGAGCTCGCCGTCGTATCCTTTGTGAGGTGCAGCCTTGTATTATTTGTGTCTTTACTTCCCGGTCAATATCTGCAAACTCGCACGTTTTGGCCAAGGTTCTAAGACGAGTGTAAAATCTGTCTATTGTTTCACCACTCATTTGCTTTGCTTGACGAAACACATGAACTTCATATTCAATGTTTTTTCTTGGTGAAAAGTAACTGGTCAGCGCTTCGACGGCCTTATCGTAGTCATCCGCTTCTCCTTTAACGCCGTCCGTAAATGTATCGAAGATATCGGTTACTTCGGGTCCAGCGTAGTGAAATAACAAAGCTCTTTTCCTCCTCTTGTCAGTGACATCTATCGCAACCAAAAGGTTATCGAGCCGATCGATCCACTTCTTCCATCGCACACCTATCGATGTAGGATCTTCGTGAACGTTAAACTGTTCAAAGTATGGGAGTGTTCTCTCTGCCATGCTGCCTTATTCTCGATATCCCATCTTCGTCGCCAAATGTAAGATCTTTAATAATCGTACAATATTATTTCCAGCCTTTTATAACATCAAACGGCATAATTAATGAGTGCAATTTGTATATGTAAAATAGTGCTTCTGACATTCAATACACTTGGGAGACAACTACACTTCACCAATGATCTGCATTCTTCTGATGACCTGCAACCTTCTAATGACCTGCAACCTTCTAATGACCTGTGTAAGATTTGTAAGAGGTTTCTTTATTCACAATGATCCTAACGAGTCAACAACTATAAAACTCTAAACTCAACTCCTGCTTCCCAATACCCACGTGACATGCTAGTGGCGTGACACATGACGTCACATCACAAATACTACATTCCTCCTCCCTAAGTCTAATGTAATAACAACAGCGTGTCAATGATGAATAGGTTTTTGAAAACCTAAGAGTATAATCTCACTAAAGTTCATGTCCAAGTCAAGAAGCAGTCTTTAAACGCTAGTCTGACGTCTTGAAGAGTTCAATAACATAAATCAAGTTCCTAAGTCACTTCATCTTCCAAATAGCGTGGTAGATCAGGTACTGACAAAAGCCAATCCAAAACAGCCTACTAAGACAAACGGACAACCTACGAGCCACAACGAAGAACAACCTGGTGTGATGCCAACGACCAAACCTGGCAAAATGGAGAATAAAGATGAAATAACTGCAGGGATCAGGTATCCAAGAAGAAGTCACCAACCAGATGTCTTCTAAACAGCTGTCCGTCTGATGTCTTCACTGTGTATGAAACCGGTCCACTTTTATTGATGGCCACTGCTGGTATCCACTTGTCATTCGACTGTTTGCTATGGTTCTCCACCCATACTGCCTCTCCCGGGTTGAACTCCCTTTCCTTAACATATCGGTCGTGTTGGACTTTCTGCTCTGCCTGTTTATTTATGGCCTGGCTTCTTACGTCAGGGCGGATTAGGTCCAGTCGAGATTTCAGTTGACGGTTCATCAAGAGTTCTGCTGGAGTACGTCCCGTAGTTGTGTTGGGTGTAAGCCGATAATGGAAAAGGACTCTTGCTAATCGCATCTCCATGGTTTCCCCATGCTGCTTTCGGAGCCCTTCCTTTACAATTTGGACCGCTCTCTCTGGCTGTCCGTTTGACGCTGGATGGTAAGGTGCGGTTCTTACATGTTTGATTCCGTTATTCTTCATAAACGTGGCAAACTCACTACTCGTAAAGTTAGTTCCATTGTCACTCACGATCACATCTGGTAGTCCGTGTGTAGCAAATGTGATACGCAGCTTGTCGATGGTAACTGCAGCAGTTGCGCTGTTTACTACATGCGCCTCGATCCACTTGGAGTATGCGTCGACTATTACCAACACCATTTTGCCATGTAGAGGATCTGCATAATCAACATGCAGTCTAGACTAGGGGCGATGAGAAAATTCCCAAGGATGGAGTGGTGCTTCTGCTGGCTGGCGGCTTCTTCCTGTTCAGTAGGCACTCATTGCAACTCTTGACTCGAAGTTCAAGATCGGCATCAATTTTTGGCCACCACATTATAGATCTGGCTAGTGCTTTCATCCTACATATTCCAGGGTGTCCCAGGTGTAATTCTTCCAACAAGGTATTTCGCCCATGTGGTGGTGCTACGACTCTCTGCCCCCACATAACACATCCATCTTCAACACTAAGTTCGTTCTTACGTTGGTGATAAGGCTTGAGGTTCTCTTCACCTTTCTGTAGTTTCCTAGGCCAACCTTCCAGCGTATAGCGCATCACCTTGGAGAGCAATGGATCCCTGCTTGTCCACTGTTTGATGTTTCCAACTTTTACAGGTGTTGTTTCCAATTCCTCCAGTAGGAATGTGGTACTTCCTAGCTTAGGGACTTCCACCGTTTCGTTGAGGGGGAGTCGGCTCAAGGCATCTGCATTCTCGTTTTCTGCACCTTTCTTGTGCTGAATTGTATACTCATATGCTGCTAACATCAATGCCCATCTTCTGATTCGGTCTGCAGCCATGCTAGGAATAGGTTTGTGTTCTCCTAACAATCCAAGCAAGGGTTTGTGATCAGTATAGATGGTGAAAGGAATTCCATACAAGTATTGGTGAAATTTTCTCACTCCAAAAATGACGGCAAGTCCCTCCTTCTCCACCTGTGAATAATTCTTCTCAGCTGGTACGGGATGGATAAGCGATAGGGCGCTCTGAACCATCTTCCATTCTGTGTGCAATCACGGCTCCTAGGCCATAGGGTGAGGCATCGCATGCCACTATCACCACTTTTGTGCTATCGAAGTGCACAAGTAGTTCTGATGATTTGAGCATCTCCTTTGATTTTGCAAATGCTTCCTCTTGTTTCGCTTGCCATTCCCAGGGTGTATCTTTATGCAACAGTTTGTAGAGTGGGTGAAGTTCTTTAGCCAAATTGGGTAAATAGCGATGATAGTAATTGAGCATACCCAGGTATGACTTCAGCTGTGTTACATTCTCTGGAACTGGGGCATCTGTAACAGCTTTCACCTTCTCCTTCACTGGCTGGATACCCGCACTACTGATCTTCTGTCCCAAGTAAACTACTTGGAAGACACACTTCTTCTGGTTCAGTCGAAGACCTGCCTTTGACAGCCTGCGAAGTACTTTCTCCAGATTAATAAGGGGGGCTTCTCTAGTTTCCCCAGAAACTAGAATGTCATCAACTATAACTACCACATAGGGGATTCCCTGTAACAAATTTTCCATTACTCTTGATAAATTCCCGGGGCACTAGAAATTCCATAAGGGAGCCTATTGTACTTAAATAGTCCTTTATGGGTGTTAATGGTTGTAAATTGCTTACTTTCTTCACTCAACATGAGTTGTTGGTATGCCTGACTCATATCTAACTTAGTGAATTGTTGACCCCCGGAGGAGGAGGAGGAGGAGGAGGAGAAAGACGAAGAGGAGGAGGAAGAGGAGGAGGAAGAGAAGGAGGAGGAGGAGGAAGAGGAGGAGAGAAGGAGGAAGAGGAGGAGGATGAGCTCGGACCCAAGAGCCGATGGTTCGGCGCCGCTCGGAGCCAAGAGCTGTTGGCTCGGAGCAACTTAGCCTCCTTGAGCAGACGTTGTGAGGCGCTTCCGTCACTCCATTCCCTCACTAACGTCTGCTTAGATGAGCGATACATTCCTTTCTCGATTCTTGACCAATCAGCGCGAGGCTCTTAAAATCGTGGAGCCGCCGAGCCTGGATATCGATGACTACCTGAAGGTCTTTAATCTATAGGATTTGCAGCCAGTGGGAACAAGGATTGATTGATTGTCTTGATAAGCTGGTAGAATTTTGAAACCAGGAACATCTAAGGCATCTTGGTTCTGATTTCGAGATCAGTGGTTCTGATTCATTGGGTTGGTCCGTTACGATTTGACACTTGCGCCTTCTCGTCCGTTTCAAACTTCAACGACGGCTTTAATACGGCTACTCCTTACTCTTTCTTACGCCTACTCCTGGTCATTTTACGCTCTTTTATACATCGTTGCGGCAAGATAAATGCTTCTTTTAGGGCCTGTTTATATGGTGGCGAGTTACTCGGTCAACCGAGTTACCCAGTTTGCCGTGACATAAAACTTTACGTTCTGTTTATATGAGAGCGAGCTACCTGGCGGGTTGTAATATTTGAGATGATTCTCATCAACAAAAGTGACACGAAGTAACGAATATAGAAAATTCATCCCACTATGCCGAGTTACCTGGGTAAAAGTGTTTTTATGAGGAAATGTTTATCCCGCCTCACCGAGATCCCGGCTGCCAGTGCCGAATTCTACCCGTCTGTCTCATATAAACACTGCGGTGGGAAAAACAGTGACCGGGAACTCGCCGTGTGCCGAGTAATAACTCGACTGACCGGGTAATTTTATAACTCGCCTCCATATAAACACGTCCTTAGTTCCTCATTTATTGCCTTCAAATTATTTTCAACACTGGAAAATCCTTTTAGTTTATGGAAACTGTAGCTACCCACATATAAACTAAAGCGACGAAACTATTCAGTCGCCCAAACAAAATAATTATTTTTATTCCGTCCTCTTAAAACGTCGCATTTAAATAAACACGTCCCAACAAAATGTTCAAAGAGATACAAAAGGAACAGGGAATTGAAAGCAGGGATTTTTTTTAACGCTGTCTTAATAATTTATGAATTGAGTTCGACGTGGTTCGACAAGGCAGAGTTGCCAGAGATTTATGAATACTACTTACACAACATAGAGTATATCGACTTACGATTGACAAGTTCATACGTTGTGTGACCTGTTCAACAGATAGATTTCCATTTCACCGTTGTCTGTTCAGTTATAGATGCACAGATGACGTCACAACGTGGTAAGAACAAAAAAGTGGCACGTTGTGACGTCATCTGTGTATCTATAACTGAACAGACAACAAAAAAAATGGAATCTATAAAAATAGAAAAATTATGTTTTAACAGACTTACTTAATTTTCCCGGCGAATTTCCTGGGCATTGAAAAAGATAAATCACTTCATCTGACGTGATCCATGATCTATACAAATCAAGCAACGTCATTGGCTCGTGATGTTGCAGTGAGATCCGTGATTGGTTTAGAGAAATCAGACCACGTCAGTGACGTAATCTGTGCATCTGTCCTTTTATAGATCATGGCTATCGACCAATAAAAACGCACATATTTTTCAAATTATTGTATAATTAAATATTGCTGTCCTATATAGCAACATGTAGCAAAATATTGGACTTGAATAGCACGTGACATAAATGTAGACGTTTGATTGGACAAGTAATTGTGAAGGTATAAAATTATTATATGGCGCAAATTACTTTAGGTAAAATAGCGTGCTCTGATTGGCCGAGAAGCATTACATGCCGGTCTATTGTTTTCCATGCAGTAATGGTCCGGTCCAGATAAAGGGTTTGTCAGCCATTTTGTTTACAAAAGAACAACGAAAGAAATATAACGAAAACTTTGAAAATCTGGAAAAAAAATAATGAATTCGGTAATTTCATGTAATAGATCAAACACGAGGAGAAGTGTTTCATCCTATATCCAAACCCGAGAAGTGGGTTGAAAAACGAGGCATTAGGCTGCGTTTTTTAACCCACTTCTCGCTGTTTGCATAGCGGAAACTATGTTTCATGTCACTATGGTAGTCACGCTAAACGTAAGCTATGTTTTCCCGTAATGACCGCACACTATACATCAATATAAACTATATTGGGGAAAATTTGCAATTTTTAATTGCAAAAAAAATTTCAATATTACATAGTGCTTTATATTATTATTATTATTATTATTATTATTATTATTATTATTATTGTTATTGTTATTGTTATTGTTATTGTTATTGTTATTATTATTATTATTATTATTATTATTATTATTATTATTATTATTATTATTATTGAAGAAAATGGTTATATTAAAATTATTATTATTATTATTATTCCACTTCATAAATATATGAAGGTGTTTTTAGTTACTAGTGTTTTAAATGTTAAAACGTGCATTTGTGCATACAGTTTATTAGCCTATATAGGCCTGTAACCATTTTGGGTGTTCGTGCATTGCTACTCTGCTTCCACTTCTTTGGTGATGTCAATAATACCTTCGATGCACTTTTTCTCTTCGGCGTTGAAAAGTTCGTCAGGAATCCGAGATTTCGCAGTTTCTAGATCAAGACTGGGATAGGCAAGTCCTATTAGCGAATCCCTCAACTTTTTCAGCACGTTTTCGTGCATAGTTGACCAGGACACTTTCTCTTGCAAGGCGTTCCACTTTTTATTTGCTTCTTTTCCTTGTGGGGTTTTCTCATTCTCTTTAAGCCACTCCTTCATTCTGGTAAATGTTTGGTTAGCGCCATTTTTCTTTTCGTCGGGGTACACGTACTTAGCTAGATCTTGCTCGAACGACAAAGCAATCTGTGCTGTACTATATGTATTCTTCATTACTCTCATCTCATCTTCTATTTTTCTCGCTTTATTTTTCATTTCGTTTATCTCATCTCTCATCTTGTCTTCTGTTTTGCTCGCTTTATTTTCCATTTCGTTCATCTGATCTCTCATCTCATCTTTTATTTTTCTTGCTTCATTTTTCACTCTGCTCATCTCATCTTCCATTTCTCTTCGCATTTGGTTCATCTTATCTCTCAAGTCATCTTTCAAGTCATCTCTCATTTTCGTCATCTTTGTTTTGGTGGTCTGGACTTCCTCTTCTAACGTGCTAATTTTTGATTCGTGTGATTCGATCCTTTCATCTAATCTGAAAATGTCTCCTTCCAGCCACGCTATTGTTCCTTGAACGTATTCGTAATCGTCTGTAAGCTTATCCATTGTTTCCTGCATCTTCGAGTCGAAAAAACCGATGGCTTAGCCGTGAAATTAAAAATGAAAATCGAAGGCTGTGGATAGGTATTTTGAAAAGTTGGACGTTTCTGTGAAAGGAAACGTATCGATCGTTACGTGAGAAAGGTCAAAATGGCCATCGGTCGGATTTTTGGTGGGGTAAAGCTCGATGGCGGAGCGATCGACGCGAGGGAGCGTAGTTAAAGGGACCTTAACCCTTTCAACCCTAGCGACCTCCCAATGACGAGTAAAATCGTCTGGCGTTAGCCAGAGTAAAATAAAAGGGACTTCAGGGTTGAGAGGGTTATGCAAACTAGGACGACGACGGCAATTAAATTACTGCATTTAAAAGAAACCATGGATCAGGACATCGTATATTGTACGCTTTATTATGGGCGGCCGCGTTACCACCAAAAATAGTACGGCAGTGAAATGGAACAGCTTATTGTGAAATGAATCAACAAAAACGCAAATGATCCATCGTAATATGAAGTGATTCAATTTTCCGGCGTGGAATCATTGGTACTAAACAGAAATGACGCAACATAAATTAAAATGGCTGAACTAGTTGTGCAGTGATTCAACTAAATATGAATTTATTCAACGTATCATGCAATGGTTCGATAGATTATGCGATAGTTCAACTATTGGTTGTGAAATGATTGAACTTGTTATGAAATCATTCAACTAGTTGTGCGTTGGTTCAACTTAAATCAGTGAAATGGCCTAACTTGAAATAGCCTAACTTGAAATAGCCTAATGTGAAATAGCCTAATGTGAAATAGCCTAATGTAAAATAGCCTAATGTAATGACCTAACTTGAAATATTAGCCTAATGTGAAATAGCCTAATGTAATGACCTAACTTGAAATAGCTTAATGTGAAATAGCGTAATGTGAAATGGCCTAACTTGAAATAGCGTAATGTGAAATGGCCTAATTTGAAATATCGTAATGTGAAATGGCCTAATTTGAAATAGCGTAATGTGAAATGGCCTAATTTGAAATAGCGTAATGTGAAATGGCCTAATTTGAAATAGCGTAATGTGAAATGGCCTAACTAAAATAGCCTAATGTAAAATGACCTAACTAAAATAGCGTAATGTAAAATGGCCTAACTAAAATAGCCTGATGTAAAATGACCTAACTTGAAATAGGCTAATGTGAAACGGCCTAATTTAAATGGACTAATCCCGTGAAGTTATGCGGTGTTTTCTTCATTGATTTCAATATGCAGAATAAGAAATATGTCCAGTTCACTAGGAAGTATCCTACAGGTTTTTATGTATATATGTATACATGTATACACCGTCGACGAGCAAAAAAGGAGGGGATGTAAAAAGGATGAGCGAGAGTAAAAATAGATAAATTAATAACGTGAAAATGCTGTTTATGTCCGCCCTTGCTAAACAGAAACAACGTCTTCAGAAGTGTTAGATAAAAGAAAAACGTTCGTTGAGTCCGCGAGGATGAATTGTACCAATTTTGAAAATGAGACGCTTTTCTTGTCTTTTGCGGCTGTCATTACCGCCAGAAATGGGTGAGATGACACAAACTTTCATGTCCGAAGTACAATGGTTGGCACTATTAAAATGTCGGGCGACAGGCTTGTCAACATCATTGTTCCACGGAACAATGATGTTGACAAGCCTGTCGCTTTATTAATTTATCTATTTTTATTCTCGCTCATCCTTTTTACACCCCCTCCTTTTTTGCTATGAATAGCAAATGTCTTTCGCATCTCATCGATTTGTTATTGTTATTTTGCCCTGATTGGCTAATTTTTCGCATCTCATTATTAATCTGTTATTGTTACTTTTATCTGATTGGCTTATTTTTGGTCACATGATTATCTTTCTTATATAAGCTCATTGTTTGTTTACACTCTGTACGTTTCTCTCTGACGAAGGGCCTTCGCTCCTACGTTCTCTGTTTCGGCAGTATATCTAACCTTACTATATTTCGATTGTTGTTTCAACACTGCCTACGCAGCACGCTACTTTTAATATATATATATATATATTTAAAAATCCAATAGTTGCAGTAGTCAGGCATTGTGAATATAGTTCAATAAAATGTACAAGTTGACACTGACTAAAAATATATTAAAAATGGACGTTTCGGTCAAGATACTATGACCTTCGTCAGCAGATGGTAAGATGTGATAAACTGTCAAGGTTTTATAAGCAACAAACCATGACCATCAAGAATTATAACTAGATATGAATAACATTAAAACCGTAATTATTAAGACAAAGGAATATATGTATATGTAAAAAGGTTTAAGAGTTAAGAATAATATTGTAGACGGCAGGGAAAGCAATATGTTCGTTAATAGATGTGGGTTCACGTGAAGAGCACCATGCTTCTAAAAATAGTCTTTGATCCCAACGTTGGCATTGGTTTAAAATTTGGACTTGGTCAAAGTTAATGTCATGTTTTGTTTGGAGGAAGTGTTGTACGAAAAGACGATGGCTCCATCAAGGTTTCTGTGTATAGAAAACCCATTCATACCGACCAATATCTTAATTTTCTTTCTGCTCATCCCACGCAACACAAACGTTCGGTCGCCCGAACGTTAATAGACCGTGCAAAAAACATTCCATCTACCAACGAAGATCAAACTAACGAAGTCAACCATGTTTTCCACGCTCTTTCGGCGAATGGCTACCCTAAACAATTTTTAGAAAACTGCTCCCACCAGCATCGCCAACCACAGCCTACTACCAACCAAGCAGATAACCCAAGCCGAGTCACACTCCCGTATGTAAAATGCCTCTCAGAAAAAATTACGACGGTACTCAAGAAACACGGCATCAGAGTTGCTTATAAACCTGTAAAAACTATTGGCTCTATTTTTAAGAGACCAAAAGATAAACTTAATAAGGAATGCACAACCAACGTCATTTATAAGATCAGTTGCACCGAATGCGATTGTGTTTACATTGGCCAAACCTCACGAGCACTTAAAACAAGGATTAAAGAACACAAAAGGGCGATTTTCAATTTAGACAAGAATTCATTATTGGCACAACACTTCCTCCAAACAAAACATGACATTAACTTTGACCAAGTCCAAATTTTAGACCAATGCCAACGTTGGGATCAAAGACTATTTTTAGAAGCATGGTACTCTTCACGTGAACCCATATCTATTAACGAACATATTGCTTTCCCTGCCGTCTACAATATTATTCTTAACTCTTAAACCTTTTTACGTATACATTTATTCCTTTGTCTTAATAATTACGGTTTTAATGTTATTCATATCTAGTTATAATTCTTGATGGTCATGGTTTGTTACTTATAAAACCTTGACAGTTTATCACATCTTACCATCTGCTGACGAAGGTCAAAGTATCTTGACCGAAACGTCCATTTTCAATATATTTTTAGTCAGTGTCAACTTGTACATTTTATTGAACTATATATATATATATATATATATATATATATATATATATATATATATATATATATATATAGTTCAATCTACAGACACGGTGTTTCGCTGTACTACAGCTCATCAGTGTAGCTTGGAACAATCTGAATGAATTTCATCAATTACTTATACACATGCGATCGTCGGTGACAACCGCATGTGGGACAGCATCGGTGAAGTACATTCATATAGCGTGAAGTGCGCATGGGCCCTCGCGATCAAGCTCTCGGCAACGGCCTCCGTGGCTCAGTGGTCAGAGCATTGCACTAGAATCGCAAGGTCGTGGGTTCAATTCCTGCCGGAAGGCCTGTGTAGTTGCGTTTTTCGCAACTGGGCCCGGTTTGGTCTTAAAATGTATATATTCTACACTCGGATTTTCCTTCACCAAAAATCCCTAGAACATGCTATGTAATCGAGTGAAATGCCCAATATATATATATATATATATATATATATATATATATATATTGATAGTTATTGATATTTATATAGTTATATATATATTGAATATTGATCGATATTGCAGTGCAAACGATACTGTCACATGTAAGGGATGTGCGTAATGGCACTTCGATCCTCCCAGGGTTAGTAATTATAAGCTACATGTATGGAATTTTTTGTTGGTTGTATAGAAGTAGACTACTGCGTTCATTGTCTTGATGCTTCGAACTTGTGAGAGTTTCTGGCATCCGAAAAATCGCATTTGTTTTGTTTTATAGCATCTATAGGTTCTATAGATATACATTAAAAAACGATAAAAATGCTTTAAAAAAGACACGCCCATGCGTGCATGTATCTACTGCGTTTAACCCTTTGACTCCTAAGCATGCACGCATGTAGACGCACCTTTAGTATTCAAATAGTGAAATAAAAGTAGCGTGCTGCGTAGGCAGTGTTATAACAACAATCGAAATATAGTAAGGTTGGATATACTGCTGAAACAGAGAAGGACATTTGTACGAATTGGCTCCATTCTTTGTTTCCCTTGATCCAAAACAGGGCTGTTATGCTGTCCGACCAAAGATGAGCATGTTCGATCTGTATTCTCGAACTAAGGGCATTCTTCAACGGTGTTCAACAACTGAGCTGTAATACGACTTGCCATCAGTTCAAGGCGTGCCATCATTTGTTTAGACAAGGGTGCTACCCGGGTCTTCGTTGCCAACAGGCGGACATAACGGTATACCAGATAAACTATTGCACAGCTTTGTCGCTCGCATCTCCGAATCCATGCAGGTCATACTTCTCGACCTTCTCATCCATCCCTGTGAAGATGCAACTCTGGGAGGCTATCGTGTTGACTTTCTTCAAATCATTCAACCATTTCTCCCTCTGTGCCTGAAACGTTTCTGGTAAAGGTTCGTCCCCGTCAAGGCTGGCTATGCAGACATCTTGCAACATGATCTTCATCGCAACCATCACTGGACTAAGCATTCCAAGTGGGTCGAAGAACTTGGCGGTTATCCTCAACAGATTCCGTTTGGTTGGCTTCAAACTTTCAGCAAACTCCACTAACGCATCAAACTTGAACTTGACTGTGTCTTCCTTTCGATTCCATGTCTGTCCAAGTACCTTATGTTCATTTTCTTCTAGTTCATTTAACCCTTCCATCGTGACCTTGGCGTAAGCGTTATCATCTTCCTTAAGGGCTTCTTTCTCAACTTGTATCGCTTCACCTTTCACTCTGTCCTCATGGATCGTCTTCATCAATCATGGATCATCTTCATCAATTCAGCATCGTTCGAGCTCCACTTTCTCAATCTAAAACTCGCGTTCTCCAACCATTTCATGGTTTTCTGATAAACTGAGAATTCTTCATGAACACGTTCTGCTCCAGAGTTGAAATCATCAACGTAGAACTCTTCCAAAAGCTTCTCCACAAACTCTGGATCTTCAGACTTGTACTTTTCGAGGTGATGTCGCAGGGTTGCATTCAACAAGAATAGAGACGAGTTGACTCCAAACGCCACTCTTCAGAATCGATAGGCAACGATCATTGGATCTTTCTTTTCTACATCATCCACCCATAAAAATCGTGGACATTTTCTATCTCTTTCATCAACTCCGACTTTTAAGAAAGCTTTCTCTATGTCTGCGATCATGGCGATGGGGTTGTACCGAAACCGAAGAAGTATATCAAACAGCAACGGTGTGAGCGATGGCCCTATATGTGTAGGCAATTGTTCAACGATGGTCCCTTTCCTTCTACTTTTGAGGACGCATCACAGACTACGCGTAGCTTGGTTGTTTTGGCATCTTTCTTCAAAACAGCATGGTGTGGTATATAGGTAATTAGTGTTGCCCTCCTCAGTGGTTTCCAACTCACTAACAACTTCTATCACTCCCTTCGACAACTGATCTTTGATGACTGCATCATACCCTTTCAGGAGGTTTGGGGTCTTCTTCAATCTTCTAACCTGGCTGTTTAATCTCTGCACACTATTCTCGTAATTCATTGGCAATGTTTCGTGGTGTTCCTTCCACGGTAATCCTACTGTGTATCTCCCACCTTCGAACTTGATCTTCTTCAGGAAATCTTCGTGTACACTATCTCTTTCTCTGATGCCAATCGAATCAAAATCCCATAATCGTTGCAATTCACCAGACAATGGCTCTTGCTCAACTCTATCAACTCTATCTCTATTCTTGGCTCTGGACTTTCAACACATGAGTAACTATAGATGGCTTCTGTCTCGTTTCTCCTTTGGGGGATCTTTAAAGGACCTGACAATACCCAACCCAAGGTTGTCATGATAGCAACTGGCTCATCTTTCTCTCCTCGCTCCACTTGACCTTTCATGAACTCCCACAAGTAGTCAGCACCTATAAAGACATCCACTTTCAAACTATCTTCTCTTGGCGAAACATCTGAAAACCAGAGTTTGTTGAAGTAAGGGTGGACCTTTTTCGCTTGCTCAAGGACATGCTGGTTTTGTATGGCTTTGCATATGACAGGAACTTTGATGGCTTCAATCTCAATGTCTCCGTCCTCATACAGATGGCCTACATTCAAACGTTCCAGTTTCCATGATTTCTTTGCCCAAGCTCTTTAATTGCAATAGGTCAGCTACTTTCTCTGTAATATACGATCTCTGGCTCCCAGCATAAAAAATAACTCGAACTCGTAGCCCATCTGCCTTGGGGTTATCTGTTTTGCTTGCTATACATGGCTTGAGCCGTCTGCAGTATAATATTTGACCTTGAATGTATGTACGATGCTACTTTTGGGCTGGATTTCTGTGATGGACTGGCTCCTTCAACTATCTCTCCTTCTTTCTCCTGGCTTTTCTTTGGCATTTTACTTTCTCTTTCATCACACAAGGCTGGGTGATGGTGTCTCCCACAAAGACAAATAATTGATGCATCACAGGTACATGCTTTATGTCCCTTCTTTAAACATATAAAACACCGTCCATACCTTTTAACAAGCCTTCTTCTTTCTATAGGGTCTTTGATTCTCCTGCAATCCACATGTTTATGATGTCCCATACAAAATGCACAATTTTCATCTCCATCTGGTGTTAGGAAGGAATTTGTCGTGTTTCGTTGGTTTCTGTTCTCCTTTGGAGGATTAAGAACAGGGCTAGTATTGCATTTCTCTGGGCTTTTATTTCTTCAATTAAAGCTTTCAACAAGTTATCGAGTTTCCACTTACCAGTTTCAACTCCACGAGGTATTTCGAGCTTCACATCTTCTGGCAATTTTGAGAGGAGTATTGGCTGCAAAAGTGTTCCATATGAATCAGCTTTTACTCCCATCCCTCCTAGACCTCTAATGTGTGTCTCAATGGCATCGTACAACTTGCGTAGTTTTGAAATCTCCTTTCCACTACTTATGTGGGTTAGTTTCAATAAACGTTCCATGTGAGAGTTTATAATGGCTTGTTCGTCACCAAATCTATCTTTCAACAGTTCAATTGCAGCAGTATAATTTCCTTCAGGCAACGACAAACCCATAATTGTTGAACTCGCCGATCCTTACAATAAACTTTTCAGATACGTGAACTTATCAATCGTCGACAACTGGGAATTTCCATGCACTGCGTTTTTGTACGAATCCCAAAAGCTTTGCCATTATTGCACTGAGCCTGAGAATTTCTTTAATTCAAGTTTAGGAAGTCTTGGTCTTACCTACCTGCGGGGTTTCTGCTTGACTTGCGTTGGGTAGTACTTTCATTGTTCCCGCTCCTTAGAAGATTATCGATATCGACATATCGTCGATTCCTCTTCGTGTACTCCTTCGCATATTGTTGCCTTCGGCTATTTCGTCCTCCATATTGATTTCATCGCGAATCAACTCTAAGATCTCGTCGTTTAGTTTCTCTACCTTCTTTTCGGTTTCAATCAAATTCGCTCGTATATCTCGCAGCTTCTGTTCTCTTTCCCATATATCGCCTTCAATCACGGCTGGAATGGCTTGTACTTCTTTTATAGCGTATCCCAGACGAATTCTACGCTTCCTTTGAAGTGACATATTTCAGTTCTCACACGGTTCAGTTCTTTCGCAACAAGTTCATTTCAATTCTTCCTAGCACATATCGCGCGGCAGGACCAGCTGTCCAAAACAAACGCTTCAGGGGACTGTATTTTCTAATAAACTTTAATAACTTTAACTCAACCATGTAGTGTACATAATCACAAACACGCTTTCTCTTCGCCTTCAACTTCGCCTTGACAATCCGTCCAACAACAACAACCACGTTCTCCTTCCCATGTCCTCACTCTCTCTCTCACATCACATCACAGCTAAATTTAGTACAGACAGTGACTATACGTATGTTGACTTGTTGCGGTCCTTAAAATCTAACGCTAACATTTCAAGTTAATTACATAATATGATGAATACCTAATACCTACCTACATACATACATACATACAGGTGGTAAGATAATCTTGCGGGCTATCAAAAGATTGCGCGTTCGATTCTCGTTTGGGGGTCTGACAATATCCAGGAAAAACAAATAAAATTACCATCTTGTAAATAAATTCAAGATTGAGGTCTTGAATTCAAAATTATGTAATTTATTTATGTTTATTTCCTAATCTCAGGTCACCTGCTAGACAGAATTGAAATTTTGAGACCGGCCTAACTCTCTAGACCTGCTAGACCGAATTGAAATTTTGAGGCAGGCCTAATTCTAGAACGGCTTTCCGTGCAAACAGAATCTAAGTCTGATTGGGACCGCGGAACGTAATAGGCATACTCTCACTTCTCAAACTCAATAGGTCGGCCAGCCAAGTACTTGTAACTCACCCTGGCGAGAACTCGGCATTGACAGCCGGCATCTTAGCAAGGCAGGATAAACATTTCGCCATACATTTAAAACACATTTCCCCGCGAGTAACTCGGCATATACCGGGGATGTATTCTCTATATTCGTAGTAGATTACAATTTGCCAGCTAACTCGCTCTTATATAAAGAGAATGTAAAGTTTATCCCGGCAAACCGGGTAGATCAGGGTAATTCGCGGTGCATATAAACATGAGCTATACGATAAGCGTAAAGCAAACTTTCATGTTGTCTGTGAATACCATGACAACAATAGACAACTACGCTGAAACAAAACAGGTATTTGGTTAAGTTTAACACAAGAATATCTTAATATTATAGAAGTCACATTATAACACTAAAATACATACATACAGAAGCCTTCTATTTTTGTTTCGTGGACAATTTATAATGTAACTTGCAAGTCTGGCGATGCAACGGGATTACTAAGGTCCGTTTCAAACGTCGCTCTTCTCATGCGCCGAACCACGGGTCGAATTCGACGTTGGAGCTGCTCTGGAGCGGCGTTGATTCAAACGTCGAACTTAGTTCGTCGAACTATTAAATACCGCAAAAACCGCAAAAAATCGGCCCGTGGTTCGGCGCATGAGAAGAGCGACGTTTGAAACGTAACGATCGGTATAAAAGGCCGTTGCAGATTGTACGTACCGTTCCATCTGTATTCGGATGGTCACGGACCGACATGAGATTATACAGATGGTTCAGTCTTAATAAATACACGGATTATCAGGACAGAAATGTTGACTAGTTACTCGGGCTACATGGTAGGCAGGTTTTACCAAATGCGAGCGATTGCGTGACAGCGCTAGAGTGTAACAACTATCGACCGCTGCCTGAGCCAGCAGTAGAGTAGATATAAACAAGAGAAATTATTTTATATTAAGGTTAGAAAGTTTAAAGAACATTTAAGCAGCTAGACAAATATTCGCTATCAACTAATGTAAGTCCACTAAGTCGTGTTTTTGTACATGAGCAATGCATCATGCAAGTGAAAACTCGGAACTGAGTTTGAGTAGCCTGCGAGCCGGCTCTCCTTTGCGGGGTTGGGGAGAGGAGAAGGAGAGCCTGCACGTATAGCATTGTTTACGAATGCCGCCTCAACTCATGACGTGTCAAGTCAATGAACAAAGACGGACCAATAGGAGCAAATCAATGTAAATAAACAATTAGCTTCTCTATTTTTGAACATTGCGCATCACGGCATCAGTTCGTTTGTTGATAAACAGCAATGTTTAAACTTTATTCTCAACAATCAAGCAAATCAAACCACCGAACAACGTTTGTTTGATTTCAAGTGATCGGATTTAAGAAATCTTGTCCCTCTGAGCGGCTTGCCGGCAAATCAATTTCAAAATGTTCACAGAAAATAACGACGACGGCGTGAAAAGCTATCCTCGAAGCTATCAATTGTTGAGTTGTTCCTTTGTGTTGCCGTCAAGGACGATTATATCGGAATTTCCGCACAAGTATCTCTTCGTTTGTGAAAGCGTGCTGCGTGAAAGTAAAGATTGAAAAATTCAACAGAATGAGACAACGTCTAGGTGGTAATACAAAAAGCTGTACGTGTTGAAGCCGAAATTATTTCGAACCGTTTCGAACCTTATCCTTTGTTTTGAAATATTTTCTCGTTAATACATTTTCAATTAATTGACTAACCACAAGAGGACGATTTGCTTTCACACTAAAGTGTTTAACAACCATGGCGAAGCGAAAAGGTGGTGAAATTTTTGGAACGAATTTAAAATGCTTACATTTCGAGCAAAGCTCTTCACCACAGTATTTATTTTGATGAAGGACTCCCCTCGATCAGTACTTCGTTCCAAAACAATTCGCCTCTATCCTAATTAATCAATCTGAAAATGATTGCGGTTCGTACAACACTTGATATAAAGAGATATTAAGAATATTTACCCGATGGCATAATATCGTTTTACACAAATGCATTTAATGATTGCGTGTAACACAACGAGCAAAGCAATGGATATTATAATCTCTCCGAGATTTACGGTAAATAAAGGAATTATTATACATACCGGAGTCAACGATATGGAACATTTGCCAGCGGAAGAGATTATAAACTCTCAAGCTGAAATGATTAATATGGCAGCCAGAAAATTTCCAGGCAAAAAAATTATTCTATCAAGTATTACTCCAAGACGAGATGAGTTTGACAGAGAAATCCCAAAGATCAACGAAGCAATCGACGAAAAAATTAAAGATATTCCAAATGTTAGTCACGTATACAACGGCAATTTACGTGACAATCGTCTATATTTTGATGACAAACACCTGAACAGGAGATTTGGTGTTCCTGCTTTGGCGAAAAATATTAAGAGAGAATTACGAGAGATTTTTGTATCTCGCCGAAGTCAAGATCGTGCAGTCCAGGATCGGAGAAATCAAGATCTTACAGCCCAGGATCGGAGAAGTCAAGATCTTACAGTCCAGGATCGGAGAAGTCAAGATTTTACAGCCCAGGATCGGAGAAGTCAAGATCTTACAGCCCAAGATCGGAGAAGTCAAGATCATACAGTCCAGGATCGGAGAAGTACCCTCCACAGTGACTCACCAAGGAGCCATCAAGATGTACCAACTGATTTACAGTCAAGAGGCACCGTCGGTAACAATGTAGCTCAACCTGCGATAATTGGGATGCAAGACCAGCTGAAGAATATATCAGACTTATTGAATCAACTGATTCAAAACAATATTAACATTAATCAGCAGCAGCATTATCAAAGGGTAATGTATCCACCAATACGTTCATTTTTTAATAATAGACTTGTTTAATTAGTTTACTCAAATAGTTCTTTAGTAGTTAAACTTCAATTGATGGCAAAAAAATTTTCTTCGGTTTGCAAGTTGGAATATTGAAGGTCTGTCTAGTAAGCTTAATGATACAGACTTCATTTCAAAATTACAAAATTTTGATTTAATCTCACTAGTAGAGACCTGGCTTCCCTATGGTCACAATAATATTAATATTGATGGTTTCTTTTCGTTTTCAAAATGCCGAAAAGAAGTTTCCCAAAACTCACGTAGAAGTTCTGGTGGTATTACAATTCTTGTTAGATCATCTCTTAGAAAAGGGATTAAATTTTTAGATAAAGAGAGTAGTGAAGAGTTTGTATGGTGGAAATTGGATAAAACGTTTTTCAATCTTACACATGATATTTTCATTTGTACTGTTTACATACCACCTCAAAACTCCTCCCGTGAAACACGAATTAATATTGATCATTTTGAAAATCTTCAAGATAGTATCTATAAATTTTCAGTTTTGGGTAAGGTTATTTTATGTGGAGATTTCAATGCTAGAATAGGTATCCTAGATGATTTTATTGATGATCCATTTCTTGAAGATGAAAATTATACCCCACTCACATTAGATAAGCGATCCTCAAGAGACTGTCATGTAAATTCTTATGGGCGATCTTTAATTGATTTATGTATTGGCAATAGTATGGTTGCACTAAATGGTAGAACCAACGGAGATCTCATTGGTCAGTTCACTTGTCAAACTTATAATGGAGCAAGTGTTGTTGATTACGTTATTGTTTCACAAGACCTGCTTTCATCTATTATTAGCCTTACAGTAGCCGATATCACTGAATTTTCTCATCATTCCTATTTATCTTTCGTGATGAGAATTAAAATCCCCAAAACTCCAGATGATGCATTAAAATTAATGCCTCATCCTGTGTCTTTTGTGTGGAATGAGAACCAGAAAGATTGTTTGAGAGAATTTATGGTTTCGAATGAAGTATAAAATAAGTTAGATTCATTGTTTCTCCAGCCTACATATAGCGAAAAATCAATCAATGTTGATATGCTTGTAACTAATTTTTCCAAAATATTATGTGATACATCCCAAAACGTATTATATACCAAGAAACAAAAGAAAACGAACAATAAAAACAAAACAAAGGTGAAACAAAAATGGTATGATACAAATTGCCATACTCTTCTACGTATGTATTCCTCAGTTGATTGCTCGGTAAAATTGGATAAGGGAAGTACTCCTTTCTTTAAGTCCCATATTGGGGTAAAACAAGGATGCAATCTAAGTCCCACCTTATTCAACCTGTTTATCAATGATATACCTAATTTATTTAACAGCTCGTGTGCCCCAGTCAAACTTGGTGAAACTGATTTAAATTGTTTACTTTACGCAGACGACTTAGTTTTACTATCCGAGTCCAGATCTGGCTTACAAAACTGTCTCACAAATCTTGAATTTTACACCAAGAAATGGAAGTTGAACATTAATTTAAAAAAATCAAAAGTTTTATTGTTTGGAACACCAACCCAAAGACGTGCACACTTCCCATCAATTTGGTCTTTCGGGAAAATTGCTCTAGAGCAAGTTGATGAATATTGCTACCTTGGTATTACTTTTCACTTTTCCGGTAATTTTAAACGAACACAAAAAATACTTTATGGTAAAGCAATACGTGCCTATCATTGTTTATTCAAAAGTTTTTCAAACGTGGAGAATGTACCAATAAAATTACTTTTAAAACTTTTCTCTTCAACGGTAGTTCCCGTTTTGCTGTATAGCTGCGAAGTTTGGGGTCCATACTTACTGGGTAAAATAAACTCTTTTGCGATGTTTAAAACTAAAATTTTTAAATTAACAAATGATATAGAAAGACTACATCTAAAATTCTGCAAAAGAATCTTGGGTGTTCACTCAAAATCTACAAATTTAGCTGTCTATGGTGAACTAGGAAGGGCACCCCTAATTATACAAATAGCTACACTTATAACAAAATATTGGTTTCGCATCAAAAGCTCAACTTTTACAGATACCCTCGCTGGTGAAGCAGCGAGAGTCTGTATGGACTCTAATTTACAACCAATATTATTTACAAAATATTTACTACAACTATGTAATATAGAAGTTAATAATTTTAAAAATTTTGTAATACCACCCAAAGAACAAGGAAATTTTTGCCATTACTTGAGGAATAAATTACATGAGTTTTATACTGAATACTGGAAAGAGCAGATTCAACAAGGTGGAAATAATGGCAAATTAAGAGTCTTTAAAAAACTGAAAATAAATTTTGGCTTTGAAAAATATCTTCCTTCAATTCGCAACTTCAAACATCGTCAAGCGGTTACAAAATTAAGAATTTCAGCTCATAAACTACCTGTTGAAACTGGTCGATACGGAAATGTTTCATACAGTGAAAGATTATGCAAACATTGTGACCTAAATGAGATTGGGAACGAACAACACCTTTTAATGTCATGCAGAAACACAAAGTTCGCCGATCTTAGAGTTAATTTTATGGAAAGTCTCTGTAAAATAAATAACTCATTTTCTAAATTTAGCTATCAAGACCTTTTCATGTATGTCATTGCTATGCAAGATAAAACAATTATGACTTTGGTAGCTAAATACTGTTTTAATGTTTTAAGAAGTTTTGAAAGTTTATAGTTGAGCACGTACTCTAGTTTATATGTTATATGTATGTATCTTATATACCAAATCTGGTATTTATGTTGTTTGAATAAAGTTTATTTAATAATTACAAATTACCAGCAGTCTACAACCACAAGCCTCAAGCTACAAAGCTACGTCACCGATCATCATCTCGTCCAATCAGTAAGCTGCGTCCCAATTTGGAACGCTACTACTAAAAAAACTGCGATGCGTGCAGGCTCTCCTTCTCCTCCTCTCCCCAACCCCCCAAAGGAGAGCCGGCTCGCAGGCTAAGTGTGAGGAGTGAGAATGTCGTTGCAGCTTCTGGTATAATGGTGCATGTATGTTGTTTGGTGCTAGAAATTCAAGCAGATCCTGTAGCCAAGTTGAAGAGGGAATCAAACAATTGCTTGTATGTTTCTAAATTATCCAGAACCAGGTACTGAGGTACGGTCACGTCAAATGATTCAAACCATTACCAAGTTTTGTAAATGCTGGAGTATTATGTAAACATCTGTTTCTAGCTTAAAAGTTAATAGTGAAACTTGTATTTGATAATGGTTTTTCTTACAGTATGATAACTTAATTATTGTCAATAATGTTGGATGCAAATATGCAATGAATTATTGAACTGGATTCTGAGATAATCATGAATTGCATCACTGTAGTAGGCTAGCTCTTTGTTATATTCATAAAACGAATATATTTCAAAGCCATAAAATAGGAATTAATGAGCACTGTTCTGCTATGATGCTATCTTCCCAACAATCCCAAGTTATTAGTTGTTGATGCAAATGATGCCTTACTTTTATTTAATACCAATGGTTTTTATTTGACTGCGTCAATATTCAATAAATTCAGTAAATAATATAGTAATATACTGCAGGCAAAATAAGCAGTCTATTTTAGAATCATTATCAGAGAAACATGAAAAGAAAATTTGATGATTTTTTTACTCAATTGAAAATTGTGTTGATCTCCTCGCCTCCAAAGGCACGAGTTAAAACCCTAAAATCCCACTCAAGTCAACACATTTTTCAGTCAACTTAATTCTTCAGAAATATCATAAATTATAAGATATAATGTTACAGTACTATAATTTAATATTTTTTTACAAAGTAAAAACAATTAAATCATCAGTAGTTGATTTATCTCTCAAAATATGAAGTATTAAAGAAATACCAAATGGTTTTCCGTGTTTGGATACTCTGATCCAAACACGCGGGAAATTGCGAGACTGGAGAAAAGCGTAACAAAACACGAGCCGTGGCGAGTGTTTTTAGCTTTTCGAAAGTCGAGCAATTTCCCAAGTGTTTGGATAAGAGTCTCCAAACACGGAAAAAACCATTTGGTATTTCTTTTATAAAATAATCATAAGTGAATATTTTTGGCGGGAATTTTCCGTGTTTGGATACTCTGATCCAAACACGGCAATTGACCAATCAGGGCTCGCGTAGTATACATGTTATTTTATAATAGGTAGTATTAGCCATACAATTTGAAAACTTGTTTCACATGTTCCATTCCGTATTTCACTATTTCCATATTTCCAACTGTATAATCCAGGCGGTCTTCATGCTAGTATTCTACTACCATATATGATAATCCTATCTTTCTTTTTTTCTTTTATCAACAGTTGTTTTACTTTTTTCTTTCTTGCCAATTCTTGGAACTTAAAATATTTTCTGGGAACCCAAAAACATTCTGGGACCAATGGTCCTGTGTTTTTCACCCCTGATGGTAGGCCGACTCTAGATTTCGGTTTGGTTTTTTCGGTGTCACGATTTTGCTTCACTCACGCTTCCGGTGAGTTGTTAGCCGTGTGACTGAGACCGTGAGGCATGTTGTAAATTCTTTGCTCCTTTCGCTTTTAGAGTTGGACAAAAAGTTTAACAGCTTTGCCTTTTGATCAAGATGTTTGTTCTTGCACGTTGTTGGTAGATTTCGAAACTGACTGGCTGACTTTATAGTTTAATAGCGATCAGATGTGGCCGACAACTGTCTTGATCGTAAACATGTTCACCAATGTGAAGTATGCACAACATTCAGCCTTCGATCTGATCTTTCTCGGCCCACTCCCACTCTGCGCAGGAGACCAGTACCCCCAATCTCGTACCCAGAGCCTGCGATCCTTTTGGTCAGTACCAAAGAACGGAGGCTCTGGAGAACTCCGATGAAACTTGTCATCTGATTGGTTAGTTTAAAAACAGTAAAAGTTCAAATGTACGCGTTGCTAACTTGTTTAATCGATTTCTCGATGTTCTGTAACACATAATTATACCCGACAGACCCAAAATACAATTAAACACATGAAATAATTCAAAACAGCAAAAATCCCGACAATTTACAAGTTAAAACTATTATTATTGTCGCTTCGTCGCCAAACAAACATCCATCGTCTGATTCGTATCGTAATTCTTCGCAATATCGTTTCAGAACTGAAAAATTATAGTAGAGAATGGAGAATACAAGGTCGATGTAGTTTAGCCATAATTCCTGACAGAGTACAATTCCTTACCTGAGCGGCTGAGCCGATCACTGCCGAGTGGCGACGCGGACGTATAAAACACTGTCGTCAAATCGTCCGGTTGGCGATTTAGAGAAAAGCTAAGAAAGACGACTTTTATCGCAACGCTTTGTCAAGAGCTTTGTAAAACATACTGGGTCATTCTTTATCGGTAAACAAATATTATCCCTTGTCTTCGAACAAGCTAAAGATCGTCGATGACAGTAGGAAATTATAGGGAACTGGGAACTAGAGGACTGGGAACAAAAACCCAATTTTTGTTTTTTTTTCATCGGAGTTTCCCAGAGCCTCAGTTCCTTGGTACTGACCAAAAGGGTCGCAGGCTCTGGGTACGAGATTGCAGTAGCCCGAGTGAACGCCTGACGTACCCAGGCGTCTTGTTCTTCATAAAATCTCTTCTCAAACCTCTGCATAAACAAATACACAGAAATGGTTCATCCTTCCTCATAAAACCTCTCCTTATAAAAACCCTCCGTTGTGTCGCCGCATGATATTGTAAGTAACTCATTGTAGCATAGTTAATATAGCCCACATGCTTATAGTTGTAATGGTAACAAAACGCCTGCCCTGGCGTTCACTCGGGCTACTCGTAGCAATACAGCTTGGCGTAGTCTATGCACGAAGCAGCACAACAGCATGCGCATATTAAGCGTTTGTTAAAAAGTACAAAATAACCAGTGCTAGATTCAAGCAATCATTAGACAACCCTCGTGAAGTTATAGACAACTCTGTGAAGTTATAATTGTCAGTTGTTTGCTGTACAAACTGTGTTAGTTGGTAATACTCAGAAAAACTCTGAGCTCTAGCGGGACTCGAACCCGCAACCTTCTGAAAGCTAGCCAGACGCTCTGCAAACAGCAAACAACTGACAATTATTACTAACATCAAGCTGGAATTTCTGAAACTAGCTAACAAATCTGTGAAGTTAGCTAACAGTTCGCCAGCCGTTAGTGAAAAATCTGTCTCAATTTCGCAAAGCCTGTCTGGTCAATATCGCGACGCAAAAAAATAACACGACCGAAACCTAGACTCGGCTACCACAGGTAGCCCGAGTAATAACACATTGCTTGACTCCACTGTCTAATTATATTCGAAATCTGAGGTGTTCTTAAGGCGGATTTCCAGTCGTCGCTGCGAGTATTTACATCTAATTAAAAATGAAAAAACAAGCATTGCGAGTTATTTTAATTAGATGCAAGTACTCGCAGCGAGCTGCGAACCAGTTTCTGCGATGACTGAGTTTTAGGCCTTAAATTGATATACTTGTGGCATTATGCCGTGATAATGCGCGAGTCACGAGTATATCGTACTTGACGTACGCCGGAGTTTTATAAAGAGCGAGGCAACATTATGCCTCGACACGGCCACGCTGATCTGCGTCCTTCGCAGTTCAGTCGCTGGCAGCAAGTAAGGACGATTAACCCTCAGTCCTTCCTTCATATACTTCCTTCATATACTTGTGGCATTATGCCGTGTTAATTCTCGAGTTACAAATATTTCGTACTTGACGTACCCCGGAGTTTTATAAAGAACGAGGCCACATTGTGATATACTTAAGTGTCTGCCATCTGTATCGTCTGATATCGTTTCGTGACCATATATACGTACGCATACGATCTGCAACGCCCTTTTACTGATCGTTACGATAGGATGGAGGTTGGAGGAGGATGTTGGGGCAAGTATGGGGTTGAACGTTTATGCTGCGAAAATTCCGTTCTTAGAGCCTGTGGTCTCCTTCATTCTCCCACTCCTTCCAACTTATATACGCTAACCTGAGCCACTAGTGTTAACCACCAAGCGTATACGTTAACCTGACCAAACCAACTAGCATGTTCACCGTTTAGCTTATATACTAACCTGACCCACTGGCGTGTTTACTGCCTAGCTGATAGACCATATTAATAAATGGCCGTGGAATTAATATTCTTTTATGTGTATATAAATTAGCCCCTCAAACGAGGTCAGAGGGCCTAATTTATATGCACATAAAAGGATTTTAAATCGTCAGCCATGTATGAATAAGGTCTATACGTTAACCTGACCCACTAGTGTGTTTACTGCCTAGCTGATACGCTAACCTGACCCACTAGCTGACTAGCGTGTTTACTGCCAATTTCAAAAGTAGTTGGGACACTTGAGCTTTTCTAAATATGCTCGTTGAACATCGTCTATTCTGCGATATGTACACAATCCCTCGCTACTCCTCCCTTTACAATGTTGTCTAATGAAACACGTTGACAATTCCGGTGAAATTCACCGTAAACATGGTATACAACATTGAACAAAATATGACGCAAATGTCCCAAGACGTTTGAAAATGATTGTCTGGGAAAACATTTTTCGTTAGCGAAACACTAGCTGGTATGTAGTTGGGTTGAGTGAAATGTTGACATTTTCTTAACAGAATTGTTAGGGCAGTTTAAAGGCTTTAAATGCACGTTATTGCTGGGGAAAAAAGTAATTTTATTGATTAAGACTTCTTTGCACGAATTAATGAAAACATATTACAATTAAAATGATTACCCCAAGACAATGCAATTGAAAGAGCTTGATTTATCTAGAAAGTGATTTAAATATATTTACAATCAAGTATGTGGAGAGTCTCACTTTTGCAATATTCCCTTCACTTAAACGACTTCGCGTTAAAGGGGAATTGAAACGTATTTGTGCTAACCAGAGGTGCGCGCAGCGTTTCATGTGTTCCGCGCGTGTTAGCGAAAACGCTGTTTGGAATAGTGAATATTTTAATAATTTCACAAATGCCACAGAATATGTGCGTTACTCAATTTCACTACGGAAATTTTTTATTGTAGCTTATACGCTAACCTGACCCCCTAGTATATACGCTAACCTGACTCACCAGCGTGTTTACTGCCTATATATAGAGCAACGTGAAAAGGTGCTTGGTATAAACTGCCGAGAATGGTTTCGAGCGGAGCCCTTCATATAATATTAATATATATATATTATCATCATCGTACTTTCGATTTTACTGCGAGCTGACTGCCACTGCAACGTTACTGCAAATGTGACTTACCTTTTGTATTTCTACTTGTCTTTACATCTAGATCTGCGTTTGTTAATCTTCAATGAAATCTAACAGTTTGTCCACAAAAAGATCGTTTAAATTTTTGGAAAGGCTGCTCTACTGATCGAGGTAACCTCTTTATACTCATACTACTTTTATGTCTCGAGATTCATATTGTAACCAGACACCGTGCTAAAAGTACGGTGCCCTGTTTGGCGTCAAAAACGTCGCGTTAAAAACGTCGTTGACAACCGCGATAGTTTATGGCCATGTCCACACTAATTTTCAAACGAAAACAGAGACCTCGTGTCGATAACGTATCAAAAGTTTTCCGTCCACACTATCGCGTTTACGAATCGTTTTTGCCATCCACATTAAAACGTTGAAACGACCCTGAAAAAAGGCCGTGAGTGACTGGAACCCAGATCACATGATCGTCGTGACTTGCACTGCATTGCATTGCATTGCATTGCATTGCATTGCATTGCATTGCATTGCATTGCACTGCACTGCATTGCATTGCACTGCATTGCATTGCACTGCATTGCATTGCATTGCATTGCATTGCATTGCATTGCATTGCATTGCATTGCATTGCATTGCATTGCATTGCATTTACATTAATTACATTACATTTTACATATAAGGCCACACAAAATCGTTTAATTTTAAGTCGGAAATTATGAAAAGTATTGCAATTTAAACTCGATTGCGATAGAAAGAATATCTGACTGATATCATTCACATGCTTTACGAGATTCCCAGAGCTACTTGACGCATTAGCGCTTGGGCCAGGTACAACAATGGATATTGGCGTATTCTTGGTTTTCATTTGACGTCACAGCGGCCATATTTGTTGCACAGAAACAATGAAATGACGACCATATTGGTGCACAATCTTTATCCTATGGGAATTTAAATCTATTCTTATTCAAACATTTCGTATAGCTTCACCACCCCAACGGGGCCACCGATCACGTGAGTGAAAACAATCTATTGGATGACCAGTGAGGGGGGATGGATGGTAACGTGCTGTTAGCGCGCTGCTTTTCACCACTGATGTTCAGCCTTGGTCAGATGGGTAAGTACTTAGATGGGCGACCACCTTTGCTTCATGTGAGTAGAGTTGCTGATTCTCTCCTGTGCCTCGGGGGTTTTTCACCGGGTTCTCCGGTTTTCCTCCTCAGTATAACCAACGTTATATATAGTAACTGACGTTTGGTGGACGTTCGTCAAGCTCAATTACTCAGAAATGATTTCTGAGCCCCAGACAGGGTTCGAACCTGCAACCTTCTAATGACCTTCGACCTTCTAATGACCTGCAATCATCTAATGACCTGCAATCTTCTAATGACCTGCAATCTTCTAATGACCTGCAATCATCTAATGCCCTGCAATCTTCTAATGAACTGCAACCTTCTAATGACCTTCGACCTTCTAATGACGTTCAACCTTCTAATGATCTGCAATCATCTAATGACCTGCAATCTTCTAATGACCTGCAATCATCTAATGCCCTGCAATCTTCTAATGAACTGCTACCTTCTAATGACCTGCAACCTTCTAATGACCTGCAATCTTCTAATGACCTGCAATCATTAATGACCTGCAATCATCTAATGACCTGCAATCATCTAATGACCTGCAATCTTCTAATGACCTGCAACCTTCTAATGACCTTCAACCTTCTAATGACCTGCAATCTTCTAATGACCTGTAACCTTCTAATAACCTGCAACCTTCTAATGACCTGCAACCTTCTAATGACCTGCAACCTTCTAATGACGTTCAATGTTCTAGTGACCTGCAATCTTCTAATGACCTGCAATCTTCTAATGACCTGCAACCTTCTAATGCCCTGCAATCTTCTAATGACCTACAACCTTGTAATGACCTGCAATCTTCTAATGACTTGCAACCTTCTAATGACTTGCAACCTTCTAATGACCTACAACCTTCTAATGACCTGCAACCTTCTAATATATAGTATCCCCCCCAATCAGTTCTGTGTGAGCTAAATGCATTTGACACTTTAATAAAGTTTACATACATACACATACATACATGATGGTGTACAATGGTGTTTTATTTAGTGTTGCTATTAAGTTATGGTAGATTAATGGCATAGTGGATGACATATTAATATTTCCGTACTACTTGATGTCATAATTGACCGTACCGAAAAGGATGGCGTCGGTACATTTAACCACGATGCTTTGCGACCTTAAATCAGCTCAGATAGCAACTAAACATTGTTTATCATGGGCTGAGGAAGAAACCGCTGTCAGATATGTTTGTGGGTGGAAGCGGAAATGAGAGAAAAATTGAAGGAAACCTCTGCCTACTTTCGGTCGATATCTGGCACGAATGGTCGATATCTGGTGCATATGGTCTAAATCGTCAAATATCTTAACCATCCTCTACTCTTTAGCTTTTACGCTTAAAGTGGTTCTCTGATGAAAATATTGTTGCTAATGTTTCTGCATAATATTAAAGATATTAGGGTGCTTGGTAATTGTGCGAAGTTTCATTTCGAAGTTCTAAAAAAACAAAGTTGTATAGACCTTTTTAAAAATGACCGCTGAGTTAAGATTCTTTTATATTTTATATAAATTAGCCCTTATGAACTCGTTTTCATGTGGGAAATTCAAAATAATTTTTACTTTAAAACGAGGTCATAAGGGCTAATTTATAAGCACATAAAAGAATTCTGATTCGGCGGCCATTTTTGAATGAAGGTCTATTTTACGTGCGAAATTTGTATTTTAGAGCGCCGCCATTAAATTGGCCGTGTTTGAGAAGAATGAGTTGAGGAGATCTTATGACGTCATAGACTCAACAAAACCAAAAGATCATTGTTGTTGTCAATAAAAGGGTCATTGTTATTGAGTCTATGACGTCATAAGCTTCCTCGACTCATTCTTCTCAAGCTCGGCCACTTCAATGGCGACACTCCAAAATACAAACTTTGCCGTAAAATATCACCTTTTCTTCAACGAATTTTGAAATGAAACTTTGCACGATTACCAACTACCATAACATCTTTAGGTTTAGGTTTATGCAAAAATATTGCCAACTATATTTTCATCAGAGAACCACTTTAACAATATGTAAACCTGCATCGTTTTCCATTGTGTTGAATTATTTTTATACATTTTTATACAATAATATTGCCAAAAATAAGAATCAGAGAGAGGACGGAGGGGGGGGGGGGGGACTCGTATTCGTAGATGTTTAGGCATTTTCCAAAATACATGCACGGATTGCACGGCTAGCGCTATGGAGGACGACCAAGAAGAGCTCAATGTATTCATCGAGGCAATGTCAATTAATGGAAAGTATTCGTGCTTAATGACGTGTATTGTGCATATTTTCCTTATCCCAAGACCCCAAGTGTTTTTGTTTCACTGTGTCTTTAAATCTTGAAATCATGCAAATTCCTTTTATTGTTGTGTTGTAAACTTCTATAATTTAAACTTCTTTGTATATACCGTATTTTATTCGAAGGACACCTTTGGTGGGCTTATAATTATAAGCTTATAAGCGGAGAGGTATTTAAGATTTTTGGGAGGGCCTCTTGTTGAATGTTGGGGGGAATTTCGCTTAAATTAACTCGAAATGGCTGAACAACTTGTTCAGTGATTTCTCGCAGTGATTGACAGCCTTTTGTTTTTGTTCCGTGTTTCTGGCTACATTCCAAAAAGCCCCATTAAAATCAACCTCCCCCGGTTTGGCGCCATATGAAAGCTGGCAGAGGTTTCCTTCAATTTTTCTCTCGTTTCTGCTCCGCCCACAAACATATCTGACAGCGGTTTCTTCATCAGCCTCAGCATCCTCACGGAAACCTCTGCGGAGGAGAGAGGTTTATCATGCTAAGATTTTTACCCTAAAGTTTACCCTTTTTTTTTATTATTTTTCTTTATTTAAGGAGGATATGTTTTTCAGCAGAGCTGGTGGGGTCTTCCATTTACAGCTAAGACCTATAGGTGTTGATTTTACGGAGGGAGGAAAACCGGAGAACCCGGCGAAAAACCCTCGAAGCACTTTTATTCGAAACGATTATTCTGCAAGAAACAATATTTAATGTGCGAAATGGATTGTGTTTAAACTACCCTGCGAGCAGAGCATTCTTTTCCTTATTTCTTCGCTGAGAGAGAGGAAGAAAAGAGGGCTCCGCTGTATTCGTGACTGGTTTCCATTGTGCATGCATGTCAGTTGCTTGGTTACAATCTCGAATCCAGTCCCAATCAGAGCAGAAAACAAAACGAGAACCGGTTAGACGGGTCTTAAACGGGTTACTTCGTCCTAAATTTTGGACGAAGCCAAACACGCATACAGCAGAGCCTAATTTTCTTCCTCTCTCTCAGCGAAGAAATAAGGAAAAGAAGGCTCTGCTCGCAGGGTGTGTTTAAACATACACAAGACGCCATCTTTTTCGGTACGGTCAATTACTCCTCATTCTCTGTGGTAATAGTGTAGTCCCACTGACAACGGAAAATTACTCTAAGCTTTAAAGATATTGATGTTCTTTGTAACTGGAGCTCTTGTCAATTCAAAATGGCGTATTGTCGGAAATGTCTTTGGAAAATTTCATTTGTGACGTCGTACGTGACATTGCACCAAAGTTGTCGTAAAATACGCTTTTTGTACGCTTCCTTTTGTTACTTAAAAATGGCTACTAAATAATATTTAATTGAAATAACGATTTAAGTATAGTGCTAGATCAAAAACGTACTGCTTATATGCTGAATCTCTCGTGAAAAGTGAAAAATTGTGATTTTAAGCTAATACATTAATTAGTTCGGTTAAGTGTGAATCCGATCAAATGTGATGCAATATTTTTGAGCAATTAACGATATTTGAATAAAAAAAGTTTTCAAGGAAACCTGCATACGTGGACGCTGATGCAAAAAACGCAAGTTATTCTTTAGGTATTCGGAAATCATATCTTAACTCGTCACCCTTCTTTGTAGCCCAAGCCATAGTCTTAGTACTGCAAGCCTTTCCAAAATGTCCTTTTTGGTCAATAACAATAACAGCACCAGCTGCGTTAGGGATCCGTTTTACCAACCTGTCGATGGCTTTCTCTGCAGACTCCTAGAAATGCAGAATAATTGAGCGATGTCGGAGCGTTTCTTTGTACTTTTAGAATGAGAATTAGAATCGGAATCAAAATGAAAATCAGAGTAAGAATTAGAATTAGAATGAGAACATGAATGAAAATGAGAAAAGGAATGAGAATCAGAATCAGAATGAGATTCAGAATAAGAATTTGAATTAGAATGAGAATAAGAATAAGAAGGGGAATCTGAGTGAGAATGAAAATGAGAATTACAATAAGAATTCGAATTAGAAAAATATTTAGAATCTGAATGAGAATCAACGTCAGAATTAGCATCAGAATCAGAACTAGCATCAGAATCAGAGTGGGAATCAAAATTAACATCAGAATGGGAATTAAAATCAGAATCAGAATGGAAATCATAGTGAGAATCAGAATGGGAATCAGAATCAGAATCAGAGTCAGAGTGGGAATCAGAATCAGAATGAAAGTCACAGTCAGAATGAGAATCAGAATGGGAATAAGAATCAGAATAAGAATCAGAATCAGAGTGAGACTCATAATCAGAATGAGAATCAACATTAGCATCAGAATGATAATCAGAGTCGGAATGGGATTTAGAATGAGAATCAGAATGAGAGACCAAAAATGAGAATCAGAGTGAGACTCATAATCAGAATGAGAATCAACATTAGCATCAGAATGATAATCAGAGTCGGAATGGGATTTAGAATGAGAATCAGAATGAGAATCAAAATGAGAATCAGAATGGGGTTTAGAATGAGAATCAGTATTAGAATGGGATTTACAATGAGAGCGAGAATCAGAATGGGATTTAGAATGGGAATCAGAATGGGATTTAGAATGAGAATCAGAATGGGATTTAGAATGAGAATCAGAATGGGATTTAGAATGAGAATCAGAATGGGATTTAGAATGAGAATCATAGGAGAGATGTAGTTAGAGATGTAGAAGTACCTATTTTTTATTTAAGTTTTATTTTGTTCGTGCTTATAACCGGTCTTACCTGAGCACTGAATCCACGTTCTAAATTGTAAATGACTTCTCTTGCTAAAGTCATTTTTATTAATGCCTCGCCATGTCCTCCCGCAGACGATGCTCCATATTCATTTGCATAACCTCCACAGCCGACCATGGGCACATCACTGATACGGCCTTTTCTGCTTCCCGGTATACCGCCTGGGGGAGAAATTAAAACTGAAAGATCTGTATGGCTTAAAGTGCTTATGAAACAAAAATACGGCAATCGTTTTCAAATTATAACCGAATTTTCATTCAAATCCTTAATTGCAACTGTCATACTGTCAACCCACACAACCCTAATCTGAAGGCTGAGTACAAGTCATGGCTGCCTGCGACTGATCCTACTGACCTACTCTAATGTTGGAGTTATTTCAACTCCTTTAATGGAGTATTAAATTAGTTAAAATTAACTCCGTTACTGGAGTCAAAACGACATTGAAATTTTTACTCTCCCAAGGGAGTTAGTTTTACTCCCTTCATGGAGTTAATTAAAATAACTCCTTGAAATTAAAGGAGTTTAATTTCCTTTAAATTTCCTGGGTCCCAGTGAGCAAATTAACCTCTTTTAAGCGGACAAATCCATATCAAAATTAACGTTTTCTTTAAGGTGGCTCGACTGTCTAAATCACAAGAAATTATCGTTTTCCCCATAAAATGTTTGGAACAGGTCCCTTGGTGGTGGTCTTGATTATTGAAAAGTTTTACACCTTCAAAGTTTACCTAAGTGAAGAAATCGTGTTTCCAGTAAATGCAGAAAACCTAATTTGCATAAAATCTGTCGCTTAGCACAAATACAATTTCTCTAGATACGCAAGCGCTACATGTATAAATCTTTTCAGTAATCACGACCACCTCTAGAGCTATTCAATGAACTAAAATGAAGCTTATGACACTTGAGATTAACCGAGAGAAAACCTGTTTAAGTCATTTAGTGCTGTATTGATTGTTTTATAGAATTATAGTGAAAACAAACTACGTATATAGACACAAAAAGCTGGTCACCACATCCTTTTAAGCAGACACCCCTCTTAAGCGGACACCTTAGATGATGAGGGTATGTTTTGGGAGATTGATGAGTGCGCTGCTAATTTTAGCGCTATGTATCTCAAATTTCCAGTCAAGAAAGACAAATAATTGCTGATTGTGAAAATATAAATTTGATGAGTATTCACTTTACGTCATTAATCACCGCTCATTACAATGAACCGGAATACGAAAAGTGACTTATTTCGTTGCTTGGGGTCTTCGGCTTCGGTACTTGTCAGTGAGTGTCACGATTTTTTTAGATGAATTCGTTTAAAGATGGTATTAGATATGGATTGCGCTTACTCGCGGATACGATGAAATTATGGACATGCAATGTGTGCCGGGGAACAGTACTTTCTTCTGCTGTTTGGTCTGGAAAAAGTTCTCGACTACCTGGAGTTTCATACCGCGACAGTCTTGTCTTTGTTTTCTCACTAGGTCCAGAGTCCTTTCATGCGTTTATTTGGTCTCGTTGAACTTACTTCGAACTTCGCTTACTTTCTTTACCAACTTGGCATTTTTCTTCAGCGCAGTTTCTACAGATTATATTTGTTGATCGGGAAACCTCGTTGCTAATATCATGTTCCAAATATTTGACGCAAGCGGTTGTTTTCTTAAAGCTGGGGAGAAAATCTTTCTTCTGAAATCAGCTTTAACGACTTTACTACCACACAGAATACATATTGTTTCACTTGCTCTACCAGATAATGCTAAACGCGTTAGTCTTCGTTGCAGTATTCTCTGAGTTTCTATCTGTCATGTTTCATATTGTGTTGAAGCAAGATTACACTTCGGGAATCGGGCGAACGTGATAAAACCGGAAAATGAAACACTGTGTCAACTTCATAAATTTTCGCCCCAAAATTTGATGTGTGATAATTAGATTTGAAACGCTGCAAGTGAGCCAAGTCTGTCTCTTCGCGGCGCGCTCGACGTCCCCCCGAGAGACAGACTTGGTCCAAGTCTAAAAATTTCCCTGCATACCATATTTTCAATCTTGAATAGTAATCGCACAAAACCGTGTGCGATTGTTTTATACTTTTTAGTGGTTATTTAGATACACGGCATTCTTTTCAGATCTGCGTTGGTTAAAACGACAAAGAGACCAAAATGTTTAACGAGAAAGTATTGTAAAATCATATGGCGACCGACTAACACAGAATAATCGAATGAAGTTGTCCCTCAGTAGCATAATGTAAAATATATACAAGATAAAATCAAATGAGGCCAAGTAGCTACTGTAAAAATGAGTTTATTAGAATTAATAAAAAGTTTAAAAAGAGTTAAGCTTTCGTTGTACTACAACATCGTCAGAACTACGAGATAAAAAACAAGGTGCAGTTTATATACACAAGAAACGGAAATGTAAGTTATGTAAAATAGATAAAACCATTGAATATATAAGAATACATACAAATATAAAATAAACAACATGATGATTAAAATAAGAGGTCAGCCAATTCGCTACACTCCTCCCTACTGTTTATTTCCGGTTTCTGCTTACGAATGTAAAAGGCTTCTTTTAGACGCAAGTTAACTGGATCTGTTTCTCTCGTAATGATCTTCACTGATATTCTGTTCGCTAGGTTTTCTGTATTATGGAAGTTGACAAAGTGTTTATATAACGATGACGTATGTCGACTAAGGTGTTCCTTAATGCGGTCGTGTGTTCTCCTAATTGTGCTGCCGATGTAACTTTGGTGGCATTCATTACAGGTGATCTGGTAAACTACATTTCTGGCGAAGCAAAGGTTATCTCTAGAGGTGGCGCATTCTGGACGGAACATCGTTCTTAGATTTTAGTATCTGTCGTAGTGTAGTGGATTTGTGTGTAATTCGTACCGAGATTCCTTCCTTCTTGAAAATGGTTTTGATTTTGTAGTCGACGGCATCTGAAATGTAGGGAATTTGAAAATACAGCCAATCAGTGTTGTTGTTGTGACGAGTCGTAGGAGATGTAGAGACTTCGTCCCGAAGAGTTTCATCTAATATGCATTGCGGGTATCCATTTAAGCGTAGTATTTCATTAAAATCGCTATTGTGTTTGTCCTTGGACTCTTGCGTGGAGCATCTTTTGTTAATGCGCTTCCTCTCGTTGCGGATGGTGTAAAATTTAGTACGTTTAGGTAACGCGGATTTGTGGTGCATAAAAATCGGTTTTTTCGCCTTCTTCTTATAGAACTCGAATTCGGTATTACCGTCTTTGGTAAGCGTAACGGTGAAGTCAAGCAATGATATGGTTCTACCTTTGCGTGTAACGATCGGTTTCTCGATTTCGAATTTAAGACTAGGATGTTCGCGGTTCATTTTACCATGAAGGATGTCGGCTTCAGATTCACTGGATGTTTGACCGTAGATGTCGTCTACGTAGCGTTTATAAGGGTCACTGACTGGGTAGGATAGTAGGACGCTGCGTAACCTGCGTTCGAGTTTGTCCATGAAGAGGATGGCTAGTATACCGGATAAGCTCGATCCCATGGGCAGGCCTTGGATTTGGAGAAAGATGCTGGATGCATACTGGAAATACGTGTTACTGAGGATGACGCTGTACGCCTACCGGCTGTCTTCAATACAACCTCCTTACGGAAAGCTTACTATCAAGTGAAGCGATTTTTTCTGATCACCTGAGCCACTCATTCGAGTCATCAATACGAGCAAATATCTGGTCTATAGCACCTCCAGCAAATTTCATGGCGATAGATTCAAGAAGAAGCTTCGGAACCTCTTGAAGGGTCACCGCATACTGAATTCAACCACCGGAACCGATGCCGTCTCGGGCTTACCAACTGCATATGACAAAACTCAACTGGTAACAGACCTGACTGGGAATCTCAATCACGACGAGCTAGACCTTTTGGCTAAAGGCCCCAAATACAGCCTTCTAACCGAAGTCAACGATAACACTCACACCGAACTGTCCATTAACTTCTACAGACTCGCGAATCGTATACGATGGCAGGAGTCCAATTCATCAAACAATCAACATATGCGTACATATCCAGTGTCAAAATATATCTCCAAACCCGATTGCAGCGTGAATCTAGAAAACACTCTGAAGAAACTCCACCACGAATTTCAGCATATTATAGCCAGTATCAAACCCAGGAGGAAATGGTCAAATTTATCATCCACAGAGAAACGCACCGTCAAATCGCTCAAATGTAAACCCAATATTTATTTACCCAGTGATAAAGGCGGCGAATTTTGCATAATCGACAAACAGAGATACACCGAATCAGCATTAAACCACTTAAGTGACACCGCAACGTACCGCAGAATACCACGTATGACTGCCAAGACCATCGAGAAGAAGGTCAACACAACATGGAAAGCTATATGCCACAAGAGGAATATCCCCCGCGTTACCTAAACGTACTAAATTTTACACCATCCGCAACGAGAGGAAGCGCATTAACAAAAGATGCTCCACGCAAGAGTCTAAGGACAAACACAATAGCGATTTTAATGAAATACTACGCTTAAATGGATACCCGCAATGCATATTAGATGAAACTCTTCGGGACGAAGTCTCTACATCTCCTACGACTCGTCACAACAACAACACTGATTGGCTGTATTTTCAAATTCCCTACATTTCAGACGCCGTCGACTACAAAATCAAAACCATTTTCAAGAAGGAAGGAATCCCGGTACGAATCACACACAAATCCACTACACTACGACAGATACTAAAATCCAAGTGTCATGCCCAGTCGATAACACGCAAGACAAAGCCAATTGTCACTACCTACAAGATTAATGATGTTCCACTTCAATCGACGTGCTGTGAGCGGGATCTTGGCGTTCGTGTCTGTTCGGATCTCATGTGGAAAGAACAAGTGCTGGAGCAAACTGCACGTGCAAACAAGCTGCTCGGATATGTCCGAAGGAACACGCATCGCATCAAGAGTGTATCAATAAGAAGATCAATGTACCTTTCAATGGTTCGTCCACATATAGGTTACGCCACACAGGTTTGGGCACCTCAATCAATTGATCTAATGTTAAAGCTTGAGAGGATTCAGAGAAGCGCCACAAGATACATCTTAAATCTACCGTTCAGTAGCTCTGTTTGCTATACTTCAAGGCTGCAGTCTTTATCACTCCTACCTATATGCTACTGGCATGAATTTTTAGACTTAGTATTTTTCTTTAAACTAACACATGGTCTGATTAACTTAGATCCATCTATTGTTCCTCATGTACGCAGTACCGGACGTACGCGATCATCTGCGGATGTTAAGACTATAAAGTATGATGTACCCAAATGTAAAACTACGACATACCAACGCTCTTACATTGTAAGAGTTACTCGCACTTGGAATATCCTAGCAGATAAACTGAATTCTTCTATGGACAGCTTGGGCGTTTTTAAATCTTTTCTTTTAAATTATTACTTTACTGCCCTGAATACTAGTTTTAATGCAGACGATCCTAGAACTTTTAAAACTATCTGCAGTAAATGTAATACTGCTCGTAGTCTTGATCATAGAATAACTTGTTGCTTTTAATTTGGACTTTTATTTTTAATATTCTGTTTTTAATATTTTGTGTTGTTGATTAAGAATTTAGAATTTTTATCCGGGTCTGCTGTAATTGGCAATGCTGTTGCGGATACCCTGCCTGTTATGTTTTGATTGTTTGTACTGTAATTTTTGTTAAATATTTGTAATGTCATGAGGCGAAGTTTTTAAATAAATAAATAAATAAATAAATAAATAAATAAATAAATAAATTCTCTCTTGTATTAATTACCATTGTTAAGCTTATGTATGATGTGAGCCAACACGGTGTTGGTATTTTGCTCTGATGAAGGCGTGAGTCAAGAGGTCGAAAGCTCAGCAATAAATAATAAACGTGGTCTTACCACACATTCTCTCTTGTATTAATTACTATTATACTAGAAATACATGAACGCAACAACGCCTCGCCTGCTTTTACATAATTTTCTTCAAATAAGCATCCGCTTAGTTTTTCTTAAAATATTATAACCCCCCCCCCCCCCCCTGTCTCATGCAGTTCTAGCTCCTGTCATCGAACCGAAGTATTAAGTAGTACAGTAAAATTTAGATTTTGCAAACGTTTAAATGGCTTCCTTGTCTGTTTCACAATGACAGAAAAACCAACGTATTAAAATTAATAGCTCGAAAACTATACGTACAATAGAACTAAAACCAAACCAGTTCAATCAGATTGCCATGAAAAAGTATTAAACAGGCAAGGTTTCAGTCAAAAATATGAAACAAACAGCGGAGAAAATTGACAAAGTTCATATCAATATTTAAAAGAGTATGTAGTTTAACGTCAAAGTCAAAACCACTAGAAAGCACGTCGAAAAACAACACAGAAAACAAATTAGCGAATCTATTTAACAGATTACCACTAATAAGAGAAAACAAAAATAAAGTAGTATAAATAAACTGTTTTGATTAATCAAACGACAAACGGCAAATTTTCATTCAAAAATAGATAACAGACAGTCGTCCTAAAAGATTGGCGTCTTCAGGAAAACACAGCAAAAACCCTCAACGTAATAAAATTGATATCTCTCAAGACGAAACAAAAGGAAAACTTTCATTCGAAAATATATTTTCAGTGGCCGAAAAAATATGAAAAACTTAAGGTTACCTTTTAATAGTGACTTATTAGTATGGAAGTTTTATACATCTTCGAGTTTATTCTTGCTGCCCTCTTTTTGTTTCCATTCTACTCACAATGAACAGTTTTTCTTTCTGTTCCTTCGAAAGAGATGTACTAACTGATCCAAAAAGCGACTTTCTTTATTCTCGTCCAGAGATTCTCGTCAACAATAAATGATTTCGAAATATTAATTTATTATTGAATCGGTTTTCTTTGTTCTTCCGAGGGCTTTATATCGCATAAAGCCCTTGAATAATAATTAGATACGAAATGAAGAAAAAAACAAGGAAAATATTTGTCTGTTAAATATTTAAGGTGGAAAAAATAGACAAAACTTTGTTGGAAAACCTCTCAATAATAAATTAAGTCAGCGTCCGAGGGCTTTATATCGCATACATCATTACTTAAAGGACGTTTATTTTGCTATCGTGACTCGCTAAATGATTTTAAATGTTGACGTCAGCCAATCAATAATTCTGGTGCTTCATATTGTTACCAGTCCCCCCAAATTTTTACGGCGCAATTTGAATATCCTACCAAGGACTATATATATATAGATATTCAAATCACTCAAAATCCCCTCCTTGCTTTTTCTACACGCGTGTAAAATGGACTCCGCGCGTATCGAGATTAGCACCCTCACCGGGCTCCGGGCCTTCGGCCCCACGCCCGGGCTCGGGGATTAATTACCATTGTTAAGCTTATGTATGACGTGACCCAACACGATGTTGGCATTTGCTCTGATGAAGGCCTGAGTCAAGTTAAATGTTACCACAAATTCTCTCTTCTAATGCAGTTAATTACCTGTTGACGTTGCGCATGCAAGGTTTCCATTTTTATCCATGGCTACGGCTCCCACGCTGTCGTATACATCATGTTCTTCTACTTCATCATGTTCTGGTACTTCATCATGTTCTGGTACTTCATCATGTTCTTCTACTTCATCATGTTCTGGTACTTCATCATGTTCTCCTACTTCATCATGTTCTGGTACTTCATCGTGTTTTCCTACTTCATCATGTTCTGGTACGGGAAGTCCTTGAAGTCCGGCAGCCACAACTTTACTAAATTTCCCTTGATAATTCCCTTTCCACAACATTGTTGTCACCAGTTTTCCAGAATCAGTTTTAGGGAAGCCAATTTCTTCAGCAAGTTCCATAGCTCCCTCGTTGTTTAGAGCACAATGGTCAGTTTTCTCCATTACGTATTTTGCTAATGAAACTGGGTTACTGAAACATGACACGGACATCACGGCGCCTAGAGCGTATAAGGGGAAAGAAACTTATTTAGTTTTTTTCTAAACAGCCGGTCAACCTCGATAAAAGTCTCAAAAACACCGTTCGTTAATGGCATTTTTTGTTACAAGCAGGTAACCATGCCGGATCGCATCGGATAGTGCATACTTTGAAGGTGAAGGTGAGGGGGGTCACCAATCTCGTTCCCAGGGCCCTTTTCATTGGTTAATTGCTTTTCTTAAACATACCTCAACGTGAACATAATTATATGCATAGTTTGGTGTCCGTTATGATCAAATGGCTTCAACGGGACCATCAACAAGGCCAATGGGACCGCCATTACAATAAACTTCTCCTACCGGACTGCCATTACTGACAATGATTTTGCATGCTAAACTAAATTGCTAATTTATTATTACACACAGTATTTCTGGGTGCTGTGACCAGCCGATGCCAGGGCCTTTTGCCGCTCTCCCAATTTAAAACAGGCCTTATTTTATATACTAAAATTTGGGAGGTGGGTGTTTAAAGGCACACTGGGATTTCTGTGATGCCAATTATTTTGGTGTGTTATTTTGAATGGTTCACTTCAGAATGTTATCCAATCAGCGTGCCTCCAGTTCTGGTTATCCTAATTCACACAGCTCACAAAACATAAAGTAGTTTTCAATTATTAACCTGTTTTCATATTGGAACCATCCATGATCATTGCATCCAGTTCAACTCCACCTTCTCTTGTTGGCGATGCTCCATGACCTGCATTTAAAGATGGATTATCCTCCATAACAGAAACGGCTTTTTCCACGGCATCAACCGCACTGCCTCCCTATTCAAACGAATTTAAGTATTGCACTGTGCATTAATTTTCTATTCTCTCAAACTTAAAGTGGTTCTCTTATGAAACTATTGTTGGTAATGTTGCTGCATAATCTTAAATATATTATGGTAGTTAGTAGTAATGGTGCAAAGTTTCATTTCAAAATTCTCAAAAACAAATTTGTATTTTACGTGGGAAGTTTTCATGTTGGAGCACCGCCATTAAAGTGGCCGAGCTTGAGAAGAATGAGTCGAGGAAGCTTATGACGTCATAAACTCAACAAAAACAAAAGATCATTGTTGTTGTCAACAAAAGGGTCATTATTGTTATTGAGTCTATCACGTCATAAGCTTCCTCGACTCATTGTGAACACCTGACCAGGCGTCTTGTTTGTCTATTTTTTACTCTTGCTCATCCTTTTTACATAACGGAGAACGTAGTAGTCTAACGTAACAGACGCTCGGTGGACGTTCGTCAAGCTCAATTACTGAGAAAAGATTTCTGAGACCCCAGACAGGGTTCGAATCTGCAACCTTCTAATGACGGGTTAGACGCTCTAACCACTGAGTCACTGAGGCTCAGATGGAGAGGTAAGGTTGCAAATTCGTAGTCATACGTGCTCCTAAGTGGTAGCGTTTGCATATGAGATGTTGTTAAAGTGACATGATAAGCTGTACGTATACATGTAGTGCATGTGGTACGCTTGCGAGCTTGGTGTAATATGTAACAGACGTTCGGTGGACGTTCGTCAAGCTCAATTACTCAGAAAAGATTTCTGAGACCCCAGACAGGTTCGAACCTGCAAGCTTCTAGACGGTCGCCCATCCAAGTACTAACCCTGTCTAACCGGGCTTATTAACTATTGGTGAGAGGTACTACTTACTAGCTCTTGCTACCTATGGCACCTACCTCGAACTTCAACGAATATTTGGCAGATAAGTTTCATTCATATGCACCTTAACTTCTTATTGGCGCCGTAACATTATTGCCATCAGCAGACAATTAGATACTTACTTGTCTTAGAAATTCATAGCCCTCTTCAGCTGCCTGGATTATTCCATTCTTCACTTCAGCTCCGTACTGTTGGTCGTCGCCGTCTATAAGTCTTGCATGTGCGCCTCCGTAAACAATGATACAAGGGACTAAAAATAAACTGAACAGTCCGAACAATCATTCAAAGCTATATTCTATTTTTGTATAATCGATTGCGTGTAGCTGCTCGACTCAAAAGGACAACTTTAGCGTAACTTTGCGTGCATGGTTTCTTATTGTGCTAATTGGAATAGGTATAGCTCCAGTCATTTTTGTTCCAGAAAGTAATAAATTTGGTGTGAGACATCAGTTTCGGTTCCATCTCAGTCGAAGCCGCAACGGACACACGTCCAACTCCATATTTTTGAAATGTGGAGCGCGGTCCGTAAAAATCGCACATGGAGCACCACCCGTAAAAATCTCACGTGCAGCACAGGCTGTTAAAATTGCACGAGAAGCAGGGTCTGTAAAAATCGCACATAAAACACGGGTGAAAATCGCATGTGGACCTTGCAAAGACCAAGCGACAGCTTTTAAAGTTGCACAAAAAAGTTTTGAAAAATGCAATTAGTTCGTAGAGTTTTTGTTGATTTCTTTTAAGAAACGAGTGCAAAACCTGTTTTTCATACTGTTTAGCCTAGTGCCCTATATAGTCACAAATGATATTTGTTGCCAAAGTTTGTCGCCTTATCTAGCCGCTATACCGTGCTCCAGAACGTCGACCGTTTGATAAAAAAAGTTGCGTCGCGCGCTAATGCAAGGAAATCGCTTCTGCCAGAACCGCATATTAACTGAAAAACAAAGTATTCGGATTAGGCTGTTCAGCCGCTATTTTCAAGTATGCGCTAGCTATACAATGATAACAAATCGGGGAAAGCTAGCAATCGCTTCGATGGTCTTGTGGCCCGAGTCAATATGTCGACGACCGTGATATGATCACCCAGGCTATATAGCCTTCTTCGCGGACGTTCTTCAAGTCGTACGACCCTAAGATTTTAAGAGAACATCTGCAAAGGAGGCTAAGATAGATCTGACTCTCCGATAATCTTATTGGATTGCAATAGTCTGAAACGCGCAGATTACTGCGACTCTCCTCAATGTATTTTCATATAATATTGTACCTATCACTGAAACACTATTAAAATTTCCAGTGATATAAGCATTATTAAATTACTTAAATATCCCGTTATGTTGCCTATCGCGACTGGGTTATAACTCTTGAGTCCAGTGATTAAACTAACTAATAAACCCTTCTGTTCATTCATCTATAATGGTGCATGAATATCCTGTAGTGACTGGTGAGCTATAGGGGTTGGTTATGGGAGGTACTCCTCAATACGCTAATTCAAACGCAAACAATCAGAAATCTTCAAGTCAATCAAAAAAACATAATAAATTAAAACAAAAGACAATATGTAATCAAGGTAACAATTATTTTACTGTTCAAATCAGGAAATTGGGCAGTTCGAAATTAGGGGGGAGAATGTGGCTAAATGTAATTTAGGCAAGGTAAAAAAGGAGACGATGCTAGTCAGCGATCACTCATTTATAATATGTGGGGATTATTTCAGCGCCCATCAAAGTCTTGTCAGCGTGGTCTGAGCTTGACTGGTTTTGCGTGCGCTATCTATTTATTACATATTTGGTCAGTGGTCACTCATTATAATTTGTGGGGATTTTCTCAGCGCTCATCAAAGTCTTGTCAGCGTGGTCTGAGCTTGACTGGTTTTGCGCGCGCTATCTATTTAGTAGATACTTGACAGTGTGACTGGTGCCTGGAGGTGGGCTGTTGCGGGGTTGTCATGGTTACCTCTGATCAGGGGGTGGCATCCCCCCTGTGGCTTGGCGCGAATAGCGTCAATAACACGCCTAACACAAAGGAATGTAATAACGTGAGAGAGGTAAACAAAGACGTTTCGATCGTTGAAAAGATCTCGCTAAATATGTCGTGGATTTCCCACCGTAGCGTTTGTGTCCTTTAGATGTAACGTCGAACGCTGCCGTAATAAAGAACTAAAGAATCATACAAAATAAACTTGCCGTAAAAACTGCATTCTTTCACTCACGTGATTACATTCCTTTGCGTTAGGCTTGTTGTTGACGCGTCGTTATTTTTGGGCCTGACGAGCACTCTACTGAGTTTAGTAGTATTTCTTACCTCCTCAGTTTTTCCGCATGATTTTTCACTTTTTCTTCATCTCTAATCTTGACAGTCAACTTTTCGTCTAAGTGGAGGTTTTTGAATTTTTCTTCTAAACTTTGTTTGAATTCGACGGGCAGACTTTCGTCGAAGACAGTCATTGTTGTAGCCGTTTCTGTCGTCGGTTTTGTAGTCAATTTTGCAATTTCTTCTGCCAAAGAATCCTTCAGTTTGCCTGATTTGTAGTCATCGTAGAATCGTAGAAAGCTGCTGGGTGTCAGGAAGCGAAGTTTAACAATGAGCGAACCATTTTGAATGTCTTCAATGAACGGTACATCGTGTGGGAAGTTGGGATCTCTCAAAGCATTGCGGATAGACTCCCGAAAGATGTATAACACGCTGACTATATCAGCAGCAGCCACGGTAATTATTCCTAATAGTACGCTGGTGATCTCTAACACCACGCGCATAGTACTGTCAGGAAGTACCTCAAAGCTCGTATACAGTGCACCCATTTTTCTGAAGGTTATTTCTATACAACCTATGAATTGAAACAAATTAATTTGACTCAAAACTAACGAAAACGTTTTAAAATTTTCATACTTACAGTGACAATAACATTGCTTAACTCTTTCCTGTCCGAATTGGTCTTTAGTATTTTATTCTGGCTAACGCCAGACGATTTTATTCACCTCTGGGGAAGCCCTCGGACAGGAATGAGTTAATATCGACATAGTAAAGTAATATAGTGACTAATTAAGGCGAATTTCCAGTCATCGCACGAAGCAACTCGCAGCGAGCTGCGAGTATTTTAGCCCTCGTGGCAGATAGTTGAAAATGTTGAACTATTTTTTACTCCTGGCAAGTACGGTACTCGCGGTAAATAAACCAATCAAAACGAATTATGTCAACATTTGAGGAAAACTGCACAAAGGAAATCATTACCGTGTCGATGGTTAATTTGCATGGATATTGACGGAAGAAATTATATAAATTAATCGAAATTTCACCTCGATTTTCTCTTAAAATATCGATTTGTTTGAGATGATATATCAGACACTCAGAAGAGTGCTTCATCAGGATATTCAAACACCTCGAAGTTTGTTCGAAAAGCTCCGCTATCGCTTCATCAGCCACGAGTTATCGCAGCGAGCTGCGTTTCGTGGAAATAGAGTGGAAACGGCGTGCTCGTGCTCGCAGCGAGCTGCGTCGGTGTTGCTTCGTGCGAGGACTGGAAATCCGCCTTAATACACATAGAGGATATTACATGGTGGTGCAAGAATATGGATTTTATCTTCGAGTCGTAAAAACAATATTATATATATATATAAGGGGATATTACACGGTGGTGAGAAGATATGGATTTTATGTTCGAGTGGCAAGGACAATATATAGAGATATTGCTCTTGCCACGAGAACATAAAATCCATATCTTTGAGCAACCGTGTAACGTTCTATTTATTATATGGACAATGAAATTATGCGTGGAAGTGATGTTGATAAACTGGGTTTAATGCAAAAACTACAACCGCTTGACCAAAAACGTTTAGAAAATACAATTCTCAAATTCATGAATAATTCATGAGCTAATTAACCAATAACAAAGACGCATTTGATCACGAGATTGCATTTGGATAACTCGGTGAAACACCTGGTCCACAACTCTACAATGCTCTTGGTCGGCATATATAATTAGGATATTTGAGGAACATCACTAGTGATCTTCCTCAAATATCCTAATTATCTATGCAAACTATGGAATTTTTGTAAAGAAACGAAAGCACTACACACAAAACGCAACACAAACCCTTTATTTCTCAAAACACTACTTCATACTCACAAAATATTAAACGTTATGTTACACTCATTGAACACAGAATGCTCTAAATCAACTCGACCTCCTACACTCGCTGGAAAACTCTGCACTAATTTCTCAGCACTTGCGACTAATGTACTCTTCTTGCTTGAGTTTACAGGACCTAACACACTTGAAACCTCTTCTTGTTGCTCTACACTACCTTTCTCGTACACAAATAAAGCATTTGATCTATGACCAGTTCTTTCTCGAATTAATTTCTCGTCAACTCCGTGCTGAAACAAACTGCTGGCGCACGTCACCCGTAAACTGTGAGAAGTTTTAACTGGAAAACCTAAAGCTTTACACATGTTTGGTAATATTTTTGCAAGCGTGTTAACACCAACAGGACTTTTATCAAAACCTAATTCTTTAGTGTTTGGCCGAAAATAAAATGCACTGACATTTTTATTCTTAACTTCAGCCAAATCTTTATACATTTTATAAACCTTAACAAGACACCGCGTGTCATGAACCTCTCCTTCCTTGTGACAAACATGTCGCACAATTCTCGGCTTATACTTTAAATCCGTCAAGCCTCCGTGGAAAGTGTTACATACATTTTCTTCAAACTTAACGAAATTGTCTCCTATTGTAAAGTTATTCAAACATAACTGTCGATGTTCTGACCTTCTGAGGCCAAACAATTTACCATTATAAAAGTAAACGGTATTCAATACACTTTGAGAACAAGACATCCCAAGAAGACCTTTCTCCCAGAAGGCAATTTCTTCTTTCTCTGTTATGGCTTCATGCTCCTGTCGCTTCGATCCTGCACCTTCTCGAGTACTGACATTCATCTCTGCATCCAACAAGCGACGAAATCGATCGAACCTTTTAATAAAACAATTCCCCAATATTAATTTCTGCATTAGTCATCAATTCACTCGAAAGCGAAAACATGCACACGAAGCTTGACACAATATTCAATACTCACCGTCTGTCTCCTCTGTCCAAGGGATTTAACCCATTCCCTTCGTTCTGCTCTTCTAAGAAGCGTTTTATGCCGGCGATAATGCTATACAGCGATCGCGCAGGGTACTTTTCACCATTCTTGTTCACGACCTCTTGTACGAATTTCCCCAACCAAAATGCTAAACTTTCAGCGTTGAAATGCTCAAGATGAGTGCTTAAATCTTGTATTTCGCAACCCGGTTCATTGTTAGTGACATCCCGCACAGCTCTATTGCCCTGCCATTCTTTGAATATTTCCGTAGCCCATTTCGTCTTGTATTTAGTCGATGCTGGGATCGCTTTTCCAATTAATATATTTTCTTCGGTTTCTGTCCTTTCAGGGCGAAAACGTCTCGCTCCTTTCTCGTTCATTTCTGAACAACAACAATCACCAACGACTGGCAGAGATTGAAAATTTAAAATGCAAAAACCACCCTACTTATAACGCAGCCATCCCATTCCCATGAGAGAGCATTACCCAATCAAACATAACCTTTGATTGAATTTGAGAAGCTATTTAAACAACTCGAGCTCGTGTCCCACCGGGATATCCAAACACACGAAAACAATTAACAAAAACACTCGGCCTTCGGCCTCGTGTTTTCATACATTGTCTTCTCGTGTTTGGATATCCCGTTGAAACACTCGCTCTCGTTGTTCAAATATTACATGAAAAATACAACAACTTCTTCGAATACGTCATTTTACGTGTTAAGAGAAGTTACTGGCTAAAATTAACTTGATTCGAAACTTACGGCAGAAGGCGTAAATTTTGACTTGTCGATATGTCACTCGCGAGGGTTACATACGAGAAATACGCCAATCGGTTCCCGGATGTAGTGAAATATGGATTCTACGAGTGTTTTAGTTGCTAGTAAAATACTCTTCTCCATATAATGTGTGTGTGTGTGTGTGTGCGTGTGTGTGTGCGTGTGTGTGTGTGTGTGTGTGTGTGTGTGTGTGTGTGTGTGTGTGTGTGTGTGCGTGTGTGTGTATGTATATATGTATATATGTATTTATTATATAGCAGGCTATCGGTTCCCTACTACCAGGCTATCAGCTCATATCCTGCTAGTAGAGGAAAAACAAGATGGCGACATGTTTTTTTAAACTGCCGAAGAGAGTTGAAATTGACGGATTTGTATACAGAAAAACATTAACACCCTCAAACCAATGTATAAAAAAACAACATTGTGTAAAAATACATTAACAAATACACAATTTAGCATGTTAAATGGTAAAATTCACCTAAAAATTACGTCTTTTTACTTCAAAAACCCGACTAAATTAACGGGTTGATATTAATTTGTTGCCAAACGAAGAAACTCGCGGTTAAAATCAAGCTTACAATACACATTTCGTAGGAGATTACCAGTAAAGAGACTTTTTTTATTCAGATAAGCATTTGGAGTAGTAAAAAGCATGTTCTTTTTCAAAAACAACCAACTAAGTAATTTAGTTTCACTGCTGAAAGTGTTTCAGTTTCATTTTTGCATGAAATCAAAACCTTTTTCACGACAGCAACGCTAATATAAACAACTGACCTACCTTTTGACTTCATGATGTTACCTTTTAATCTTTTTTTGTTGATCTGCTTAACACATTTTTGGCTCTCGAACAACATTTATACAATATTTCGAAGCTGTTTACCGCACAGCACATATCATATATATATATATACACGAAAATTACAGTATTAATGTAAAATGTCACATTTTATTTCGATGAAAGGCTCTGCTCGAAACGTCAGTATCAAAACTATTCTCGGCATTTGTGACATTTCACTTTGCTCTATTGAAGAACTCCACTCAAAACGTCAGTATTTCGTTATCAAAACTATTCTCAGCAGTTTACCGCCTTTTCACTTTGTTCTATCTAAAACACTGCCTACGCAGCACTCTACATTTTACTCTGATGAAGAACTCTACTCGAAACGTCAGTATTTCGTTATCAAAACTATTCCTGGCAGTTTACCGCCTTTTCACTTTTCTCTATCTAAAACACTGCTTACGCAACACTCTACAGTTTACTCTGATGAAGGGCTCTGCTCGAAACGTCAGTATTTCATTTTCAAAACTATTCTCGGCATATGTGACATTTCACTTTGCTTTAACCGAAACACTGCCTACGCAGAAGTCTAGGTTTTACTCTGATGAAGGACTCCTCTCGAAACGTCAGTATTTCGTTATCAAAACTATTCTCGGCGTAATGCAATAATGAAATTAGATTTGACAACTGTTGCATGATTCTCAATCTACTCAACCCATTGCAGTTGCGGTCCCCACGACCTATTTCACACAACTGTCGTACGTCGAGGGCTATCCATCATATATGAGGACCGGACTTTGCATCAAATAGGAGAATTTTAATTTCTTCTTAATTATGCAAAATATTTTTGTCGCTTAAACGATTGATAATTGATATACACAAACGTAATAGAATCAAATCGCATTGATCATTGAGATTATTAATAGGTCATTAATTCTGAACCAAATTCTCTATTTGCTCTGCGCTTACCAATCTCTGCTACTTTCTAAGCTTGTAATGTAGATGGTAAACTATTTAGCTACCAAAATTATACGTAAATACCACGTCTACAAGTGAAAGGTTTTAATATATGGAACTTGAAAGGAAATACATACAGATCTTTCCCCCTCTTGTTTCTAAGCAGAAGTTTGAGTTTTTCTTCTTCCTGGAGCAGTGTTACACCAGTACAAACGATGCTATCACATATAAGGGATGTGTGCAATGGCACTTCGAACCTCGCAGGGTTAGTAATTAAAAGCTACATTTATGGAATTTTTTCTTCGGTTGTATAGAAGTAGACTGCTGCGTTGATTGTCTTATTCTTGGAACTAGTAAGAGTTTCTGGCATCCTGAAAATCGCATTTGTTTTGTTCTATAGCATCTATAAGTTCTATAGATATATACATTAAAAAACGATAAAAGGGATAAAAAACACGCCCAGGCATGTAGGCACTGCGTAGGCAGTGTTGAAACAATCGAAATAAAGTAAGGTTAGATATATTGCTGAAACAGAGAACGTAGGAGTCTAACGTTTCGAGTGAAGACCCTTCGTCAGAGAGAAACGTAAAAAGTGTAAACGAACAACGAGCTTATATAAGAAGGATAATCGTGTGACCAAAAATAAGCCAATCAGATAAAAAATAACAATAACAAATTAATAATGAGATGCGAAAAAAATTAGCCAATCAAAGCAACATAACAATAACAAATCAATAATGAGATGCGAAAGACATTTACTATTCCCACCGTCGATGAGCAAAAAAAAGGGGGGAGGGTGTAAAACGGATGAGCAAGAGTAAAAAACTAGATAAATTAATTAAGTGAAAACACTGTCTATGTCCGCCCTTGCTAAACAAAAACAGCATCTCCAGAAGTGTTAAAAACAAGGTGATAAAAAAAGTGAAAACACTGTTTATGTCCGCCTTCGCTCGAAACGTTAGACTCCTACGTTCTGTGTTTCGGCAGTATATCTAACCTTACCATATTTCGACTTTAATATTTTACTCTGGCTAACGCCAGAATATTTTACTCTGCACGGCTAACGCCAGCCGATTTTACTCGTCAAGGGAAGACCCCTGGTATAGTCAACGGCTCAATTAATGCTTAAACCTTTGACTCTTAAGCACGCATGTAGACGTACCTTTAGTATTTTACTCTGGATAACGCAAGAGTATTTTACTCTGGATAACGCCTGACGATTTTACTCGTCAAGGGAAGACCCCTGGTATAGTCAACGGTTCAATTAATGCTTAAACCTTTGACTCCTAAGCACGCATGTAGACGTCATTAATTCTAAACCAAATTCTCTATTTGCTCTGCGCTTACCAATCTCTGCTACTTTCTAAGCTTGTAGATGGTAACCTATTTAGCTATCAAAATTATACGTAAATACAACGTCTATACAAGTGAAAGGTTTTAATATATAGAACTTGAAAGGAAATACATACAGATTCCCCCCCCCCCCCCCCCCCCTCTTGTTTCTAAGCAGAAGTTTGACTTTTTCTTCTTGAATCAATTTTACACCAGCAGTGCAAACGATCCTGTCACATATAAGGGATGGGCGCAATGACACTTCGAACCTCGAACCTCTCTACATGTATGGAATTTTTCGTTAATTGTACAGAAGTAGACTGCTGCGTTCATTGTCTTGATACTTTGAACTTGTGAGAGTTCCTGGTATCCGGAATTATTTTCTGTTCTATAGTTTCTATAGATATACATTAAAAAACGATAAAAAGGCTTGAAAGGGCACGCCCAGGCGTGCATGTATCTACTGCGTTTAACCCTTTGACTCCTAAGCACGCTTCTAGACGCACCTTTAGCTGTATTTTACTGTGGCTAACGACAGAGTATTTTATTGTGGCTAACGACAGAGTATTTTACTGTGGCTAACGACAGAGTATTTTACTGTGGCTAACGACAGAGTATTTTACTGTGGCTAACGACAGAGTATTTTACTGTGGCTAACGCCAGAGTATTTTACTGTGGCTAACGCCAGATGACAGAGGATTTTACTTGTCAAGGGAAGACCTCTGGTAGTCAAGGGTAGATACATTTGTGGCAAAAGGTGAAAAATGAACCTGCACAAAGAAAGCTCTGATGAAGGCCGTAGTCAACAGGTCGAAAGCTCAGCATTCAATAATAAACCACAAATTGTCACTTCTATATTACATTTAGAATCACGTTAACGCAACAATCTCCTTGACTTTTCCATGAGCTTTTCCGACAACTTGACGTGATCAGGATTTAGAAAGAAATTTACCACAGAGACAGCTGTAGCATATATCGTTTATTTACTACTATTTAACCTGGATAATAATTACATCAATGGCATGGTCCTAGTCGATTATAAGAAAGCTTTCGATATGGTCGACCACTGTATTCTTCTTGAAAAACTTGGTGCATATAGACTTGATTCGAATTTGCTTCAATCGTTTAAATCTTATTTATCAGATCGCAATTCAAAGGTCAGTCCTCTACAACTAGAGTAATTACGGACGGAGTACCACAGGGTTCTATCCTTGGGCCTCTTGTTTCTAATTTTTATAAATGATTTGCCTCTACATACAAATACTCGAGTAGATTTATTTCCTGACGATACTACCCTACTGGCTTCCACTGATTATAACGATGTGAATGAACTGAGGGACAAATTATCTCTAGAAGTATCCAATGTTGAAAAGTGGGCCATTACCAATAAACTGTCTCTGAATTCGACTAAGGCTAAATCCATGTAATAGGTAATAGTCTCCTTTATGGGTTACCTGCTAAGTCGCTAAGTAAGTTACAGCGGGTCCAGAATGCATCGGCAAGGTTAATAACAAATACACCTAAGTTTTCTCATATCACTCCTGTGCTGTATTCTCTCCACTGGTTGCCGGTTAAACAACGAGTACATTTCAAGCTACTAATTCTGACTTTTAAAGCTATGTATGGTCTTGCGCCTACTTATATATGCAAGCAAATTCAAGTAATGAAGCCGAGTTCGTATTCTTTACGCAGAAATAAGGATATTCTGCTTACGGTTTCCCATACGAAAACCAAAAAGACCTTTGGTGATAGGGCCTTTGCTGTGGCAGCGCCTAAACTTTTTAACGACCTTCCACGAGAAATCAGACATGAGACGAATTTTAATAAATTTAGGGCGTTACTTAAGACATTCTTGTTTAGGATCGCTTATGCCTGATTTTGTCCAGTAACATTGATTTTATACACTGTATATATATATATTTATTTTTTTATTTTTTTAGTATACTAAATTCGTAGTAATTTATTCCTGTAATATAGGTTATTTATTTTGTAACGCGCATTTGATCATATTTGAATGTTAATTTGCGCGCTATAAGTATTAAATTATTATTATTAATTATTATTATTTTGGTTTGTGGTTAACGTCTCAAGGCAAAGCTTTCCCCTGAAAATCAAGTTCTTAATATTGAAATGAACGATATCATTAGAACAAGTGCATCCAAGTCAAATTACTCGGCTTTTATATTGATGAAGATTTAAGCTTTGACACCCATGTCGAATATGTGGCGATCAAACTATCGAAACGAATTGGAATATTAAAGTCTATAGGAGAGCACGGATGGCGTGTGCTTTTAGGGCGCTGCCTCTCACCAATAGTTAAGCCCGGTTGAATGTTAGTATTTGAATGGGTGACCGTCTGGAAACAGCCCCGTTCTCGAGCTTGGGACTCATGTGAGTAGAGTTTAGTTGGTCTCTCCTGTGCTCCGAGGGTTTTTCACCGGGTTCTCTGGTTTTCCTCCCTGTGTCGAATGGCGGCTGCTTAAAGCGCTTTTGATATGCCTCGACACGCGGCCACATTGAAAAATCCTTAGGAGTAATTTGATTGTAAAGATACACGTTTGATGTATTCTAATTAAAGACCATTTATAAATTCTTACTTGCCTAGAGCTGAACGTATTCTCTTTTATAACGCTATGATTAAACCTTTATTTATTTATTTATTTATTGTAGTACAACCTGGACAAACTGTAGTAAGAACAATATCGTAAAAATATTTAAATTTCAGAAACGCCGCGCTTGAGTTACCCTAACGCTCAACCATGCCATTCCTCAGTAGATCTATTTAATAGACTTGGTTGGTTACCTTTTTATGTAGAGTCGGATATAGGAAAATGCATATTAATGTACCAACGTAGTATTAATGCTACTCCGGAGTATTTAAACAAACTGTTAAATTTAAATAACCAACAACATTCGAGAAACACACGCAGTGCTCATTTATGTTTAATAACACCGAAATACAATAGTTGCAGAAGTAGGAAGAACTCTCTCAATCACCGCTATTAGCCTTTGGAACAAACTGCCATTACGTCTGAGTTCATCTAGCTCCATTAATGTCTTTGAGCATTCATTGTACAGTTGCTTTCGTAAGCACCAGAAAGAATTTAAGCAATTCACGTCTTATTGATTTTAAATTTACGACTCGAAACGTCAGTATTTCGTTATTAGATCTATTCTCGGCAGTTTACCACCTTTTCACTTTGCTCTATCTAAAACGCTGCCTATGCCCAGCACTTTTTTTTACATATCAAGACATTTCGTATTTTGCCGTTGCGTAATGAAATTAGACTTGACAACTGTTGCATGACGGGGCTACAAATTTGAACTAATTTCTCCAACTAAAGCAGTTCTCAATCAACCCAACCCATACAGTTGTGGGGTACAGTTGTGGTCCCCACAACCTATTTCATACAACTGTCGTACGTCGAGGGCTATCCATCATATATGAGGACCGGAATTTGCATTAAATAGGAGAATTTTAATTTCTTCTTAATTATGTAAAATATTTTCGTCGCTTAAACGATTAATAATTGATATACACAAACGTAATAGAATCAAATCGCATTGATCATTGAGATTATTAATAGGTCATTAATTCTAAACCAAATTCTCTATTTGCTCTGCGCTTACCAATCTCTGCCGCTTTCTAAGCTTGTGGATGGTAGCGTATTTAGTTATCAAAATTATACGTAAATACAACGTCTATACAAGTGAAAGGTTTTAGTATATATAGAACTTGAAAGGAAATACATACAGATCTTTTCCCCTCTTGTTTCTAAGCAGAAATTTGACTTTTTCTTCTTCCTGGAGCAATTTTACACTAGCAGTCCAAACGATGCTGTCACATATAAGGGATGTGCGCAATGGCACTTCGAAGCTCGCAGGGTTAGTAATTAAAAGCAACATTTATGGAATTTTTTCTTTGGTTGTATAGAAGTAGACTGCTGCGTTCATTGTCTTATTCTTGGAACTAGTAAGAGTTTCTGGCATCCGGAAAATCGCATTTGTTTTGTTCTATAGCATCTATAAGTTCTATAGATATATACATTAAAAAACGATAAAAGGGATAAAAATCACGCCCAGGCATGTATCTATTGCGTTTAACCATAGACAATCCAGAAGACAGGGACTAGAAACGCCACTGATTTCGCGCGACTCCTTTCGTGACATCCGTGATATGATTTTCAGCACGTAAGAATTATCGGTTGTCAAGGCAACTGGCTTTAAACCAGAACAAAAACGATAGTAAACATACGCGGTTTATGCAAATTTATTCGAAGAAGATACGTGCTATAGAGATTTTTGAAGTTTACCTGTCAACAGAGATATATTTTCAAGGTATGTACGTTTTTTAATGTTTACTCTTACAGTAAATAGCGATTATAATTATCGTCTTGTTTTGCTCTTTGTGTCAAAATGGCGCACGTAACAATCACGCTAGTTAGATAGAGCTCTTTGGAACCCTGTAACTTTAAACTCAGACTCTCAGTAGCCCTCTCCTTTGGATATTTTGAATCTCTGATGGGATATTTACGAAATTAAAGCAGTTTCAAATTGTCAATCTAGTGTAAAAAGTGCTTTACTTTCGTCACTACGTACACGAGTACAAAAAAGTCGCCATTGTTGTTGTCGAAGTATGCTCTCAAAAGGAACCCTGTAACTAAAATTTGAAAGAGTTTTAGGACCTTGGAATTAAATATTTAGAATAAGAAAATAATTATCAACGAAACTGTCCCTTCTTTATTATCTGTTTAGTTTTCTATTAACCAGAAACTCCCATTGATTGTGCGTGTAGTGTTCACGACTACAAAAAAGTCGCCATTGTTGTTGTCGAAGTATGCTCTCAAAAGGAACCCTGTAACTAAAATTTGAAAGAGTTTTAAGACCTTGGAATTAAATATTTAGAATAAGAAAATAATTATCAACGAAACTGTCTCTTCTTTATTATCTGTTTAGTTTTCTATTAACCAGAAACTCCCATTGATTGTGCGTGTAGTGTTCACGACTACAAAAAAGTCGCCATTGTTGTTGTCGAAGTATGCTCTCAAAAGGAACCCTGTAACTAAAATTTGAAAGAGTTTTAAGACCTTGGAATTAAATATATAAAATAAGAAAATAATTATCAACGAAACTGTCGCTTCTTTATTATCTGTTTAGTTTTCTATTAACCAGAAACTCCCATTGATTGTGCGTGTAGTGTTCATGACTACAACAAAGTCGCCATTTTTGTTGTCGAAAGATGCTCTCAATAGGAACCCTGTAACTAAAATTTGAAAGAATTTCAGGACTTTGTATTTTTATATTTAGAATAAGAAAAGAATTATCAACGGAACTGTCGCTTCTTTATTATCTGTTTAGTTTTCTATTTACCAGAAATTTCCATTGATTGTGTGTATGATATCTGAGTTTATACTTGTAGAATGTAAGAAGGTCTAACGGTATAATATCTCAACAAACTGTTTAGATGCCATATAGAAAAGGCTATTCAGTCAAAAAAAGGTTCAAGTTGAAGAGAATGGAATCCAAATGAGAACTGCAACATCAATTTAAGTAATTTGTGCCAGCACCAGACTGGTCTGCCAAGCCTTGGCAACTTGCTAGCTTGGTGGTGTAATGATTGCCAGCCCGAGATACCCCACTGGGGATTGCAACCCTCCAAATTTAGTACTGTGTACATCTATTTACTGACTTTATCTATGCATCCTTATATCTTGCAACTACACAGTGCTGTTATCCATTAATAATAATGCAATAAATAATATTAAAACTAGCTGTGTGTTGTTTATGTGGCTCCAACCCCCCAGTTCATTGTGGCTATCTGGTCACACATGGCACACGTGAAGTATCACACTCCAGCGATTAAAGAATCAGGCACTGTTGAACAGAGGCACGTGATACATGCATGCTTAGAAGGCTGATGCAATATCTGGAACTACTAGTCAGGGTTTCCTGGGCCCGAGCTCAGCATTGTTGGCACCATTTCTCGAGTGGTTCAAAACAATTTGTGTTTGAAAACAATTTGTGAATCACAGATTGAATGAAAAGCTTGGTACTAGGTTGCTGAAATAGTGCTGGATTAAAGGTAAACCTAAAATTTTCTGACAAAATCAGGATCTGAACAGAGGACATGAAAAGCTTGCCACATGTTTCATGCTGATTGGTAGGTAACTACTTTAAATCCCCTGCTGTTGCTGCAAAGTTTAGCTAATATGATGTGAAGCATTTTCACATCACATAGTCTTCTATATTTTGTAGCATACATTCAGCAGAAGAAATTATTTTAGGACCATGTTAGGATCCTTTAATTTTGTTAAAGGGATCAGATATTATTTCAATAAGTGTTTCCACCAATAACCGTTCACCATCATTATATAAGTTGGTGAACAAGTATTTTGTATCACTGGTATGAGGAATCTCTGTATTAAAAAACAACAACAAAAAAACAAAAGCTAGGAAGGGTGAAAATCCATACAGAATTTTTTACAAAAAACTTATACCCATTGTACACTGAATGAATTCCATCTGAATTTTGTGGATATTACTGTATTTCCCCAAACTCATTATTCCATAAGTTTTATGTATTGTTTGATCTGTGCATGTTTTAACAACTTAATATACTACAAGATATTTAACAGTCTTAACAGTACTAAAATCGTACAAAAATATTAACACCACATACTACCATTCATAGTTTATTCCATATATCTGTAGTTAATACAAAATCATTTATACATATACTGTACTGTACTGCATTTATACAAATGAAACAGACTCACTTTCTTTTTAAACATAATCTTACTGTAGTTTATATGTTCACAGACAATCCAGAAGACAACATTTGTCTTCTGGACTGTATAAAGATCTGTTACACAAGTCAGTTAATATGAGTGAAGAGGTATTATGTCTTAAATTACTGCCTACGACAATTTGTAGCAAGAATTAAACCATAATTTTGAAGTTTTACCCAGAGGCTTTGCTCTCTTTTTACTTGAATGTACGTTTGTGTTTTCCATCTGAAATTGAGAAATAAAAGGGATACATCGAAACATAATTTATTAGATTTTTAATTCAAGACAAAAAATGAGCATATGAAAACGTTTACCACAAGGGAATAATTAATTACCTTCATTTTCAGTTCTTTCTCCGTCTTCACTACTTGAATCTTCGCCCTCGCTTTCACTGTCTTCTACAAAATCTATCTCCAATATCTCATCCCAGTTGACCGCATCCGCCATATTTTATTATTTTGGTATTAAACGAGCCCGCAAAATTTATGCACAGACCGTATCACGGATATAACGCGCGAAATCAGTGGCGTTTCTAGTCCCTGTCTTCTGGATTGTCTATGGTTTAACGTAGACGCACCTTTAGTATCCAAATAGTGAAATAAAAGTAGCGTGCTGCGTAGGCAGTGTTGAAACAACAATCGAAATATAGTAAGGTTAGATATATTGCTGAAACAGAGAACGTAGGAGTCTATGTAACGTTTGGAGTGAAGACCCTTCGTCAGAGAGAAACGTAAAGAGTGTAAACAAACAACGAGCTTATATAAGAAGGATAATCGTGTGACCAAAAATAAGCCAATCAGATAAAAATAACAAATTAATAATGAGATGCGAAAAAAATTAGCCAATGAAAGCAAAATAACAATAACAAATTAATAATGAGATGCGAAAGACATTTGGTATTCCCACCGTCGATGAGCAAAAAAAGGGAGGGAGGGTGTAAAACGGATGAGCGAGAGTAAAAAAATAGATAAATTAATTAAGTGAAAACACTGTCTATGTCCACCCTTGCTAAACAAAAACAGCATCTCCAGAAGTGTTAAATAAAAGGGGGGGAAATAGATAAATAAAGTGAAAACACTGTTTATGTCCGCCTTCGCTCGAAACGTTAGACTCCTACGTTCTGTGTTTCGGCAGTATATCTAACCTTACTATATTTCGACTTTAGTATTTTACTCTGGGTAACGCCAGAATATTTTACTCTGCACTGGTAACGCCAGACGATTTTACTCGTCAAGGGAAGACCCCTGGTATAGTCAACGGCTCAATTAATGCTTAAACCTTTGACTTCTAAGCACGCATGTAGACGTCATTAATTCTAAACCAAATTTTCTATTTGCTCTGCGCTTACCAATCTCTGCTGCTTTCTAAGCTTGTAGATGGGAACCTATTTAGCTATCAAAATTATACGTAAATACAATGTCTATACAAGTGAAATGTTTTATTATATATAGAACTTGAAAGGAAATACATACAGATCTTTTCCCCTCTTGTTTCTAAGCAGAAGTTTGACTTTTTCTTCTTCCTAGTAATTAAAAGCTACATTTATGGAATTTTTTCTTTGGTTGTATAGAAGTAGACTGCTGCGTCCATTGTCTTATTCTTGGAACTAGTAAGAGTTCCTGGCATCCGAAAAATCGCATTTGTTTTGTTCTATAGCATCTATAAGTTCTATAGATATATACATTAAAAAACGATAAAAGGGATAAAAAACACACCCAGGCATGTAGGCACTGCGTAGGCAGTGTTGAAAGAATAATCGAAATATAGTAAGATTAGATATATTGCTGAAACAGAGAACGTAGGAGTCTAACGTTTCGAGTGAAGACCCTTCGTCAGAGAGAAACGTAAAGAGTGTAAACAAACAACGAGCTTATACAAGAAGGATAATCGTGTGACCAAAAATAAGCCAATCAGATAAAAATAACAATAACAAATTAATAATGAGATGCGAAAGACATTTGGTTTTCCCACCGTCGATGAGCAAAAAAAAGGAGAGGGTGTAAAACGGATGAGCGAGAGTAAAAAAATAGATTAATTAATTAAGTGAAAACTTTGATTCCTAAGCACGCATGTAGACGCACCTTTAGTATTTTACTCTGGCTAACGCGAGACGATTTAACTCGTCAAGGAAAGACCCCTGGTAGTCAAGGAGTTAAAAACCTATCTCATTGTTTAACCATTTGACTCCTAAGCACGCATGTAGATTGCAGACGCATGCACCTTTAATATTTTACTCTGGCTAACGCCAGACGATTTTACTCTGGCTAACGCGAGACGATTTAACTCGTCAAGGGAAGACCCCTGGTAGTCAAGGAGTTAAAAACCTATCTCATTATTTGACTCCTAAGCACGCATGTAGATTGCAAACGCATGCACCTTTAATATTTTACTCTGGCTAACGCCAGACGATTTTACGCTGGCTAACGCCAGAGTATTTTACTCGTCAAGGGAAGAGTTAATGCCTATAGCTACCAAGGTAAAAAAATTCTAAAGCTGTAAACAGTTATATTCCGCTCCATGTCAGTCATAGGGTGATAGCATTGACTTATGAAATAGTTATTTTGGCTTCGGTGGTTTGTTTTATTTATTTATTACACTTTCACCTGTATAATATATACAAGTATGGATCGTTTTCGCTCACGTGATCTGTGGCCCCGTTGGGGGTGGTGAAACATTACGAAATATTTGAATAAGAACAGAGTTAAATTCCCATAGCAATATGGCCGCCATTTCATTGTTTCTGTGCACCAATATGGCCGCCGAAAACCAGGCTCCAATTTAAGTACACCCCGGCTTATTACAACCAAGAAACACAAATATAATACATAAAATGATGAAGGTCAGTAGCAGCCAGGTCTTGAAGAGAGTACGGTTCGGGAGGAAGAGCATTTTAAACAGATAAACTTCAACGTCCAAAAGTTATCAATCAATCACAGAATTTTTCTTAAGGTCCGTTCACACGGTCCGATTTGTCGGATCCGATTTCTCTCCGATTTCAAAATCGGATCGTGTGAACATCTTTAAACATAGATATTAAGATGTAGGAGGTTTTGATTGCCGACCCGGTTCTGGAGACGGGCCCACTATGGGGGATCCAAGATGGCGGCTCAACCGGGCAAAAGCTCAAGTGACCCTAACGGGACAAGTCACTTTGAGTGATTCACTTTGAGTGACTCTCAAGAAAAACTAACTGTAAAGAATTGTTTCAAGCCTGTCAAGAACCTCGACAACGTCAGTATTTTCGGAAAAAATATTAGTTTCAATTCGTAAAGTCCAAATTTTGGATCGGTTAAATCGATATATTTCAGTGAGGGAACTTCTTGCTTTTTCCTCCCTCCGTAAAATCAACACAACCTGGGATAGGAGTGGCGCCTTAGGGTAGTAGCCAACGAAAGAGGTGCCTTCTGGCTGCCTCCGACTACGGTCGACCAATAAATAGATCAGTAGATAGTAGAAATACTTTTGTTAACCCTTTGAAGCCTGGATCTCTCCCTGTGCTCAATAAAATCGTCTGGTATTAACCAGAATAAAACACTAAAGACTCGTCTTCAGGCTTCAAAGGGATACGATACTTTTGTTTATTGTTGACGTAGATTGCTAAATTCAGCAAAACACTGCCCCACGACTGCTCATTAACTCTGCATCGTGAGTGGCTTTAATTGCCAACCAAAACTATCAAAAACACTTCTGTCTTGAATGTATGTTTCTTTTCTGTTAATTCAAAGCAGTAATTTTCTCAAAGAAAGCTCCGCCTTGGCTCTCGCCAACTTGGTCACTTCAGACGCCATCTTGGTTTTGCCCGGTTGAGCCGCCATTTTGGAGCTACACAGTGGGGACATTATCGAAACAGTGATCCTGTTGCGAGTCCGCAATCTATACCTCCTATATATCTATGCCTTTAAAGTGGCCATGCGACAGTCTGATCTGACAGTCCGAAAAATCAGATGGAAACAGAACCTGCTCTATTTTCATCCGACAACATGAAAAGAAGTCGACTATCCCCAGACTTTTCACTCGCCATAAATTTATAGTCCTACCCTAAATTTAGATTTGAAAGCTTACCTCGGAGGTATCGGTATCCATCCTCAAATATCTTCGATAACTTTCTTCATCTTCCAGTCTACTGAGTTCTTGGACGAAGCCATTAGAAGCGCCCTTCTCGTTCATTGTCGCAATCCAACTTTTTCCACACCAAACGGTTTTTAGTGCAAAGATTTACAGAAACTTTGCAGTATTGTGATGAGTGGCGAAAATTCACACGATAGTGTAAACTTTACGGGGGGTGCACTTACCAGGTTTAACGACATACATACTTGTCGTAGTTGAAAGGCTAAAACCACTGAAAATGTGAAACACTAGTATCAGTCTTTCATAGACGACAAATATTTATGTCACTTGAAGCCCGTAAGCCCTAAAGAGCGATAACAGACAGGTTTGTACCTTATCTATGGATATTTCTTGAAAGACGTGTATATCTTAATATACCAAGAATGAAAGAAGGTCCCCCCCGGAATATATTAGAATACCACTGCGCACGCGTGGTTTTGTTTGCGACATGTTTCTAGCTGTACCTGCGTGAACTTAGCGCGTGATTGGGCAGACGATTCGCAAGGCTAATAACGTGACGCCAGCAACATAATCATCAGACGATCGTACAAAAAGTTACTTATCTTTACATCCACTTGGCAAATTTTAGTCAATTTTGATCTGGATTGACTGGACGTCACACGATACGCATTAGTATCGGAATTCTTGTGATGCGCCAAGCTTTTTATGCAAAAAATTCGAGGAGTTCAAAGAGATCTTGATGTTATTAAACAGACTGGAAAACAATAGTGAAGGGCACAAAAGATGTCAGTATTCATGTTTGTCGGAGATTATAATTTTTTTGCGTTCTTGTCAAGAGAAAATGACTCTCTAAGAATCCCTCGAGATTTTATTTTGGGTTTGTCTGAGTTTTGGCTTGTATTAAATTAACTTGGGCTTTGCTCAAGAAAAGGGACTGGCAGGTTGTGGGGCTGGCAGCTCTGTCCGTGCACGTGGCAAAAATTGTTATTATCTTTGACTAGAAACTTTGCACTATCCTTGGGATCTAGTTTTTGTTTCACGTTGTTTTTTCTTCTTCACAGCACAGGCAAGTAGCAATGCAGCAGCCGCAATTTACGGTCTGCCATTTTAAGACATCGAGACTTTGTTTATGTGACTAGCCAATCATCTCGCGGCCGGGCATATTTGGCTCTGGGAACGAGATTGATCATCTCGCGTTTACGGTAATCCGTCCCATTCCCTTCCCTTTCAAACAGGTCCGCCTCCTCCGAAGGCCCTCGTTGCATCATGGACAGGTCACATGGTTTCCGGCAGCTGTCCGGCAAACGAGCGTTCGAGTTCTTTTAACTCTGTGACCCATCAGGAAATTCGGTCTAGACTTTCTTACAGATGACAATGAAGAAACCAGTATGTTTTAGAATTACCAACCTTCTACCCATAGTAATTTTAGCGACAAAAATGAATTGAAGGGGAAAATCTCTGGCGAGCAAAAGCAAATATTTCGACGGTCAGGAAAGTACAGGTTTTTCTTATTGTTTTTTGTTGAATTTAGCTATCGAAGACTGTCAGCTATATTAATTTTGTTAAATTGTAGGCTACAGTGTAACGTAAATATTCAAGTTTCAGTTGTTGTGGAAACCGAAAAGGTATAAACCCAAGAGTCTCCTGGTTTGCATTTTCGTTGATTAGTCCGGCCGAAAGTTGACAAAGTTCAACCGTAATTGCTTTTTTCCAACAATTCCTTCATTTAAAGCTAGGATTCGTATGTCATAAGTCTTCAATGTTCTTCAAAATATTCGGATATAGCCATGGATTATTAATGGTAGTTAATTATGCAAAATTATTCCGTGCCAAGTTTTGCCAAATTTTTTACACGATCTTGCAGGCCCTAAAAAAGACGTGTGTGACCTGTCCATGATGCAACGAGGGCCTGCGGAGGAGGCAGCAAACAGGTCACCTCAGAAAAACATCTGACAAGTAAAATCGGATCGTGTGAACAGGAATCCAACAGTTGGATCCAATTAATCTTCTGGCCCTGTCTTTCCGTGGTTGGCTTGGCTTACCATAACTTGCCTATAATTTTACCTTACCTTAAATACTAAAATATACAAGGTGTAACATGTTTAGTTTATTTATTTATTTATGTGTTATCTTGTAATGAATTTAAGAAACCGACTAATCAGTCTATTTATTGTAAATTTCTTTTTGTCTTTTTTTGCAGTAAATGGTAACTATATTGTACTAAAGCCTAGATACATGTACTTTGACAACAATACAACACATTTTCAAGAAAAAAGGAAGACGAGATAATTGAAAACAAGTAAGTTGATGTATTGGATGGCGAATGATCACGAGGGGCATGGGTCACTGAACTCTATACATAATTATACAATACCCTGGTTCCTGTGCGTGTTTTCATTGGTTGTTGGCCATGATCTATTAGAAGATAGACACATGGACACCTCAGATCACGTCAGCTGACTTGCTTTTTTCCATTTTCATGCCCCAAATCCGGCAAGAGTTTCGATAAAAAGCTTTTAAATTATTGTATTGTATAAAACAAATAGATTCCATATTTTGTTGTCTTTTCAGTCATAGATGCACAGAAAACGTAACTGCACAACGTGGTAAGAACATCAGTGACACTCGACTGCGTTTCGTGGGCCACTTTTTTGTTCTCACCATGTTGTGACGTCATCTGCGCAGGCTATCTGTGCATCTACAACTGAACAGACAACGGCAAAATGGCATCTATTTATTAACTAGATTGTTCATCCTTTATTTATGGTCAGCAGTAAACATTTTGAAGCCACTGGCGGCCGTATTGGTACTCCAGGTCAAGTGTACATTGCGGGCGTAAGACTTAGTAAGAGTTTACAGGGGAGTCGGAAAAGCCGTAAAACAATTGTCAAATAGTGCAAATTTACTGTTACCACTTTATACCACTGGAAAACAAGGAAAATAATATTCCTTACTAGACTTATTCAAGGGGGTTGCATATTTAAAACTTGTGCTGGAAGGATGGGTGCTTTTCTGAAGTGAGCGCTTATTAGAGCATGCATGCATGCATGGGTGCTTATTTGAGGAAATACGGTTAAATATATTTATAAAACATAAAGAGTTTGTTAAGTTGGGCGGCTGATTTGATACATGTATTGCGTAGTCATACGTTTTCTTGGCTAAGACGGATGGTGTGGCTTTCATTTAGCTCCATACCATATTTTAGTTCGTTGTCTTTTATTGAAGCCCAAACCATCACTTTAGTGTTGAAAGCCTTTCCGAAATTTCCGTGTCGATCAATGACAATTGCGCCACCATATCCAAGATCGACACTTTCTTCCATCTTTTTCAAGGCTTCCTCTGCAGACCTCTAGCAAAGTGCAAAAATATGTACGCTTTCAAGAGGGCTCGTGTACCAACAGTATTCTGTGTGGCGCCTGAGCTGGCTAAAAACTACCCTTTTATTGTTTTACTCTGTCTCTAACACCAGACAATTTTACTCATCAAAGGGAGAACCAATCTCGTACCCAGAGCCTTCGCCGACACATAAACTAAATTTTTTCACTCTGTCGAACACCAGACATCCTAGACGTAATATATCATACACGAGGAGGAGTGTTTCATCTGGATATCCAAACACCGAGACGTTTGTTGAAAACCGAGGCGAAGCCGAGTTTTTTTAACAAACTTCGAGGTGTTTGGATATCCTGATGAGACACTCCTCCCAGTGTATGATATAGCATCTCAAACAAATCAGTATTTTAAGAGAAAATCAAGTTGAAAGTTTGCTTAATTTATGTAATTTCTTCCTCCGATATCCAAACCACAAACACGGTACTGATTTCCTTTGTGTTTTCTTCATGAATTATTAATGAGTTTGAGATAGCAATAGGATTAACAAGTGATTAAACCTTTTCTGCCTGAGCCAGCCGAAATCGGCTGTTTATTGTTTTACTCTGTCTAACACGAGACAATTTTACCAAACTTGTCAAAGGGAAAACCCTCAGACATCCTAGGCAGCAATGGGTTAACAAGTGATTAACGCAGTCTGAGCTGGCCAAAAACTACCTTTTTACTTTTTTACTTTGTCTAACGCTTGATGATTTTAAGCCGCTATGTACACGATGCAATTTTTCGTGAAACCTGTGCGAGACAGGTTTCAAGACAGATTGTACTGTGTAACACTCCCTTTGTTTATGAACATGTGTCGCTTTGCATTGTGAGTCAGGTTTCACCAAAGTAGGATGCACTTCAATTTCCGCAACGGTTTCTGAAACCTGTCTGGCAATGTAAAGCGAGACAGATTCATAAAACGAGGGGATGTTACACGAAGCAATCTGTCTTGAAACATGTCTCACAATAGCGTTGCGACACAGGAGTCACAAATCGTTGCATCGTGTAACAGCGGCTTTAGGCAGCAGTCGGGCAGTAACGATTTTGCTTTACTCAGCTTCTGACGTCAGATGCATATCAAAAAATTGTTCTACGATGGCAAATGACAAGATTTCTTTTAATTTTGCGAATTTAGCCATGTTGTTAAAGTTTTTCTTTCGTTTGTTTTTGCTGTACAAGCTGTCCTAAGTTAAACTCAGAGAGAAACTCTGTCCTCCAGATGGGACTCGAACCCACAACTTTCCGAATGCCAGCCGGATGCTCTTGTGACACACGTACGGTCTGACTAGTTTCCAGCTATAAATATCGAAAACAACCTTGGTCTACCATCTGAGTTCCAGTGATTCAATGGTTAGAGCGTCCGGCTACCCGGTGTGGTGTGGGCCTTAGAGTGAAAAGATAAAGTTCTTGCACAACAACAATGCGCATGCGCATGTAAGGGTTACAGGCAAACCGGATGTTCTTTCCCGCGCGACGTTGCAATATTGATAGCAACATTGCACTTAGCAAGTTGCTAAAAATTCAAATTTTAAATATTGAACTTCACATAATATGAAGTTCTATTGAAAGTCAAAAACAACTAACTCTAAGTAAACTCCATGTTATGTGAAGTTCGATATTTAAAGTGCGAATTTTTAGCAACTTGCCAAGGAGTCGCCGTGTATCGTTTGCAAGTCAACATTCCAATGTTGCTATCAATATTACAAGGTCGCGCGGGAAAGAACGTCCGGTTTGACTGTAATATATCCATGAATAAGCCAAAAACGTGTTGTTGACTGTTGTTGTGTGAAGAAAATCTTACCTGGGCACTATCTCCTTGTTCCAGACGATAAATAACTTCTCTTGCCAAAGTCATTTTCATTATCGCTTCTCCGTGTCCTGTTGTAGTTGCCCCTCCGTGTTTATTTGCGTAACCACCGCAGCCCACTAAGGGTGCATCTCCAACGCGGCCTCTCATCTTTCCTGCTATACCACCTTGTTGAAAAACGAAATTCTTATGGGTATCATTATAATACAATCCTTATTAATTAAAAGTGTTTGTAAAAATTGGAATTGTGTATGAGCCAGACGGTTTGTTCCCACCACTCTAGGGACAAAGGGCGACATACATTTTTGAAAAGGTCTTTGTAATAGATAAACACTGAGCAGCGATCTGTATCTGATTTACAAGGCGAGCTGCAGATACAGATCGGCTACGAGTGCTTTATCGTACTTATCAAATGGACGCATCTAAATAGCCATGTTTTCAAACTATTTTTCAAGTTGGAGTGATTTACCTAAGTAAATTGAGGAAAATTTCTTTTGAATTTTCTTCATGAATTATTAATGAATTTGATAAGTAATATATCATACACGAGAAGCCGTATATTATCTGATTTGAAAACACCAAGAAGTGTGTTGAAGAAGAGAAATTTGAGGCAAAACTTAATTGTGGGTATTTATTACCACATTTCACAACAACGTCTCGGTAAACGATTTCCTTTATGTTTTCCTCATGAATCATTAATAGGTTTGATAATACATTTTTAAACATTTTTAAGGTTTAAAAACATCATACCCACAGTGCAACAAAAAAGGAGCCATTTTTGTCTATTTTTGCAAAATATTTTCTAAATCCTAAATAGATCGCCAAATAGAAGTTTAGATCTATCTAACATGGCGGCATAAGGCAAAACAATGTGCTAAATAGACGTTTCTGAAAAGCGAAAGAAGAGGACACGTTGGCAAATGCATGCCATCACACATATTCATTTACTACGCTCCTCAAACTCATTAATAATTCATGAGCTAATTAGCCAATCAGACAAAAATATTTGATCATGTGCACGAGTTTTGAAACCCGATAAAGGTCGCGCAAGCTGAATTTATAATTAAGAAATCAAATAATAAACGCTACAAACAAAGAACCGTTTATTACCACATTTCTTAATTATAAATTCAACGAGAAACCATTGTCTAATCTAATATGCACCAATATCAAATCCCTCTACTACAATTGACGATTAAGAAGTAATATTTCATAAACTCGTGTATCGTGTTTCACCAGGTGTTACAAACGCTCGAGAACAACAAAAATCACTCGGCCTATTACCTCGTAATTTTCAATGTTCTCTCGTGTTTGTAAAACATTCGAAAACAATAAAAATCACCTGGCTTTCAGCCTCGTGATTTTCATTATTCTCGCAGTCATGTTTTGCCAACACTCGAGGACAATGAAGATTACTCGGTTAACGGCCTCGTGATTTTCATTGTCGTCTCGTATTTGTAACCCCTGGTAAAACACTTCATTCGTTTATGAAATATTACTTATAGTGTTATAAAAGTTTAGTATATTAAAACAAATCAAATAGCTATGTGGTATATGGTGCATGGTTTATAGCGCATGGTATATGGTTTATGATATATGGTAAATGTACTGGTCATGATAACCATATTTAGTCAATTTTTTTTTCTTTTTCATATAGTAAGTTGCCTTGAATACCACGCCATTGATGTAAAAGTGAGATTTGACCCTCTTGATAAAAGGTGAGTTGGATTTGATTTTTATGTATAGTTCCATAAGTTATTTGCAAGGTATAGTGACTAGCGAGCGGTTTTGGCTTTTGTTACTATATTGTATAGCTTCGTAAATTAATTTTCGAGAATTTCAATATGAACTGACGAATGATTGCATACAGAGAATGAGAATGTGGTAGCATGAAAACTTCAGATAGGCTTAATAACGATTATTATTATATAACTATTTTCGCGAGCTGTCTGGAACGTGAAATCCAGCAATTTGATTGGTTCCTGAGCGATCCGAGATTTTCCGTTCCGGACCGCTGAGAGAATTTTATAAGCAAAATGAAAGTCATCATCAGTATACATGCAACAAGATGGTTAATAATTTCAGAACTACTCATTGTTGAAATATATCGTGCAGGTATGTTGTTAGAAATCGTGTTAAGCTTTCATTTGATGTATAGTTTAAGTTTCCATGTTAATTTCAACTACGAGATTTTTTCGCCTAGCGCGGATCTACACAGGAATCTGTAAAGTGGTTTTTACATAGACAAATTCCTGCGTAGACGTCACTTCCGTCAATTTTAACAGTGAAAATGTCCACGAAGATGAAATTTTAGAACAGCAAGATATGTTGCAAATCTTCACAGAAGGTTCCAACTATCCTCAATAATGATGTAAAATCCTCAATCATGATATCGGCACTTTAAACTTCATTCTCAAACTTATTAATAATTCCCACTAAAATATCTGGAAAAAAATATTCAGAGAAAATATTCAGAGAAGAATATTTGGTCATGTGTATGAGTTTTGAAACCCGGTAAAGGTCGCGCTAACTGAATTTATAATTAAGAAATCAGATAATAAACGGCAGAAACAAGGAATAGTTTATTACCACATTCCTTAATTATAAATTCAACGTGAAACCATTGTCTAATCTAGTACGCACCAATATCACCAAGTCCCTCTATTAAATGTTTCTCTTCTGTCTTTGACAATTCGGCGCCATGTTTTCAAGAAGTCGTTTTCAGGCTCCACGAGTGAGTCCAAGTAAAAACAATTAAATTCGACTGAAATTCGACGTTTAACTCGACGTCACATTTACGTCGCATTACCGACGAAGTTAATTCGGATTAAATTCGTCTGAATTAAATTCGTCTACTGAGCGACGTTTAGCGCAGACCTTACCTGTTGATGTGGCGCATGCAATGTGTCCATTTTCATCCATGGCAACCGCCGAAACGGTGTCGCCGCATTGTTCTTGTATGGATTTTCCCTCGTAGTGATGGCGAATGAGGTCTTCGTAATTCTCATTCGTGATATCAACTGTCTTCTTGGCTTCTTCCGTTACAAGGGCCTCGGGTTCTACAATTTCTACAATTAAACGGTATTTTTCAGCAAGGTCCAGGGCTCCATCGTTGGTCATAGCACAGTGTTTGGTCTTTTGCATCACGCATTTTGCCATTGACACTGGGTGACGAAAACGAGACACGGCTATCACTGCGCCTATAAAAAACGATGATGATAATAGTGAAGTGCTTGTGCAATGAAAATTTCAGTCCGAAATAAACACAAGTTGTATTTATTGTAATTACTAGGGACGAAGGGTTGTATTTCCCTTATTACTAGAATACAACGCGAACGTCAAGGACAACGTCCTTAATACAATATAATTTTTCTCACACAGAAAATAAAATGAATAATTTTTAGTTCCAAGAGTAATCCTATATTATAACGCCGTCCCCGTTCTACATACAACGTTATTCAGATCATTTTCACGTCTTCAGGACGACGTTAACTCGTGAAACGGCGGAACCTGTTAGTTGAGTTGGACTTTAAACTATGCGACAAAATCATTTTAAAACTCTAAAGGCTCTTTTCTAGTCATCGCAAAAAACAGCATCTACTTAAAAACAACTCGCAGTGCTTGTTTTCTCGTTGTGAGTTCTTTTTAATGAAATACAAGTACCCGCAGCAACACTAAAAAGCACACGCTCCCCGTGCTCCCTGAAGGTACTCTGTCATTTTAAGTGATATTTCCAATATGAAAAACTTAATTTTCATGCCACTTTAAGCAATTCCTATTGGAAAATGCCAATTATTATAAATAAAAAACAAACATGCCCCAAACATGAGATAACCTGTTTCCATGCTGGCTCCATTCATGATCATCGCATCGCATTGAACTTCGCCTCTATTATTCAATAATGAGCCACGACCTGCATTGAAATTTGGATCATCCTCCAAGATACGAACGGCCTTTTCTACGGCATCAACTGCTGTGCCACCCTGCACGTAAAAATATAGAAGGTTAATATAGATAACAATTATATATATATAACAGCAATTATACGAAAAGATTTCTGAGGCCCAGATAGGATCTGTCTGGGAAATCTTTTGTGAGTAATTGAGCTTGACGAACGTCTACCAAACGTCTGTTACATTATACACCAAGCTCGCAAATGTACCACATACACTGCATGTATACGTACAACTTCTTTTTCCAAGTGGAATCGATCTGTAGCCGTGTTAAATCAGTGGCTATGGTTAAATGTTATCGTATTTTAACACCGGAAAGTAGCGGGCCCCAACAGCGGATAAAACTAAAAGTAAGCTAAGGGGGGATTCTACGGTACATATATATATATATATATATATATATATATATATATATATATATATATATATATATATATAATATATATATATATATATATATCAAAGGCGCCCCAGGCAGTCGCCTTACGACATGTCAAAGCACGGCTAACGTCTGTCAGTTTAAAAGCTCACTCACACCGTCACACTCCATGAGTGGCCCCTCACACTCAATAAGTGCAACTCAACACTCAACGAGTCTCCACTCACCCTCAATGAGTATGAGACTATACACTCACTCTCCAACCATTCAATTGAATGGTGTTTAGATAGTGAGTGTAGTCTCATACTCAGTGAGGGAGAGTGGAGACTCATTGAGTGTTGAGTTGCACCTATTGAGTATGAGGGGTAACTCATTGAGTGTGAGCGTGGGGGAGCTTTTAGAATACAGGCGTAAGATCTACTTGCATCGACAAATTGCACTTACAGTTCTCAAAACATGATAGCCTGCTTTAACTGACTGTTGTATTGCATCTTTATACTCTTCAGTGAGGTAACCAAGCATTGAACTGTATGCACCACCTTGAACAATGATACAAGGCGTTTGTCTTCCTCCTTCTGCCATGACTTTTAATACTAAAAATACATAAACACACACACACACTGAAGAAACTAGTATCTGTTTCGAAATACCAGCTCCCAACTTGACTTGTAGCTCAGTCGGTAGAGCGTCGGACTAGTAAACCGAAGGTCGCGGGTTCGAATCCCAGCCGGGCCAGGTAGAGTTTTCTCTACTTGTCCGGTATGGTTCGTCACTCGGAGTAACACCTATTAATATTATATATTTAACAATTAGACAACGCATAGAAAACGAGGGCGAGATGTCTAATTGTTTTAGTATAAATTTACCAACAAAAGTTAAATAAATTCTCGACCATAACATATTCTTTGAGGCTCGTTTAATACATTTTTTAACAACCAACAACAAACGTTCAACAGTCATTTCGGACATCTGCTTGGCCCGTACAGTAATTGATGGAAAAGAAATGTTTTCTTGCATAATTTAGCATGGATTTTCATGTACAATATTGAAACAATATATATCCACTCATTTGTTTTGTAAGAGTGACAAAAAGTTGAAAGAAACATTCAATTTAGCATATAGTTTACATCACGAAATGTTGTCAACAGCTAGCGTAATTTTGAAATGTGTTTTGTTTGCAGTTATTTCGTTTTAAACGAACACAGATAAACAATTTAACGATCTTACCATTAATAATTTCCATTCTAACCATTTTGTAGCCGTTTTTGTTTTCTGTAGAACGTATTGTTTTACCTAAATGTTCAATTTCTTCTTTCATTTGCCCACTCCGTTATAATTTCGGCGCCATTGTTGCTTAACAGAACAACCGCTGGCTCTAATGATCACTGTTCGTGCTATACTACGCATTTTGTCATTGGTCAATTTTTTTAAAAAAATGACTTTCATTGGTTTATCCCAGAGGTTTATATCACCAATTATAAACTCCTGCAATAGCCAATGAAATTCGAGGATTTGCATTATAAACTTGCAAATTTATACTAAATATATATATATATATAAACCAGATAAACCAGGTTTTGTTGCATATAGCTCGAAGAGTGAAAGTTAGTTATAGCTGCATGAATAATTTGAAAAGCGTCATATCAGCCCACAACACCAAAATTCTTTCGAAATCAGCAGTAACTTCACCAGAAAACAAATGCAATTGCAGAAAGAAAGACGAATGTCCGCTACGAGGTAATTGCTTGATCAGCAGCGTCGTATACCAAGCGAAGGTTGCAAGAGATAATGGTGAAACAAAGAGATATATAGGCATGACCGCCAATAGTTTCAAAGAACGCTTTAGAAACCATCAGAAGTCCCTTAAAAACACGACGTACTCGAACGAAACGGAGTTGTCGAAATATGTGTGGGGTTTGAAGCAAATTAGCGGACGGCCTTATAACATTACCTGGTCATTCTTAAGACGTGCTGCATCGTACGCAACCGGGGGAAAGCGATGTAATCTTTGCAACTACGAGAAGTTGTACATCATGGAAGCCGACAAGAAGAATCTGCTAAACAAAACATGTGAAGTTTTTTCCAAGTGCCGCCACCAGAGAAGATTTTTGGCGGGAAATATCCACCGCGCGAAGAAGAAAAAGAAGTCACACCAGCTTACGCAAGCCTATGCGCATGCGTCAGCAAACAGTTCAATGAACTAACGGATTCCACTTTTGCCTGAACATTGCCTACGGGCATGAAACTTGAAGTAGCAATGTATATTCAGTTTTAAGTGAATATCAATACATAAATAACAAATATAATATATATATATATATATATTTCTAAAATTCATTAATAATTCATGAGGAAAACACAAAGAAAAATCATGAGCGTATCGGATCTATATATGTGATATAGACTCGCTCTAAGTTCTCGCTGGTTTTTAACGGCTGAGATAAGCTTAATTTTCAAAATTACTACGCCAATGAACGTATGAAGTGATTCTTTTTAGAAGCCATGTGCTTTGTGTTTTCCTCATGAATTATTAATGAATTTTTGAAATATATATATATATATATATATATATATATATATATATATATATATATATATATATATATAAGCTGTTAATGGAATGCCAAATAAGGCATATACAATACAAAATAACCTACCACCAACAGTTTCTGGCACCATATGACCATAACCAATTGTAGTAACAATATTTCCGACAATATATATATATATATATATATATTAATATATATATTATATATATATTATATATATATATATATATATATATATATACATACATACATACATACATACATACATACATATAGCATGCTATCGAATATGAGCTTTTGCGTAATCTGTTTGGTTCCCTACTACCAGGCTATCAGCTCATATCCTGCTAGTAGAGGGAAAACAAGATGGCCGCATGTTTTTTTAAACTGCCGTAAAGAGTTGAAATTGACGGATTTTTATACAGAAAAACATCAACACATACTCAAACCAATGTATAAAAAAAACAACATTGTGTAAAAATACATTAACAAGTACACAATTTAGCATGTTGAATGGTAAAATTCACCTAAAAATTACGTCTTTTTACTAAATTAACGGGTTGATTTTAATTTGTTGCCAAACAAAGAAACTCACGGTTAAAATCAAGTTTACAACACACATTTCGTAGGAGATTACCAGTAAAGAGACTTTTTTATTTAGATAAGCATTTGGAGTAGTAAAAAGCATGCTCCTTTTCAAAAACAACCAACTAAGTAATTTAGTTTCACTGCCGAAGGTGTTTCAGTTTCATTTTTGCATGAAATCAAAACCTTTTTCACGACAGCAACGCTAATATAAACAACTGACCCAACTCATCTTTTTTGTTGATCTGCTTAACACATTTTTTGCCTCTCGAGCAACATTTATACAACATTTCGAACTGAGCTGTTTACCGAACAGCTCAGCGAGAAACTCTATGTGAATGCATGACTTGAGTCATCTCTGGAAACTAGATGACTTGAGTCATCTCTTACAAAGACGATACGGCCAAAACGCCGGTCGAAAAAGCGGAAATTTTTAACTCTTATTTTTCTTCCGTATTCCAACCACCAAGATCCAATGTTACATCAGCTACTGCCAACTGTTCATCTCCGATGAAAACTGATGTGCAACTATCTGACATTATCCTCAGTGTGGAAGAAGTTGCTAATTGCTTTGGAGATTTGGACACTACAAAGGCATGTGGACCTGATGGAATTCCCGCACGCCTCTTAAAAGAGTGTAGTGAACAAATTGCACCAAGCCTGTGTGCACTTTTCAACCATTCACTGCATTTTGGTCACATTCCTTCCGAGTGGAAATCAGCTGATATCACGCCGATTCGTAAAAAGAATCAGAAAGAGCCAGCAGAAAATTACAAGCCTATCTCGCTGTTACCTATCCTCAGTAAAGTCGTGGAACGCTGCGTTTATAATAGACTGTTCGATCACGTTATACATCTTATTACTGATTTACAACGTGGATTTCTAAGAAATCGTTCTTGTGACACACAACTTCTCTCAGTTCTTCACACCATTGGACATCATCTTGATAAAAACATTCAGACTGACGTTATATTCCTCGATTTTGCCAAAGCATTTGACTCGGTTGATCATTCAGTTCTTCTTCAGAAACTCGAAAGCTACGGTGTAACAGGACGACCACTCCTACATTGGTTTACCGATTATCTAACCAGCCGACGTCAAAGAGTTGTTGTGGATAACGTCGCTTCGCAATGGGCACCTGTAACTTTTGGTGTTCTTCAAGGCAGCATCCTAGCGCCCTTGCTTTTCGTCATCTTCATAAATGATCTTCCCGATGTCATACCGGACGAAACATCAACAGCTTTATACACAACCTCGTACCCAGGGTTTTTCACTCTAGCGAGAGAAAAGACCCTGGTAGGAGCTGCTGACGCCACCACCCATATTCTGGGTGGTGACAATTATTTTTTTCTGAAAGGGGAGGCAAAGTAATATTGTGTTCGGTGTCGGCTAGCGTCATCGTCATGATTTTCCTACTTTTATTATTATCACTCGCGATATTTCCCATTGAATGTAAAAACATAATATCAGTCTTGAGCAATGTCATTAAAAGTAAAGCTGTACCCGAAAGTCCAAGAAAAATCTATGCAACTCAAAATATAAACACAAATTGCTGTCGCCTGTGTCGTTCTGTTTGTGATGTGCGACACTCGAAAAAATTAATTCAAAATAAAGAACAAGATCTTATCGGCCGCGGAAGATATATACTGTGCTTCAATTCCCAATGTCGACTCACTTCCACGTTTCGTCTGCAGAGTTTGTGAAAGGCGACTTTACAGTTTTGAGACATTCAAGTATGTTATTTCTGAAAGCCAAGCCACTTTTACTAGAGTTAAAAGATGCAGTACTTCCACTCCTCAACGGCATTTAATAAAGATAGAAATGGCCGGACCTTTATTTACTTCAACCGAAAACCAACTTGACGAAAAGGTACGTAAAAAAATGGGCTGTTGTTCTTTCATATGTTTCGTTTTCATATGTTTTTGCGACCGATTTTGACAAAAGTAAAACCGTCTATCCTTCCCCGACAATAACCGACAGAAACTCATCAAAAATGAAAAACTCCTGAAACTCGGCACATTATAAACTATCTGTTTATTAGTTAATTCATGTTTCCAAATTTCTCTCTCCCCTTCTTGAATCGCAGATATCATTAAAATTATACAAAACAGCAGTTGGTTTTACTGTGTAATTATATCTTGGCATTTGAGGTTTAGAATTTTGTAAGAAATGTTATTGAAACGACACGTACAAACGTTTAAAACAGAACTGAAAAACTCTTCTGCATACTTCTTCGACAAAACTTAACTTCATTATAAACTACAATCAGTGACAAAATAATGTGGGACACTGTTAAAAATCGCATATTTTATACTTAACGATGAATAATCGCTATATTGCTGACTGAAAGGTCATATATAAGGTTTGGCCAAACATTGCATGTAGTGAACTCAAAAAATGGCAGATAACTTAAGTTTTTAATACAATATCCATTGGCGTTATACTGGTTTTAAATTGAAAACAATGCTCTATACTTGGTACCAAATGAAGATGCCAGACTTCGAACTGTTTGATCGACTTGCCACTGCTATTGTAAAAAATAAAGTGCGAAAACTAACCTGCTTTAAAATTCCAAAGCGATAAATCGAAGATAGAATTTTCAGCTAGCCAAGACAATGTTTTAGGCATGAAATCTCCAATATGAGTAATCTTCAATTGATGTCTCCATTTTTAAACAAGTAATTATTGACCAGTAAGTGTTTGCAATGATAATCGACAACCAGGTAGAAACATTTCAGTATTTATTTTAAATAACAACTAGATTAGCCGGCGTAGACGACAGAACTCACCAAAATAACAAAAAGAACATCCCCTCCCGTATTAAATTTTTTGCTCGGTGCAACGTCAGCAAATCGTCAGCAGCTCCTACCAGGGTCTTTTCTCCAGCGGGCGCAGAGAAAAACCCTGGGTACGAGGTTGCTTTATACACAGATGATACGAAACTTTTCAAAAGCATCACTTTCGTAAGTGACTGCGAGAGCCTGCAACAAGCTTTGACCAACTTGAATGATTGGAGTTGCGAAAACAACATCAGGTTCAACGCGTCCAAATGCAAGGTCTTAACCGTGACACGTAAGAAGAGTCCCGTGACTTGACTTGCTTGGGCACGGAGAAGCTCCAAAATGTTCGGGAGGAGAAAGATCTTGGTGTCCACATGTCAACCAAACTCTCTTGGGAATCTCACGTCAACAACATCGTCGCGAAAGCTAACAAGCTGCTTGGATTGCTTAAGAGAACTTGTCCTCTGTTAACGGACACAAGAATCAGGCGAACCCTATACCTGTCGCTGATAAAGTCCCATACTATGTTACGCAAGCCAAGTATGGTCTCCAGTTCACAGCACAGTCCAACAAAGAGTGGAAAAAGTGCAACGCAGAGCAACTAGATGGATCCTGAAAGTCAAACCAGTTGAGATATCGTACAAGCAGCGACTGCTAATTTTAAATCTGCTGCCTCTGTCTTACGACAGAGAAATCAAAGATTTATTATTTTTTTACAAGTCTTTATATAATTATATAAATCTGAACGTTGATAATTATGTTTCTTTCGTAGACCACTCCCGTACTCGGATCAGTCAAACCTCTAGTGACATTCTTCAAGTCCCTCTCTGTAAAACTAGTACTTTCCAAGCATCTTATTTTAATCGTACTGTAAGATCTGGAACACTATATGTAAAGAAATGCCTACTGATCGTTTTTCCAGCCCTAGTGCCTTTAAATGTTATCTTAGGCGGGTTTATTTCTCTCTGGTTACTTTATAGTTTTTGATGCAGAAATGACTTGTAGATGGTCCTTGACCCGTGATTGCCCTTGTCACAGAACATGTTCGTTCGATCGCTGGCTTTCTAACTCACTAAATCACTCACTGGCATGCACTCACCCTCATTAAATCACTCACTCATTCGTATACACTCACTCTCACTAAATCACTCACTCACTGAATTACTCACTCACCCACTCGCACTTCTTCCTTCCATATCTAATTTTCTCTAGACTTTTTAAATTTATTTGGGTGGGTGCCTTTCATGGGCCTTAGAGTCCCGTTCTCACCTTTCCCCTTTGGATCTTATTATTATATTTTTATACTATTTTTCGTCATCTTGCTATGTATGTAATACTATTAATGTTCTATTGTTGTTAAGTATAAATGATCCAAATAAACTTGTTAAAAAACAAACAAAAAAACCCAAAAAACATGGCGTCCGCTAAAATTTATATACTAGTGATGAAATCCTGAAAACATTGGCCCGAAAGTAATGGAAAATTGTTCAGTTTGACATTTTCGAATAAGAAAATGAATTCGCTTATGCCTATGAAGTATATCTACACCAAATTTGAAGCAAAGTAATTACAATCTCGTTTCTTGTGAGCGATTGTTTATCATATGACATATGCCATCGAGCTACTCTACATTTTGATCGAATGGGGAGACTTCTGCAAACAAAAAGGTAAAACTATCTGAACATTCGAATAATGTTTGATAAGACTTATTTACGTTTAAGAAAAGTTGTTTATGGTTGATACTAAAACAATTAGACAACTCGCCCTCGTTTTCTACGAGCAGATAGTCAACTCGGCTTGACTATCAGCTCAGAAAACTCGGTTTCGTTGGCTAATGCATGTCATTAAACTGCATGGATAAACTTTTCCGAGTACAATTATCAAGGGATAATTCCAGGAAAAACAGAAAGAAAATTAACATCTTGTAAATTCAAGATTTTGGTCTTGAATCTTGAATTGAAAATGATATAAATTTTTAATGTTTATTGTCTAATGTCAGGTCACTTGCTAGACCGAATTGAAATTTTGGGGCAGACCTAACTCTGGACATAGTTAATAGAGAATATACATGGTTTGGAAACCCGGCAAACTTCAAAGCGGTTAACAATCAAGCTATACGATTCATGTTGAAAGGTACATGAAGGTGCCAAATCCTTTGGTTTTGGTTTATTAATATTTAAACAGCACGGTTGAGTGATTAAACCCAAACGTTGCCATGGGACGATTGCTTCTTTATACAGAAAACACAATATGTTCAGTAACCGTGAAAGTGCAGAATTTCCATAAACCTGAACAAAAACATAAAACAATGACTTTTGTTGAGCTGCCAAACCATGTATATTTTCTATTAACTATGCTCTGGACCGGCTTTCCGTGCAAACAGATTGGGACCGCGAAAAGAAGCTTTTTAACCGACGTAATAGGCATACTTTCACTTCTCAAACTCAATAGGTCGGTCAGCCGAGTACTTGTAGCTCACCCTGGCGAAACTCGGCATTGGCAGCAGGTATCTTGGCAAGGCAGGATATAAACATTTCCCCATATAAGCACTTTTCCCCGCGAGTATCTCGGCATATACCGGGGATGTATATTCTCTATATTCGTTGCTATATATGTCACTTTCGTTCATGATAATCAAACCTGTCAGTTATCTCGCTCTTATATAAAGATAATTTAAAGTTTATCCCAGCAAACCGGGTAATTACACGCCATATGGGGATGAATTTTCTATATTCGTTGCTATCATCTCAAATATCACAACTTGCGAGCTAACTGACTCGCTCTTATATAAAGAGAACGTAACGTTTATCCCGGCAAACCGGGTAGATCAGGGTATAACTCGCGGCGCCATATATAAACATAAGCTACGATAAGCGTAAAGCATAGTTGATAGAGGGAGATGGTTAGGAATCTTCATAAAATCCATTGTTGTAGGTGTTTGTGTACCTTGTGCACGATCACGGTTGAAAATTCTATTGTTTTACTATTATTTCACCTTTGCGAACTAAGATAGCACTGTAAAAGAGATTGGGCACTACGTGTTTGTTTTGGCTTCTGCTTCGAGGTATTCCAGTACTTATTAGAAGTAATGACATATTTCGTGCCGTGCTTCCAAGAGAAAACGTTTGTGTTCAGTCGTTTGGCCATATCAAATGAGCTTTAAAAAATATTGTGCACGGTCAAACCCCGTTCAACCTCCAAGTGGGTTCTTTGTTCAATATATTTGAAGTTTGCCGGGTTTCCTAACCATCTCCCTCTATCAACTATGCGTAAAGCAAACTTTCATGTTGTCTGTGAATACCATGACAACAATAGACAGCTACGCTGCATATACTGCTATGTAAGTAAGTATAGTTGAGCCTTAAAGTGCTGAAACAAAACGGATATTTGGTTAAGTTTAACACAAGAATATCTTAATATTAGAAGTCACATTAAAACACTAAAATACGTACATACAGAAGAAGCCTTCTATTTTTGTTTCGTAGACAATCTATAATGTAATTTGCAAGTCTGACGATACAAACAATGCGGTAGAGGATAGACGACTCCAAAGTCGCGGGATTACTAAGGCCCGTTTCAAACGTCGTTCTTCTCATGCGCCGAACCACGGGCCGAACTTAATACAAATAAATTCGACGTTGGGAGCGGCTCTGGAGCGGCGTTGTTTCAAACGTCGAACTTAATTCGTCAAACTATTAAAAACCTTGCCCATAATCAGTGGCAGCAGTGATAATTAGAATAATTTATGCATTAGGTTTGGCACATGAGAAGTTCGACGTTTGAATGAGAGTCGCTCCAACGTCGCATAATGCGACAGGCCTTGCCGCTCCTAATACAATCTGCTGCTCCGAATTTATTCAAACGTGGATTCGGCGCATGAGAAGAGCGACGTAATGAGTAATGTAATGAGTAATGACTTGTTTAACGTCGTAAGCACAGGATGTGGTCGCCCAATCATCCGAGCCAAGGGCTCATGTTAAAAGTGCACGACATAAGCTAAGACCTAATTAGTGTTGATTTTACTGAGGGAGGAAAGCCGCAGAACCCCACGAAAAACCCTCGAAGCACAGGAGAGACCAACTAAACTAAACTCACATCAAGTTCGAGAACGGGGTCATTCCCAAACAGTCACCCATCCAAGTACTAACCTCGTCCAACTGGGCTTAACTACAGAGGTGAGAGGCAGCGCCCTAACAGCACACGCCACTCGTGCTCCCCTAAACGTAACGATCAGTAAAAGGCCGTTGCACATTGTACGTACCGTTCCATCTGTATTCGGATGGTCACGGACCGACATGACATGATACAGATGGTTCAGTCTTAATAAATACACGGATTATCAGGACAGAATGTTGACTAGTTACTCGGGCTACATGGTAGGTCGAGTCTGGGTTTCGGCTTGGTTTTTGCTGTGTCACGATTTTGCATTTTTGCACAATTTACTTCCGCTACTATATTCATGCTTCCGGTGAGTTGTTAGCCGTGTGGCTGAGTGAGGCCGTGAGGCATGTTGTAAGTTCTTTGCTCCTTTCGCTTTTAGAGTAAGTTGGACAAAAAGTGGAAGAGCTTTGCCTTTTGATAAAGGTGTTTGTTCTTACACGCTGTTGGTAGATTTAGAAACTGACTGGCTGACTTTATAGTTTAATAGCGATCAGATGTGGCTGACAACTGTCTTGATCGTAAATATGTTCACCACTGTGAAGTATACACCACTGCCACATTCAGCCTTTGATCTGATCTTTCTCGGCCCACTTCCAGTAGCCCCAATCTCGTACCCAGAGCCTGCGATCCTTTTGGACACTACCAAGGAACGGAGGCTCTGGAGAACTCCAATGAAACTTGTCATCTGATTGGTTAGTTTAATAATAATATACATGAAAAAAATCCTCAATTCTGATTGGCTGAGAGCAGTGCAGTCAGTTTTGAGGAAATATAGTGCAGAAAAAAGGGAAATACAGTGCAAATTTTTTATTTTTTTAAATTTGTACAAAAATAATTTTTGACTAGAAACAAAAACTCTTCCTGTTAAATTTTTTCATTTATATTATTTGCACAAAGCATTTTGATTGGAAAGATTCTCTTCATGTTAAATTTTTTCATGTATATTATTAATAAGTAATAGCATGATTTCTTGTGCAATTTGAAAAAAACACGCACTCGTGAGTTTTTCAGACCTCAAATAGCACTCTTCCTTCGAACTCGTGCAATTTTGATAGTCTTTCAAAAACTCACTCCTGCATGTTTTTTTCCAAATTGCACTCGAAACTGTTCTATGACACATAATTATACACGACAGACCCAAAATACAATTAAACACATGAAATAATTCAAAACAGCAAAAATCCCGACAATTTCGTGCTTTATAAGAAAGATACGAATACAACGGTCAAGAAAGGATAGATAGCCATTGTTAAGAAAGAGTTTCTTAAGTTTAGCTAGTTTCGAGTGAAACAAATGTTATGAAGAGCAAATTCTGAAACAACGATTCAGAAGAGTATAGAACAAATCACGTTTGAAAGACAGGGGAATGAAGCTATCAAAATTAATTAGCAAATAAACCGCTAAATAAAGTGGGTTTACGATGAACTGACGTAGAAAATTTGTCACAGCGTCAATAAGCCATTTGCACGATGACGTGAGATGGCGTTGGGTGACTACAACTACCAGAATGCTTTGCCAGTAAAAGGGATAACTCAAAATGACCCGTCCCGTCTTTTCGCGGCTTGTCTAAAATATGTCATCAAATTTGTTGGGTTTTTTTTCAAATTTGTCGTCAAAGTTTCAGTGAGTCTCAAGATTTTAGCAATCTTTTTGATACCCTAACCACAGCATAAACCCTAACCCTAAACAGAAATCCGGTTTACTCTCTAGCTTTTTGGGAAAACATATTTGACGACATATTTTGCAAAAGCCGCGAAAGGACTGGACGGGTCCCTTTGAGTCATCCTTTTTAGCCGAAACCCAAGAGTACTGGCAAAGCATTCTGGTAGTTGTAGTCACCCAACGCCATCTCACGTCATCGTGCAAAAGGTCTATTAGGGAGCTTCAGCAAGTACAACGTCCTTAATACAATAGAATTTTTCTCACACAACAAAGAAAATGAATAATTTTTAGTTCCAAGAGTAATCCTAACGCTGTTAGTTGAGTTTGATTTCAAACTATGCGACAAAATGCTTTTAGAACTCTATAAGCTTTTGGTTGTCGAAAAACATACTTTAAGTATTCAATACTACGTCAACAATTCGTAGTTTACCGACATCTTTGTTTATGTTTTTGAAGTCCCCAGACTCCCCACGACAACTCGCGCGACGCATGCGCAGACAAAATTCCCTGCTGTTCCAGAGCTCCGTTCCTTGGTACTGACCAAAAGGATCGCATGCTCTGGGTACGAGATTGAATAAGAGCCCAGCTAAAAAAATTTAAAATGCAATACCATAACGAAAGGAAACCATTTATAACAAAATATATTGACGTTTCGTTACTTAACCAGTAACATCTTCAGAATGACTTAAAGATTACATTGAGTATACTTATATCTCAAACTCATTAATAATTCATGAGATAATCAGCCTATTACAATAGTTCATTCAATCACATGATTGAAGTTGGATACTCCAGTAAAACCCAAGATAATAGATGAAAACCAGTGTTCATCTAATTCTTAAGATCTCAATTATCTATGCAAAATACATTTAGGTTTACAATTAAGTTTAGCTAGTTTCGAGTGAAACTAATGTTATGAAGAGCAAATTTTGAAATAACGATTAAGAAGAGTATAGGACAAATCACGTTTGAATAACAGGGGAATGAAGCTATCAAAATTAGCAAATAAACTACTAAATAAAGTGGGTTTAAGATGAACTGACGTAGAAAAGTTGTCAGAGCGATCAGTTAGGGAGCTTTAGCAAGTAGAACGCGAACGTCAAGGAAAACGTCCTTAATACAATATAATTTTCCTCACACAACAAAGAAAATGAATACTTTATCCCAAGAATAATCCTAACGCTGTTCGTTGAGTTTGACTTCAAACTATGCGACAAAATCCTTTTAGAACTCTAAAGCTTTTGGATGTCCAAAAACATACTTTAAGTATTCAATACTATACGTAAACAATTCGTGGTTTCTGCTAGATACTGAACTTTAGATTGCTGTCGTCGTCCTAGCTTGCTTAAGCACCTTTGGTGGTTGCAATCAATTCCTTGAGATTTAGGAGACAAAGATACAGCGGCCATGTTGGAGGAAAGCATACTCCAAATACAATAGCTGCTAATGAGAAATTGTTTTGTTAAAGTTCCTCCAACATGGCCGCCATGACGTCAAGTGCAAACCAAGAATTAAAGTGGTTCTCTGATGAAAATATTGTTGGCAATGTTTTTGGATAATCCTAAAGATTTTATGGTGGTAGTTGGTAATCGTGCAAAGTTTCATTTCAAAATTCGTTGAAGAAAGGGTGATATTTTACGTGTGAAGTTTGTATTTTAGAGCGCCGCCATTAAAGTGGCCCAGCTTGAGAAGAATGAGTCGATGAAGCTTATGACATCATAGACTCAGTAAGAACAATGACCCTTTTGTTGACAACAACAATGATCTTTTGTTTTTGTTGAGTCTATGATGTCATAAGTTCTCCTCAACTCATTCTTCTCAAACACAACCAATTTAATGGCGGCGCTCCAAAGTACAAACTTCGCACGTAAAATACAACTTTGTTTTTGAGAATTTCAAAATGAAACTTTGCACAAGTACTAACTATCATAATATCTTTAAGATTGTGCAGAAACATTACCAACAATATTTTCATCAGAGAACCGCTTTAAGAGATCTAGGAAAGGAAGAGTGGGGTTGTTTTCACTGGTAAATGTAATATTAGAGTGTTGAGAATTAATTAAGGAAATCTTGAAAAGGACGAACATGATCACGAGAACGAAAAATAACAAAACAATCGTCAACATAACGACAAAAGAAAAGTTTTAAATTCATTGGTTTAAATTAAAGTGGAAAATTAGCTAACCAATGACGTTCTTGGTAAGATAAGAAGGTGTTGGTAAATGGAGGACCAAGTGCATGGTGAGCCCATAGCTACACCATCCTATTGTTCATAAAGACGATTATTAAATAGGACATGACAATTCTTAACTGAACTATGCTTGGCAATAATAGTCCTTACTATAATTATTCAAGGGGGTTGCATGTTTAAAACTTGTGCTGGAATGGTGGGTGCTTTTTTGAAGTGAGCGCTTATTAGAGCATGCATGGGTGCTTATTTGAGGAAATACGGTTAAATATATTTATAAAACATAAAGAGTTTGTTAAGTTGGGCGGCTCACGGATTTGATACATTTAATGCGTAGTCATTGGCTAAGAGGGATGGTGTGGCTTTCATTTAGCTCCATACCATATTTTAGTTCGTTGTCTTTTATTGAAGCCCAAACCATCACTTTAGTGTTGAAAGCCTTTCCGAAATTTCCCTCACGATCAATGGCAATCACACCACCAAATCCAAGATCGACACTTTTTTCCATCTTTTTCAAGGCTTTCTCTGCAGACCTCTAGCAAAGTGCAAAAATAGGTACGCTTTTCAGAGGGTCGTGTACCAACAGTATACTGTGTAGTGCCTCGCGGAATATATTTAACTCGTTCCTGCCTGAGCTGGCTAAAAACTAATTTTTTATTGTTTTGCTCTGTCTAACACCAGACGACTTTACTCATCAAATGGATAACCCTCAGACATCCTAGGTAGCAACGAGTTAACAAGTGATTAACGCATCCCTGTCCATAAACAACCCTTTTATTGTTTTACTCTGTCTATAACACCGGACAATTTTACTCATCAAAGGAGAGCCTCAAACATTCTAGGCAGAAATGGGTTAACAAGTGAATTAAACCTTTTCTGCCTGAGCTAGCCAAAACGGCTGTTTATTATTTTTAATCGGAATATAGTAAGGTTTGAGTGATGTTTCTCTCTGACGAAGGGCCTTTGCTCGAAACGTTTCGATTTGTATTTCAACACTGCCTACGCAGCACACTACTTTTATTTCACTGTTTATTGTTTTACTCTGTCTAACACCAGACAATTCTACCATACTATTCAAAGGGAGAACCCTCAGACATCCTAGGCAGCAATAGGTTAACAAGTGATTAACGCATTTCTGTCTGAGCTGGCCAAAACTACCATGGTCGTATTTAGCGATTTTGTTTTTAAAGGTTTTTTTCGTTTGTTTTTGCTGTACAAGCTGTCGTAAGAGAAAAACGTTCTGAGCTCTAGACGGGACATGAATTACCCACAACTTTCCGAATGCCAGCCGGACGCTCTTGTGATACAGCGTACGGTTTGACTAGTTCCCATCTTGTGATACAGCGTACGGTTTGACTAGTGATACAACGTACGGTTTGACTAGTGATACAACGTACGGTTTGACTAGTTCCCAGGTATAAATATCGAAAACGACCTCGGTCTACCTTCTGAGTTGCAGTGGTTCAATGGTAGAGCGTCCGGCTGGTATTCGGATGGAAATGACCTAACACCGAGATATCTCGGGGGATAGGGATAACCCTCCGACATAACTCGCCTCATGTGAACAGTCCTTTAGGCTGGGCTCTGTTCACACTATACCGGATAGCTTTTGTGCCAGCACGAAAACCATTTCGGATAGGCCTTCTGTACACACACAAAACGCCTGTTCCGGTTAAATTTCTGTGTCGGAGCGCCGCTACGCCACTCCGATCTCGAAAGAGGTACATCTTTTATCGGATAGCTTTTTGTGCCGTTTCAGCTCCGGTGTGAACGCTGTTCGAAATCGTTTCGGAAGGAAATGAATAGGATACAGCGTGGTGAGTGGTTGTATCGTACGGCATAATTATTTGCCGTTTCGTGCCGAGTCTGTTCGTGACGAAAACCTATCCGGATAGTGTGAACGGGGCCTTAGAGTAAAAAGATAAAGTTGTCCCACAACAACAATGCGCATGAAAGGGTTACAGTCAATCCCGCGCGACCTTCGCTGTGTACCGGTGTACCGTTAGCTAGTCAACATTGCAATGTTGCTGTCAATATTACAAGGTCTCGCGGGAAAGAACATGTGGTTTGACTGTAATATATCCATCCATAAGCCAAAAGCGTGTTGTTGACTGTCGTGTGAAGAAAATCTTACCTGGGCAGTATATCCTTGTTCCAGACGATAAATAACTTCTCTTGCCAAAGTCATTTTCATTATTGCTTCTCCATGTCCCGTTGTAGTTGCCCCTCCGTATTTATTTGCGTAACCACCGCAGCCCACTAAGGGTGCGTCTCCAACGCGGCCTGTCATCTTTCCTGGTATACCACCTTGTTGAAAAACGAAATTCTTATAGGTATCATTATAATACAATCCTTATTAATGTAAAAGTGTTTATGAAAAGTGAAATAGTGTGTGAGACTGTGTTCACACGAGTCCGGTATAGAAAACGGTAAAATGTGCACGTGGTTACGTTCAAACGAATCCGTCCTAAGTTAACGACGCCTTGAAGGTGTTCACACGACTCCGGAACCTTCTGGTGTACATCCAGTATTTCAATGCTGTGCACTATTTAAATAACCATATCTCGTCAAAAGTGAATGAAAACGAGTAGCAATTCAAAGAATATTTTCCCATCAGAGTGAAAAGTGCATTCTAGGTTTACAATTTTAGTCTTTCTTTTGGAACTCTCCTTATTGACTTAATCTTCTCCTATTTACACTGGCTAGTCATTGTTGTAATAATGTTATAATTGTTCAAGCAGCAGCACAAGTTCTTAGCAGAAGCTTTCTGAAGTCGAGAAGACCAAATAAAATTTTCCATCGCTGAAAAATACACCAGCTGTTTTAGGAACTGGGTACTAAAGCAGAGCGAAAAAGTGCGGATCTTATGTTCATACGACACCGCGCCAAGGATTCCATTTTCATCTCGCTCTGTCTGCACGCGTAAAAACGCACAAATTGTTCACGGTTGTTAACAGGCGTGAACAGTGTTGTGCTGCACCCCATGAACAATGTTGTGCTGCACCCCGTGAACAAGTTGTCAACAAGTTGTTCACTTGTAGTTGGAACATCTTTTTCACAGATAAATCAACAGTCATGAACAAGTTGTTCTAACAGCACATTTTTCTAGCCAACAACGTTGTTTGTACATGATACAACATGTTGTAACAGCATGATGAAGTAACAAGGCTGAACAACAATGTTACTTCAATTGTGAACGTGACTGGTGTATCAACACGACACGTCCTTCGGTTGTTTCAACATGCGTGGACAACTGCTGTTGTTTCATGAAGCTGTAACAACATGATGAAACAAATGATGAACAATATTGTTAATTCATCAAGGTTGTTCACACATGATAACAACGTTGTTACAGCATTGTTCAGGCAACAATTAATGCTGTAACAACTTGGGAGATTTCTACGCGTGTAGAAATCGTTTCCAAAACGCTCCGGTTAGAGCGCCGTTTTCACACAATTTCGATCCGGTGCCGTGTGAACGCAACGCCGTTTTGCGACTTTTTAGGGGCGTTTTCAACTTGTTTCAGACTCGTGTGAACGGTGTCTGAGGCAGACGGTTTGTTGGTACCACTTTAGGGGACAAAGGGTGACATACATTTTTTAAAAGGTCTTTATCCGTAGTAAATGAATATGTTTGATCTTCATCTTCTATCGTTTTTCAGAAACGTTGAATTAGCACATTAATTTGCCTTATGCCGCCATGTTAGATAGATCTAAACTTCTATTTTGCGATCTATTTAGGGTCTAGAAAATATTTTGCAAAATATAGTTAAAAATGGCTCCTTTTTTGTTGCACTGTGGGTATGATGTTTTTTAGACCTTGAAAATGTTTAATATAATATATTATAGTGTTATAAAAGTTTAGTGTATTAAATAGCGATGTGGTACATTGGTGTATGATGCATGGTTTATGTAATAGATAAATCCCGAGAACGAGGGATGTATGCTATATAAAGACCCGAGGACGCGCATTAATTTATTATCGAGGAGGTTTTCCAACAAAGTTTTGTCTTTTTTTTCCACCTTGGACAAAGATTTTCCTTGTTTTTTTCTTCATTTCGTATCTAATTTTTATTCAAGGTCTTTATGCGATATAAAGACCCAACCTCGTACCCAGGGTCTTATCTCCGCTCCCCCGCCCCCGCCCACTGCTGCGAAAAGACCCTGGTCCAGGCTGGTCACGTGTCGTCTATCAAAATTTTCGACTGTGGGAGTGTCCCCTGCGTATCAATGCTTGACCTCGCTGGAATCGTCGAAGAAATGCTTGTATACGTATCTTGTTTTGTTTTCTGGTATTAGATTTTGAAATGAATGGTTAAACCGGTGATACGATTTTAAAATTGAAATAAGTTGTTTTGACAGCTATTGTTTTTAGTTTATAATAAATCGTTGTGTTTATTTAAGTTTACAATGAAGAATGTTTTTGATGTTCCCATTCGTTATATAATCGTTGGGTGCTTAAATTATACAATATTATCAATATATAGTCGATTAATCGATATCTTATTATCATTTTTCTATTTATATAAACTCCAGTTACTCCGCCAATTTGATCTTTCGTCGCTTGATCATGAAATATGAATACGCCACTACGAAAACTGTTGCCGCTCCTCCATTCGGCAAAGTATATTAAAATATCGAACAATAGCTAGTATTAATCAACGACAAATAAACAAAAATAAACAGTACTGAAATAGTAAAATATTTGAAACCATTCTATAATGCTATATAGCAAGACACTAGACACATTTAATAAGGCAAAGGTGAAATGTTGAACCTTTGTTGTCATCTGTCTGCATTTCTGAGTGCGCTGTGTTGTTTACTTAAAGAAATTTTCTGCGTCTTTGCTGTCACAAACTTCTTGTCGATAAAGAAACCCCCGTTCAAGTTAACTTGTTACGTATCTCTTAGTTTTGATCGTTTTAAAACGCAACAACCTAATACCCGCCGCTTTTCGGACTATTAATAATAACACGTCGTATTAAATTATAGTCCCTCGACAATTGTTTAAAATATAATAGGTACGGATATCGACTAACTTTTTTAAAATGAACTTGAAAATTGGCATTTTATATCAAATATATTTATCACTTATCATGTTCGTGGATGACTGACGATAATTTTGTCCGCATGAGAACTGGTCAAAACAACGCAGCACAGTAAACGTCACAGTGGATAATGAAATGGAAGACTGTTTCAAACTCTCAATATAAACAATAAAATACGTATGTGTTTTCACCTGTACGTTGTTGAATACCACACGTGAAAGCTGCCGTTATACTTAAGTGAATACGTCCAGTTAAAAGCCTCGCGATTCGAATGCTTAAAACGAATATTCTCCCATAAATAACACATGTCGCCAGCACTACAAAGCCAGCAAAATATTGATCTTTGAGACTTTTGGCATTCTTATTGAATTATATCTCGTTTCGGATTGTTTCTCCAAGCCGTTGTGCACCTTCCGTGAGTCGTGACATTTCATCTGGCCAGATGTTTTGCGTTTTGTATAAACGCTACTCCGATCGGTAAGTCGAGAAAGTTTGTTGTACCACTCTACCCACACTAAATTTATTTTGTACTGCCCATATTTTGGGCAGCACGTGACCAGCCTGGACCAGGGTCTTTTTGCAGCGGTGGGCGGGAGTAGATAACCCCCCCCCCCCCCCCCATCCACCGTCCAAAGGGATGCCGCCTCATTAATATTCAGCATGACTCACGCACCGTGACTCACGCATGACTCACGCCTGGGACATGATTGGGCAAGATAGGATTATATTTTTAGAACCTAGATATTCAAACAGAGTAAGTCATCCTAGAATTATTGCTAACTAAACCCTAGTTCATGAGCGAGGAAATTGTAGGAAGATAGAATGAGGAATCACTTCGAGAAGTCGTGAAAAGAACGATTTTAAGTGTCGAAATATGAACTAAAGGCAAAACGATTTATTACTTTGAAAGCGTTGCTACAATCATGGCCAAAAACCCTAGGACAGTTCGTAAAAACCACTACGCATTCGACGTTGCCCCCCTTCCCCCCTTCAATGTTGCCATTCTATTGCTCTTTTTCGTCGTTATATCACACCAGGTATAAAATGAAACAACATTGATGGAGAGGGAGGGGAGAGATTGTTAGGTAAGGATTCAAGGCGATATATTATAGTTTTTCTTGTGTGAGGCTACCAGACTCTTCATTTGCACTGCTGTCCCAATTATTTCTGGCCATGATTGTCTGAGGTGAACTGATGTATAGGCAAGTAATACTTTGGTGCTCGTCTCACATATTTCGTTCCAAGTTGTTCTACTATTCCTTATCATTTGTCTGTGCCACTTACAAAGATACATGTGCAACACTAGCGTCTAATTGGTTATAATTAGCGTTTAATTGACTAATTATCAATAGTAACCAATTTTGCGAAAGAATGGATACCGGACAAGATATTGAGAGAGGAAGAGAGAGGTAGAGTGCGAAAGAGAGAGAGAGAGATAGCGGGTAGAGAGGGACAGACAGAGACAGAAGGAGACAAAGAGAGACATAAAGAGACAAACAGGATATGTTACTTGATATCCTCTATTATATATTTACACTTAACAAGGCACAATTCTCCCACTTCATTTCTCCCCCCAAAATCGTTGTAAAATGCAAAGTTAAAACTCCAATTAAATGTATTTTTCGTTCAAGTGCATTGTTTGTGTCTGCGGCGTGTTATTCTCTATTTACTGCAGCTCGCACGTTAAGATATCTAAGTTTTCTGACATTTCTCCCTTCTGCGACCATCTATAAATAAACGATACAAACTAACTTTATTGTCGTCAGGGAGAAATGTCGGGAAAAGCGTATATCGTTATATTTTAGCACCAAAATCACACTAAAACACATCATACACACTTCATATAACTCATGTAAATTTAGTTTACAAATATAAACGAAAACTGGCAACACTATTTACATAAATGTTAGGGAGAAATGTCACAATATCACAGAAGGAAGCTCAGCAGCAGCGACCTATTATCGTATTACGTAAACTTTAAATGACGTAAACAAACCCGAAACGCAGGAAACTGAATAAGGGTATTATAAGATTTATAAACAGAAATAAGTTCATTAATGCGCTTAAACGGCGTTAACCTTTCCACAAAGAAAAGCAGCGAAGCAACGAGGACATGGGTACATTCGAATCTGACACGACTCGCGGGACTGAACTTCCAAAAGTTAAAGAAACGCCATCTGATATTCATCATTTCAGTGTTTACTCTGTCGATGGAGCTCGACTTTATTAGCGTCATTGGAGCGTCGGCCGTCGCGAAGAATGGTGTATCGCTATTTAGTTCCAAATCACGCTTACAAAAATTATTCGGTGCAGGAAAATGGACTATATCCCCTTCCAATGCCGAAATAACCAAGCCGGCCGAAATAAAATATGCCGCCGAAATAAAATATGCAGCCAAAAAAAAAACGTTTTGAAACATTTTAGGATCGTAGTAAACTTTTGTCTAACGATATAGAGACAAATAATACCTTTTCTTGTTTAAAATGTCGTAAAATTGCAACGAATCGAGGAGAATTTCTATACAGACAGTCTGAGGTGAACTGATGTATAGGCAAGTAATACTTTGGTGCTCGTCTCACATATTTCGTTCCAAGTTGTTCTACTATTCCTTATCATTTGTCTGTGCCACTTACAAAGATACATGTGCAACACTAGCGTCTAATTGGTTATAATTAGCGTTTAATTGACTAATTATCAATAGTAACCAATTTTGCGAAAGAATGGATACCGGACAAGATATTGAGAGAGGAAGAGAGAGGTAGAGTGCGAAAGAGAGAGAGAGAGATAGCGGGTAGAGAGGGACAGACAGAGACAGAAGGAGACAAAGAGAGACATAAAGAGACAAACAGGATATGTTACTTGATATCCTCTATTATATATTTACACTTAACAAGGCACAATTCTCCCACTTCATTTCTCCCCCCAAAATCGTTGTAAAATGCAAAGTTAAAACTCCAATTAAATGTATTTTTCGTTCAAGTGCATTGTTTGTGTCTGCGGCGTGTTATTCTCTATTTACTGCAGCTCGCACGTTAAGATATCTAAGTTTTCTGACATTTCTCCCTTCTGCGACCATCTATAAATAAACGATACAAACTAACTTTATTGTCGTCAGGGAGAAATGTCGGGAAAAGCGTATATCGTTATATTTTAGCACCAAAATCACACTAAAACACATCATACACACTTCATATAACTCATGTAAATTTAGTTTACAAATATAAACGAAAACTGGCAACACTATTTACATAAATGTTAGGGAGAAATGTCACAATATCACAGAAGGAAGCTCAGCAGCAGCGACCTATTATCGTATTACGTAAACTTTAAATGACGTAAACAAACCCGAAACGCAGGAAACTGAATAAGGGTATTATAAGATTTATAAACAGAAATAAGTTCATTAATGCGCTTAAACGGCGTTAACCTTTCCACAAAGAAAAGCAGCGAAGCAACGAGGACATGGGTACATTCGAATCTGACACGACTCGCGGGACTGAACTTCCAAAAGTTAAAGAAACGCCATCTGATATTCATCATTTCAGTGTTTACTCTGTCGATGGAGCTCGACTTTATTAGCGTCATTGGAGCGTCGGCCGTCGCGAAGAATGGTGTATCGCTATTTAGTTCCAAATCACGCTTACAAAAATTATTCGGTGCAGGAAAATGGACTATATCCCCTTCCAATGCCGAAATAACCAAGCCGGCCGAAATAAAATATGCCGCCGAAATAAAATATGCAGCCAAAAAAACAACGTTTTGAAACATTTTAGGATCGTAGTAAACTTTTGTCTAACGATATAGAGACAAATAATACCTTTTCTTGTTTAAAATGTCGTAAAATTGCAACGAATCGAGGAGAATTTCTATACAGACTGTCTGAGGTGAACTGATGTATAGGCAAGTAATACTTTGGTGCTCGTCTCACATATTTCGTTCCAAGTTGTTCTACTATTCCTTATCATTTGTCTGTGCCACTTACAAAGATACATGTGCAACACTAGCGTCTAATTGGTTATAATTAGCGTTTAATTGACTAATTATCAATAGTAACCAATTTTGCGAAAGAATGGATACCGGACAAGATATTGAGAGAGGAAGAGAGAGGTAGAGTGCGAAAGAGAGAGAGAGAGAGATAGCGGGTAGAGAGGGACAGACAGAGACAGAAGGAGACAAAGAGAGACATAAAGAGACAAACAGGATATGTTACTTGATATCCTCTATTATATATTTACACTTAACAAGGCACAATTCTCCCACTTCATTTCTCCCCCCAAAATCGTTGTAAAATGCAAAGTTAAAACTCCAATTAAATTTATTTTTCGTTCAAGTGCATTGTTTGTGTCTGCGGCGTGTTATTCTCTATTTACTGCAGCTCGCACGTTAAGATATCTAAGTTTTCTGACATTTCTCCCTTCTGCGACCATCTATAAATAAACGATACAAACTAACTTTATTGTCGTCAGGGAGAAATGTCGGGAAAAGCGTATATCGTTATATTTTTAGCACCAAAATCACACTAAAACACATCATACACACTTCATATAACTCATGTAAATTTAGTTTACAAATATAAACGAAAACTGGCAACACTATTTACATAAATGTTAGGGAGAAATGTCACAATATCACAGAAGGAAGCTCAGCAGCAGCGACCTATTATCGTATTACGTAAACTTTAAATGACGTAAACAAACCCGAAACGCAGGAAACTGAATAAGGGTATTATAAGATTTATAAACAGAAATAAGTTCATTAATGCGCTTAAACGGCGTTAACCTTTCCACAAAGAAAAGCAGCGAAGCAACGAGGACATGGGTACATTCGAATCTGACACGACTCGCGGGACTGAACTTCCAAAAGTTAAAGAAACGCCATCTGATATTCATCATTTCAGTGTTTACTCTGTCGATGGAGCTCGACTTTATTAGCGTCATTGGAGCGTCGGCCGTCGCGAAGAATGGTGTATCGCTATTTAGTTCCAAATCACGCTTACAAAAATTATTCGGTGCAGGAAAATGGACTATATCCCCTTCCAATGCCGAAATAACCAAGCCGGCCGAAATAAAATATGCCGCCGAAATAAAATATGCAGCCAAAAAAAAAACGTTTTGAAACATTTTAGGATCGTAGTAAACTTTTGTCTAACGATATAGAGACAAATAATACCTTTTCTTGTTTAAAATGTCGTAAAATTGCAACGAATCGAGGAGAATTTCTATACAGACAGTCTGAGGTGAACTGATGTATAGGCAAGTAATACTTTGGTGCTCGTCTCACATATTTCGTTCCAAGTTGTTCTACTATTCCTTATCATTTGTCTGTGCCACTTACAAAGATACATGTGCAACACTAGCGTCTAATTGGTTATAATTAGCGTTTAATTGACTAATTATCAATAGTAACCAATTTTGCGAAAGAATGGATACCGGACAAGATATTGAGAGAGGAAGAGAGAGGTAGAGTGCGAAAGAGAGAGAGAGAGATAGCGGGTAGAGAGGGACAGACAGAGACAGAAGGAGACAAAGAGAGACATAAAGAGACAAACAGGATATGTTACTTGATATCCTCTATTATATATTTACACTTAACAAGGCACAATTCTCCCACTTCATTTCTCCCCCCAAAATCGTTGTAAAATGCAAAGTTAAAACTCCAATTAAATGTATTTTTCGTTCAAGTGCATTGTTTGTGTCTGCGGCGTGTTATTCTCTATTTACTGCAGCTCGCACGTTAAGATATCTAAGTTTTCTGACATTTCTCCCTTCTGCGACCATCTATAAATAAACGATACAAACTAACTTTATTGTCGTCAGGGAGAAATGTCGGGAAAAGCGTATATCGTTATATTTTAGCACCAAAATCACACTAAAACACATCATACACACTTCATATAACTCATGTAAATTTAGTTTACAAATATAAACGAAAACTGGCAACACTATTTACATAAATGTTAGGGAGAAATGTCACAATATCACAGAAGGAAGCTCAGCAGCAGCGACCTATTATCGTATTACGTAAACTTTAAATGACGTAAACAAACCCGAAACGCAGGAAACTGAATAAGGGTATTATAAGATTTATAAACAGAAATAAGTTCATTAATGCGCTTAAACGGCGTTAACCTTTCCACAAAGAAAAGCAGCGAAGCAACGAGGACATGGGTACATTCGAATCTGACACGACTCGCGGGACTGAACTTCCAAAAGTTAAAGAAACGCCATCTGATATTCATCATTTCAGTGTTTACTCTGTCGATGGAGCTCGACTTTATTAGCGTCATTGGAGCGTCGGCCGTCGCGAAGAATGGTGTATCGCTATTTAGTTCCAAATCACGCTTACAAAAATTATTCGGTGCAGGAAAATGGACTATATCCCCTTCCAATGCCGAAATAACCAAGCCGGCCGAAATAAAATATGCCGCCGAAATAAAATATGCAGCCAAAAAAAAAAACGTTTTGAAACATTTTAGGATCGTAGTAAACTTTTGTCTAACGATATAGAGACAAATAATACCTTTTCTTGTTTAAAATGTCGTAAAATTGCAACGAATCGAGGAGAATTTCTATACAGACTGTCTGAGGTGAACTGATGTATAGGCAAGTAATACTTTGGTGCTCGTCTCACATATTTCGTTCCAAGTTGTTCTACTATTCCTTATCATTTGTCTGTGCCACTTACAAAGATACATGTGCAACACTAGCGTCTAATTGGTTATAATTAGCGTTTAATTGACTAATTATCAATAGTAACCAATTTTGCGAAAGAATGGATACCGGACAAGATATTGAGAGAGGAAGAGAGAGGTAGAGTGCGAAAGAGAGAGAGAGAGATAGCGGGTAGAGAGGGACAGACAGAGACAGAAGGAGACAAAGAGAGACATAAAGAGACAAACAGGATATGTTACTTGATATCCTCTATTATATATTTACACTTAACAAGGCACAATTCTCCCACTTCATTTCTCCCCCCAAAATCGTTGTAAAATGCAAAGTTAAAACTCCAATTAAATGTATTTTTCGTTCAAGTGCATTGTTTGTGTCTGCGGCGTGTTATTCTCTATTTACTGCAGCTCGCACGTTAAGATATCTAAGTTTTCTGACATTTCTCCCTTCTGCGACCATCTATAAATAAACGATACAAACTAACTTTATTGTCGTCAGGGAGAAATGTCGGGAAAAGCGTATATCGTTATATTTTAGCACCAAAATCACACTAAAACACATCATACACACTTCATATAACTCATGTAAATTTAGTTTACAAATATAAACGAAAACTGGCAACACTATTTACATAAATGTTAGGGAGAAATGTCACAATATCACAGAAGGAAGCTCAGCAGCAGCGACCTATTATCGTATTACGTAAACTTTAAATGACGTAAACAAACCCGAAACGCAGGAAACTGAATAAGGGTATTATAAGATTTATAAACAGAAATAAGTTCATTAATGCGCTTAAACGGCGTTAACCTTTCCACAAAGAAAAGCAGCGAAGCAACGAGGACATGGGTACATTCGAATCTGACACGACTCGCGGGACTGAACTTCCAAAAGTTAAAGAAACGCCATCTGATATTCATCATTTCAGTGTTTACTCTGTCGATGGAGCTCGACTTTATTAGCGTCATTGGAGCGTCGGCCGTCGCGAAGAATGGTGTATCGCTATTTAGTTCCAAATCACGCTTACAAAAATTATTCGGTGCAGGAAAATGGACTATATCCCCTTCCAATGCCGAAATAACCAAGCCGGCCGAAATAAAATATGCCGCCGAAATAAAATATGCAGCCAAAAAAAAAACGTTTTGAAACATTTTAGGATCGTAGTAAACTTTTGTCTAACGATATAGAGACAAATAATACCTTTTCTTGTTTAAAATGTCGTAAAATTGCAACGAATCGAGGAGAATTTCTATACAGACAGTCTGAGGTGAACTGATGTATAGGCAAGTAATACTTTGGTGCTCGTCTCACATATTTCGTTCCAAGTTGTTCTACTATTCCTTATCATTTGTCTGTGCCACTTACAAAGATACATGTGCAACACTAGCGTCTAATTGGTTATAATTAGCGTTTAATTGACTAATTATCAATAGTAACCAATTTTGCGAAAGAATGGATACCGGACAAGATATTGAGAGAGGAAGAGAGAGGTAGAGTGCGAAAGAGAGAGAGAGAGATAGCGGGTAGAGAGGGACAGACAGAGACAGAAGGAGACAAAGAGAGACATAAAGAGACAAACAGGATATGTTACTTGATATCCTCTATTATATATTTACACTTAACAAGGCACAATTCTCCCACTTCATTTCTCCCCCCAAAATCGTTGTAAAATGCAAAGTTAAAACTCCAATTAAATGTATTTTTCGTTCAAGTGCATTGTTTGTGTCTGCGGCGTGTTATTCTCTATTTACTGCAGCTCGCACGTTAAGATATCTAAGTTTTCTGACATTTCTCCCTTCTGCGACCATCTATAAATAAACGATACAAACTAACTTTATTGTCGTCAGGGAGAAATGTCGGGAAAAGCGTATATCGTTATATTTTAGCACCAAAATCACACTAAAACACATCATACACACTTCATATAACTCATGTAAATTTAGTTTACAAATATAAACGAAAACTGGCAACACTATTTACATAAATGTTAGGGAGAAATGTCACAATATCACAGAAGGAAGCTCAGCAGCAGCGACCTATTATCGTATTACGTAAACTTTAAATGACGTAAACAAACCCGAAACGCAGGAAACTGAATAAGGGTATTATAAGATTTATAAACAGAAATAAGTTCATTAATGCGCTTAAACGGCGTTAACCTTTCCACAAAGAAAAGCAGCGAAGCAACGAGGACATGGGTACATTCGAATCTGACACGACTCGCGGGACTGAACTTCCAAAAGTTAAAGAAACGCCATCTGATATTCATCATTTCAGTGTTTACTCTGTCGATGGAGCTCGACTTTATTAGCGTCATTGGAGCGTCGGCCGTCGCGAAGAATGGTGTATCGCTATTTAGTTCCAAATCACGCTTACAAAAATTATTCGGTGCAGGAAAATGGACTATATCCCCTTCCAATGCCGAAATAACCAAGCCGGCCGAAATAAAATATGCCGCCGAAATAAAATATGCAGCCAAAAAAAAAACGTTTTGAAACATTTTAGGATCGTAGTAAACTTTTGTCTAACGATATAGAGACAAATAATACCTTTTCTTGTTTAAAATGTCGTAAAATTGCAACGAATCGAGGAGAATTTCTATACAGACAGTCTGAGGTGAACTGATGTATAGGCAAGTAATACTTTGGTGCTCGTCTCACATATTTCGTTCCAAGTTGTTCTACTATTCCTTATCATTTGTCTGTGCCACTTACAAAGATACATGTGCAACACTAGCGTCTAATTGGTTATAATTAGCGTTTAATTGACTAATTATCAATAGTAACCAATTTTGCGAAAGAATGGATACCGGACAAGATATTGAGAGAGGAAGAGAGAGGTAGAGTGCGAAAGAGAGAGAGAGAGATAGCGGGTAGAGAGGGACAGACAGAGACAGAAGGAGACAAAGAGAGACATAAAGAGACAAACAGGATATGTTACTTGATATCCTCTATTATATATTTACACTTAACAAGGCACAATTCTCCCACTTCATTTCTCCCCCCAAAATCGTTGTAAAATGCAAAGTTAAAACTCCAATTAAATGTATTTTTCGTTCAAGTGCATTGTTTGTGTCTGCGGCGTGTTATTCTCTATTTACTGCAGCTCGCACGTTAAGATATCTAAGTTTTCTGACATTTCTCCCTTCTGCGACCATCTATAAATAAACGATACAAACTAACTTTATTGTCGTCAGGGAGAAATGTCGGGAAAAGCGTATATCGTTATATTTTAGCACCAAAATCACACTAAAACACATCATACACACTTCATATAACTCATGTAAATTTAGTTTACAAATATAAACGAAAACTGGCAACACTATTTACATAAATGTTAGGGAGAAATGTCACAATATCACAGAAGGAAGCTCAGCAGCAGCGACCTATTATCGTATTACGTAAACTTTAAATGACGTAAACAAACCCGAAACGCAGGAAACTGAATAAGGGTATTATAAGATTTATAAACAGAAATAAGTTCATTAATGCGCTTAAACGGCGTTAACCTTTCCACAAAGAAAAGCAGCGAAGCAACGAGGACATGGGTACATTCGAATCTGACACGACTCGCGGGACTGAACTTCCAAAAGTTAAAGAAACGCCATCTGATATTCATCATTTCAGTGTTTACTCTGTCGATGGAGCTCGACTTTATTAGCGTCATTGGAGCGTCGGCCGTCGCGAAGAATGGTGTATCGCTATTTAGTTCCAAATCACGCTTACAAAAATTATTCGGTGCAGGAAAATGGACTATATCCCCTTCCAATGCCGAAATAACCAAGCCGGCCGAAATAAAATATGCCGCCGAAATAAAATATGCAGCCAAAAAAACAACGTTTTGAAACATTTTAGGATCGTAGTAAACTTTTGTCTAACGATATAGAGACAAATAATACCTTTTCTTGTTTAAAATGTCGTAAAATTGCAACGAATCGAGGAGAATTTCTATACAGACTGTCTGAGGTGAACTGATGTATAGGCAAGTAATACTTTGGTGCTCGTCTCACATATTTCGTTCCAAGTTGTTCTACTATTCCTTATCATTTGTCTGTGCCACTTACAAAGATACATGTGCAACACTAGCGTCTAATTGGTTATAATTAGCGTTTAATTGACTAATTATCAATAGTAACCAATTTTGCGAAAGAATGGATACCGGACAAGATATTGAGAGAGGAAGAGAGAGGTAGAGTGCGAAAGAGAGAGAGAGAGATAGCGGGTAGAGAGGGACAGACAGAGACAGAAGGAGACAAAGAGAGACATAAAGAGACAAACAGGATATGTTACTTGATATCCTCTATTATATATTTACACTTAACAAGGCACAATTCTCCCACTTCATTTCTCCCCCCAAAATCGTTGTAAAATGCAAAGTTAAAACTCCAATTAAATGTATTTTTCGTTCAAGTGCATTGTTTGTGTCTGCGGCGTGTTATTCTCTATTTACTGCAGCTCGCACGTTAAGATATCTAAGTTTTCTGACATTTCTCCCTTCTGCGACCATCTATAAATAAACGATACAAACTAACTTTATTGTCGTCAGGGAGAAATGTCGGGAAAAGCGTATATCGTTATATTTTAGCACCAAAATCACACTAAAACACATCATACACACTTCATATAACTCATGTAAATTTAGTTTACAAATATAAACGAAAACTGGCAACACTATTTACATAAATGTTAGGGAGAAATGTCACAATATCACAGAAGGAAGCTCAGCAGCAGCGACCTATTATCGTATTACGTAAACTTTAAATGACGTAAACAAACCCGAAACGCAGGAAACTGAATAAGGGTATTATAAGATTTATAAACAGAAATAAGTTCATTAATGCGCTTAAACGGCGTTAACCTTTCCACAAAGAAAAGCAGCGAAGCAACGAGGACATGGGTACATTCGAATCTGACACGACTCGCGGGACTGAACTTCCAAAAGTTAAAGAAACGCCATCTGATATTCATCATTTCAGTGTTTACTCTGTCGATGGAGCTCGACTTTATTAGCGTCATTGGAGCGTCGGCCGTCGCGAAGAATGGTGTATCGCTATTTAGTTCCAAATCACGCTTACAAAAATTATTCGGTGCAGGAAAATGGACTATATCCCCTTCCAATGCCGAAATAACCAAGCCGGCCGAAATAAAATATGCCGCCGAAATAAAATATGCAGCCAAAAAAAAAACGTTTTGAAACATTTTAGGATCGTAGTAAACTTTTGTCTAACGATATAGAGACAAATAATACCTTTTCTTGTTTAAAATGTCGTAAAATTGCAACGAATCGAGGAGAATTTCTATACAGACAATCATGGCCAAAAACCCTAGGACAGTTCGTAAAAACCACTACGCATTCGACGTTGCCCCCCTTCCCCCCTTCAATGTTGCCATTCTATTGCTCTTTTTCGTCGTTATATCACACCAGGTATAAAATGAAACAACATTGATGGAGGGGGAGGGGAGAGATTGTTAGGTAAGGATTCAAGGCGATATATTATAGTTTTTCTTGTGTGAGGCTACCAGACTCTTCATTTGCACTGCTGTCCCAATTATTTCTGGCCATGATTGTAGGTTAACTGGAGTACAAACAGAGTAAGTCATCCTAGAATCACTGCTAACTAAACCCTTGTTTATAAGCGAGTAAATCGTAGGAAGATAGAATGAAGAATCACTTTAAGAAGTCATGAAAAGAACGATTTTAAATGTCGAAATATAAAGGCAAAGCGATTTATTACTTTGAAAGCGTTGCTACGCTTTCTGTTACTAAGCTGAACTTAAGATATGTACGAATCAATCCGAAAAGCCGTCAGCTCAGAAAAAAACGTATTGGCACATAGCAACGAAAAGCTTATATATGAATATTATATTAGATATTTGGTTCGCTTTTGTGATGTTTATACGTATAGGAACCGTATGAAGTTAAAAAGAGTCGCCTTGAATGGTAGCGAATCGTTATTGTAAACTTAGAAGAACATTATTCGATAACATCGTTGACCAGGCACTTTGAAAAATTACAGAGCTTGGTTAAATAATTCGTCGCTATGATTTAGTATGTTATAAGATTCTCGCACGTGCAGAACACAGAAGGGAAAATCATTAAAGCTACTAATGGCTAAAACATAGCCAGATTTGCATATAAGTAGAATATTTAATTCATTTTAGGGGATGTCATGAGTTGTGTGTGGATAATAAGGGGTATTAATGTGTGGGCATGTTCAGGCCAAAAGATGATTAGCGGGGGCGTTACGATGGAGAATGTACAGCGTCGTCTCATAAGGCAGAATTCGAAGTACTCAGTTTAAAATATTTATTTAGGCTTTGGTTTAAACTTACACATATCAAAACAAATTACCGCTACATATAAATAGTTCACACCGAGCATCTAGTAAGGTCTGCTTCTTAGATTATATTTAGGTGTTTTTATTTTAAAAGTAGAATGATAATCTTTCTTGTCTTCTGATGATAATTGGGACACATCTTCTTTCGTCATGGGTAAATATTTTGATCTAGTCATCAATAGATGATGTTCATACTCTTCTCTATCATCCGGAGTCATCTTTGCCAAGTCTTTCTCTGTCGGGTCGCCCAAACTTTCCCAGTTATGAATGAAAGCGTCGGTTGTTCAACGGTAGGAGGCGGTGTTAGGAAATAGGTTTTAGGTGTAGCAGGGAAACCCCACGGAAGATCGTCAGTTTCTTGCTTTATCTCCGGTGTCAAGTTTGGTGTATTTTTCCGAGGCTGAGTTTCAAGATTATCTATTTTTTTTTTTTATTTCGGTTCAAAATTATTTTCATTAACTCCATCGGTAATATAAGCCTTGGGACATGCAGTACAGAAACCAATTGAATGTGAAAAAGATAAGGGAGATCCTAAGTTACATGATTTACATTGATTGTTATCCTGATAGAAATCTTTCCATGAACATTTAGGACACTGAAGTAAATATACAACATGTACAATACTTTGACAGTGTTCACATTCTCCAGTAAGTTCTTCATTTCTCTCCGAGTCCTCTCCACGCCAATGCTCCGCGTCCGACTCTTCTTGTTTTTCGGAGTCAGTTTCTTCGTCTTCGTCTTCGCTTTCTTCGTCTTCGCTTTCGGATTCCGGCCCTTGATGTTCATGACGTGCCAGCATGGTCAAAACTTGAACATTTTCAATGAGACTTTTATCAATTTTCAAATTTGCTAGTCCTTTAATAAAAATATCTAAACCAAGTGGCTCGGGAATCTTGGCATCGTATTCTGTAAGACAATATTCTATCAAATCAGTGATATTTGTTCTTGGTATAGTTCTTCCGTTATATACTATTTCCCCTCTTGAATTCCACGTGAGAAGACTATGAGATATCAGCAAACTGTTTAGCAGAGAAGACACTTTCTCTTCTTCGATTTCGTAGTGTAAATGTGATATTATTTGTTGGACGCGATAATTAGCGAGACTTGTTTCTTCCATGATGTTCACGCTTAAACTGACTATTGTAGAAACTTTTAGTTCTTTTATACCATTTCTGTGAGTCCTTCTAAAACAGGACCAAGCAACAGGCTTAGAAATCCTTTACCGTTTTGAACCAGTGTTTTCTTTTTTCGTGTAAAACTTCGTTGGGGATCAACCAAAATGTGTAGATCGTCCTGGTAAGGGCTAAGTCTTTCAATCACCTGACGAGGTAGTTGGTAGTGCATTTGCCAAAAATTGTGCGCACACTCGCATATACATCGAACCTGCTCAGGGCTCGCAGACTCCAAAACAGCTCGCTGTTGTATGGGTTTTGAAAGACACAAAAACTGAAGAAATGCCCTCTGTTCGTTGGTAAACATCTCTATCTGACAGTCAGTGTCTAAATGAGGAAATCTCTACCAGAACATGTCTATATATTTTGGATTTGTGACAGATATCCTTGAGGGGTCTGGGACTGAAAATTGGGAAAATAAGGCAGATAAGCGAAAGAGAAGGAAGAGAAGAAAAAGATAAGGAAGATAAGAGGAAGATAAGAAAAAGGGAAGATAAGAAAGATAAGGGAAAGATAAGAGGAAGATAAAGGGAAGATAAAGGGAAGATAAGGGAAAGATAAGAGGTAGATAAGGAAGAGAAGAGAAATATAAGAGGAAGATAAGAGGAAGATAAAGGGAAGATAAAGAAAAGATAAGAAAGATAAAGGGAATATAAATGGGAGATAAGAGGAAGATAAGGAAGATAAGAGGAAGATAAAGGGAAGATAAAGAAAAGATAAGAGGAAGATAATGAAGAGAAGAGAAAGATAAGGAAGATAAGAAAGATAAGGGAAAGATAAGAGGAAGATAAGGGGAAGATAAGAGGAAGATAAAGGGAAGATAAAGAAAAGATAAGGAAGATAAGGAAAATAAGAGCAAGATAAAGGGAAGATAAAGAAAAGATAAGAGGAAGATGAGGAAGAGAAGAGAAAGATAAGGAAGATAAGAGGAAGATAAGGGAAAGATAAAGGGAAGATAAATCGAAGATAAGAGGAAGATAAGGAAGATAAGGGAAAGATAAGAGGAAGATAAGTGGAAGATAAAGGGAAGATAAAGAAAAGATAAGGAAGATAAGAGCAAGATAAGAGCAAGATAAAAAGGGTAGATAAGAGGGGAAAAAATTGATATAAATTGTCCGAATATACTTTGAAACAATCATTTTACTCCTAATCGTCAAAGAGTCAACATGTCGTACATCTGTAGCACTTGCGGGAAAACGTTTTCGACAAGAGGCAATCTTCAACGTCATATTAAAAATTTCCATCAGGAAAGTAATACCGGGCATGTTTCCCCTGTTATCAATGGATCTACAGTCATGCAGCATCCTTTTACATGCATTGCTGCAGGGTGTACTCAGAGCGGCAAAACCGTATGGGTGAAGACACTTCTGGAAAACGCCAAAACTACGATTAATCCTCCTCCCGAACGTATCATTTGGTGCTATGGACAATGGCAGCCCATGTATCTTGAGATGATCAAAACAATACCAGGCATCGAATTATACGACGGTATACCTTCCTCCATTGACTCGGATGATTTTCTTGAAGTCTCTCAACGTAACCTGATCGTCCTCGATGATCTTATGGCTCAATCAGGGGGAGATAAACGTATTGCTAGTCTATTTACTAAAGGTAGTCATCACCGGAATTTGTCTATCATCTATATTGTTCAAAATATTTTCCATCAAGGCAAAGAAACCAGAAACATTAGCCTCAACGCACACTATATCTTACTCTTCAAGTCTCCGAGGGATAAACAGCAAATTTCTGTCTTGGCTCGACAGGTGAACCCTGGTCATGTTCAGGAATTTATGAAGAGTTACGAGAAAGCAACAAGCCGCCCTCATGGTTATCTTATGCTAGATCTAAAGCCTACAACGGATGACGATCATCGTCTCAAGACCAATGTTCTACCTGGAGAAAGTAACTCCACCCTGCAGCAGCAACTTGGTAGTTTCATACAAAAGCAATCTTATCAGCAACCTCCGATTATTAACGCCATGTACAATACAGAACAAAAAATGCAAGATATTGTACAAGCGCCACAGTTAACAACAGAAGAAAAGAGCATGCTTTACTCCAATCAGCTCGGACGTTTTCTAACGTTTCAAAATCAACTGCAGAATCAGCTTCAACCTCTAACTAATCCTCAAACTCAGCCTCGGAAAAATACACCAAACTTGACACCGGAGATAAAGCAAGAAACTGACGATCTTCCGTGGGGTTTCCCTGCTACACCTAAAACCTATTTCCTAACACCGCCTCCTACCGTTGAACAACCGACGCTTAAACATAATTTCTTTCATAACTGGGAAAGTTTGGGCGACCCGACAGAGAAAGACTTGGCAAAGATGACTCCGGATGATAGAGAAGAGTATGAACATCATCTATTGATGACTAGATCAAAATATTTACCCATGACGAAAGAAGATGTGTCCCAATTATCATCAGAAGACAAGAAAGATTATCATTCTACTTTTAAAATAAAAACACCTAAATATAATCTAAGAAGCAGACCTTACTAGATGCTCGGTGTGAACTATTTATATGTAACGGTAAATTGTTTTGATATGTGTAAGTTTAAACCAAAGCCTAAATAAATATTTTAAACTGAGTACTTTGAATTCTGTCTTATGAGGCGACGCGAGGCTGTACATTCTCCATCGTAACGCCCCCGCTAATCATCTTTTGGCCTGAACATGCCCTCACATTAATACCCCTTATTATCCACACACAACTCATGACATCCCCTAAAATGAATTAAATATTCTACTTATATGCAAATCTGGCTATGTTTTAGCCATTAGTAGCTTTAATGATTTTCCCTTCTGTGTTCTGCACGTGCGAGAATCTTATAACATACTAAATCATAGCGACGAATTATTTAACCAAGCTCTGTAATTTTTCAAAGTGCCTGGTCAACGATGTTATCGAATAATGTTCTTCTAAGTTTACAATAACGATTCGCTACCATTCAAGGCGACTCTTTTTAACTTCATACGGTTCCTATACGTATAAACATCACAAAAGCGAACCAAATATCTAATATAATATTCATATATAAGCTTTTCGTTGCTATGTGCCAATACGTTTTTTTCTGAGCTGACGGCTTTTCGGATTGATTCGTACATATCTTAAGTTCAGCTTAGTAACAGAAAGCGTAGCAACGCTTTCAAAGTAATAAATCGCTTTGCCTTTATATTTCGACATTTAAAATCGTTCTTTTCATGACTTCTTAAAGTGATTCTTCATTCTATCTTCCTACGATTTATTCGCTTATAAACAAGGGTTTAGTTAGCAGTGATTCTAGGATGACTTACTCTGTTTGTACTCCAGTTAACCTAGCAACGCTTTCAAAGTAATAAATCGTTTTGCCTTTAGTTCATATTTCGACACTTAAAATCGTTCTTTTCACGACTTCTCGAAGTGATTCCTCATTCTATCTTCCTACAATTTCCTCGCTCATGAACTAGGGTTTAGTTAGCAATAATTCTAGGATGACTTCCTCTGTTTGAATATCTAGGTTCTAAAAATATAATCCTATCTTGCCCAATCATGTCCCAGGCGTGAGTCATGCGTGAGTCACGGTGCGTGAGTCATGCTGAATATTAATGAGGCGACATCCCTTTGGACGGTGGATGGGGGGGGGTTATCTACGGGGGGGGTTATCTACTGGCGGGGGCGGGGGAGCGGAGATAAGACCCTGGGTACGAGGTTGATAAAGACCTCGGAAGAACAAAGAAAACCGACTCGATAATAAATTAAAGCACAATAAATACTGCCTTGTTTATTCTGAGAACATTACGTAAAGAAAGCTACAATGAAGCGGAGATAGACTATCTGTTCAATAGTATAGTACTTCCGAATATTACATGTTGATGTGGCTTAGCAGTTTTCGGGGCATCTGATCAGATGACCATAATTTTTAGACAGATTTATTCATTTATTTATTTTTATTTGTTTGTTTGATATATGGTAAATGTGCTGGTCATGACAACCATACTTAGTCATTTTCTTTTCTTTTTCATATAGTAAGTTGCCTTGAATACCACGCCATTGATGTAAAAGTGAGATTTGACCCTCTTGATAAAAGGTGAGTTATAATTGATTTTTATGTATAGTTTCATAAGTTATTTGCAAGGTAGTGACTAGCGCGCGGTTTTTGCCTTTTGTTACTTTATTGTATATAATTCTAGTTAGAAATATTATAGCCCAGCATACTGCTTTAAACCAAACCATAACACAAAATAATTTTGAAAATATTTACTAACGTTTCGTTACTACACGTAACATCATCAGAGTGATAAATATACATACATGAAGGTGACTTAAATAGCTTAATGGTGAAGAAACACCACGCGGTAAAAAAAATATTCTAAAAGAGAGCGAAAGGAAAAAGATCTAATGTTCGCGTTAAGAGAGGGTTTAACCTTAGAAATTAACAAGCTTCATTTTATTAACAACATTAGATATTTTCCTTTAGCACTCTTTTATAATTTTTTTTTTACCGCGTGGTGTCTCTTCACCAGTTTGACAATTCTTTTGCGTTTTGTCTAAACCAAAAGGTTTAGTTTGCAAGAAAGATGGTGGCGAATACGAGCCTAACACTGTCAAGTTGTCACAGAACGTTTATAGTTTACAACACTTATAGTCATTTAATAAACTACTTATAGACCTCGCTTGTTCGGTCTGTACTAGTGAAATATCGGACTTCTGTTTTCTGCACGGACCTCGCTTCGCTGCGCTTGCTTGGTCCGTACTAAAAACGTCGGTCCGATATTTCACTCTGTAATTTTCAGGGGGTAAAAATTACCCCAAAATGTGGGGGTAAATAGTTTTCCACAGAACGCCCCGTTTTTGGGGGGTAAAATTTCAATCCATTTAAAAAAGGGGTAATTTTTACCCCGCAATTCGGGGGTAATTTTTACCTCAAAATGTGGGATAAAATTTAAGGTGTAAAAATAAGAGGGTAAAAATTGTATAGTCCTAGTCCTTTATTTAATACACTTTTAGTGGAACCTTGGTGTCCCAATGGGTCACCCATCCGACTACTAACCCTACGGGCTTAACTTACCTTGCATTAGTTTTCTTACCTTACCATTGCGCCAAGCTGCCTCTTCTAGTTTTGTATTAAAATTTACGATATATAACTGGTTTTTTTTCTTTAATATTACACTGTTAAGTTCATATTTTCTTTACTTTTTTTAACACAATATTTTATAACGTTTCACAACATTTGGGATTTCTTTCGAGGGGTTTCATTAAAAAACACTTTGTTGATTAGTGTGACAGATCAAAAAACATTTCCAAACATTTAAAAGATCCTGTGAATTTTTGTTTATGCTTTTTTACATTAGTTTTGCCACAAAGAACTAATGTTATGAGTTAATAGCCGGTCAGTTTCCGTATCATACGATGAAAAAACAAAATATTTATTTCGATAACAGTTTATAAAACACTGTTGTAGGACAAAAAGATGTACAAACATTTGTTTACCTATACGAATTTCCAGCAAAACGGGAAAAGAAACTAAATCGTTACAACGTTAAGAACTAGATTCAAAGTTAGTTCAGCCCATTTTAATCTTGTCTCTTCAGCTTTGATACACAGACAATGCCGACAATACTATAGTTTCAACTAAGTTCATGATATATATTAGCAATGAAATAACTATCTCAACTTTTGTCGAGTCAAAAAATAAATGAGCTAAGTTCTTTTGTTCAAATTTTTCGCATTGTTTTTGACACCAGTGTTAAATGTGTAAAATCATACAAAGTAATTCATTTCAATAGCAACTTAAAGACATTGTCGTAGAGCAAAAAATATAGGAAATAACACTTGTTTACTTACCACAATTTAATCCAATATAAAACAACAACATTCAAAACCAAATCCAGAGTAATTTCATTTTTGTTAGCAGTGTTTATAGGTTGTGTTTAAGTCACCTTTGGGCCTTTACACACAGACGATGTTTACAAGCTTACGGAAGTAAACTTTAGGTCGATTTGAATCTGCTAAACAATCTTCAGCTTAATTTTTAACTATTATACACATTTGTGTACAAAAACTCTTCAAGAAAAAATTCGCCATTTTCGAAAACATTGTCTTGCTGTTCTGGTTACCCCCAACATTAGGGGGGAGTTTCTACCCCCACTATTAGTTACCCCTTACAAGGGGGTAAATTTTACCCTCGTTATTAGTTACCCCCGAAATGGGTGTAGATTTTACCCCTAGATAATTTTAACCCCTCATTCAGGGTTAAATTTTACTTTTTTACCCCAAGATAGATAAAAAATTTGCTCCAACAAATTACCCCCGTAAAAGGTAATTCTGTGCAACAAAAAGAAGAATTGCCCTTATTTAAGTACTGTTTAATAAACGAGCAGGAGTGTTTTATCAGATATGGAGACACGAGGCGAAGCCGAGTGTTTTTATATCTGATAAAACACGAACTGCGAGTTTATTGAACGGCTTAAAAAACGAACCACTTGGTAAGTTCATTGGCGTAGTAAGTTTGAAAAATAACCTTGTCTAAGCCGAGAAAATCAAAGCTAAAATTTATGTAAATCAGGAGCTTTCTTTATCAGATATAAAACCACGGACATGGTACTGATTTCCTTTGTGTTTTCCTCATGAATTATTAATGAGTTTTTGAAGGGGTAATCATTACCCCTTTATCATTTACCCCCCAAAAATGGCACTTTTATCCCCCAAATGGGGTAAATTTTACCCCCTGAAATTTACAGTGCATATAGTGCATGTAGTGGAAAAGTGGCTTTCCAGGTTTATGATTGGTCTGCTCAGTGATGAATTTGAGGCAATGCGCCTAACGCGGATCTAAAGTCCACGAAGATGAAATTTTAGAAAAGGAAGATATATTACAAATCTTCACAGAAGATTCCAAATATCCTAAATATGAAAATCACCAACCATGATATAGGCACTTTAAACTTCATTCTCAAACTCATTAATAATTCATGAGCTAATTAGCCAATCAGAGAAAAATATTTGGTCATGTGTATGAGTTTTGAAACCTGGTAAAGGTCGCGCAAACTGAATTCATAATTAGAAATCAGATACTAAACGGCACAAACAAAGAACGGTTTATTACCACATTTCTTAATTATAAATTCAACGTGAAACCATTATCTCAAACTCATTAATAATTCATGAGGAAAACACAAAGGAAATCAGTACCGTGTTGTTCAAAAACCTCGGCTTCGCCTCGGTTTTCAACAAACGTCTCGGTGTTTGGATATCCTGATGAAACACTGCTCCTCGTGTATGATATATTACGTCAAATCTAATATACACCAATATAACCAAGTCCCTATACTATAATTATATTGACGATTGAGAAGCTATTTCATGAACTCGTGTATCGTGTTTTACCAGGGGTTTCAAACAATGTTCTCTCGTGTTTGTAAAACATTCGAAAACAATGAAAATTACTCCGTCAACGGCCTCGTGATTTTCATTGTCCTCTCATGTTTGTAACACCTGGTAAAACACTCCCACTCGTTTATGAAATATTACTTACCTGTTGATGTGGCGCATGCGATGTGTCCATTTTCATCCATAGCAACCGCCGAAACGGTGTCGCAACCTTGTTCTTGTATGGGTTTTCCCTTATAGTGATAGCAAATGAACTTTCCGTAATTCTCATTCGTGAAATCAACTCTCTTCTCGGCTATTACAAGGGCCTCGGGCTCTACAATTTCTAAATCGTATTTTTCAGCAAGGTCCAGGGCTCCCTCGTTGGTCATAGCACAGTGATTGGTCTTTTGCATCACGCATTTTGCCATTGACACTGGGTGACGAAAGCGAGACACGGATATCACTGCGCCTATATAAAAACGATGATGATAATAGTAAAGTGCTTGTGCAATGAAAAATTCAGTTCGAAATAAACACAAGTTGTATTTATTTTAATTACTAGGGACGATTAACGTTGTATTTCCCTCATTACTAAGGAACTTAAGCAAGTACAACGGGAACGTCAAGGACAATGTCCTTAATACAATAGAAGTTTTCTCACACAACAAAGAAGATGAATAATTTTTAGTTTCAAGAGTAATCCTAACGCCGTCCCCGTTCTACTTACAACGTTATTCAGATCATTTTCACGTCTTCAGGACGACGTTAACTCGTGAAACGGCGAAACCTGTTACTTGAGTTTGACTTCAAACTATGCGACAAAATCCTTTTAGAACTCTAAAGCTTTTGGATATCGAAAAACATACTTTAAGAGAGTCTCTCTAAGAAACGACCAAGCGCTCTGGCGCGTAAAAATAGATTTCGCTCAGATTCCGTGTGCAAGTTGTAACTAACCTTCCTGCACTAGAATCATATTCCGAAACCTCGGATTTAACTTCTTCTTGGAATTCTTCATGAATCTCCGAGTACCGGTGCGACACCGGAAATTCGAGACAAATTAACGCTCAAAATGCGTGTTAGTTATGTCACGATCTGCACAATACTGCTTGCTTGAATCACTCTGCATTCATATTATATCAACGATTGGACCCTAAACGAATGTTTACTTACCAAAAACCTACCGCTTTTTTTATATTTTCAACAGTCAAGTGCCTTTTAACAAGGTCGCCATTCTCCCCAAAGTCGGAAATTTAAAAAAAAAAATTTTCCCAAGTGGCACCTATCTTTGACTTGTGATATATATTTAATAAAAGAGGATTACCCAAAGATGTAATATCCGAAAAAACTTCTGTATGCAAACACGAATTTCGTAAGCGAGCGGCTCCTAAAGTTGAGACATTTTTGTCTTCTTTGTTTACTTTTGTAAGCGGAAGTCGCTTTCACTGAGTAAATAACGCAGTCTTATATTTGGTCTCTAACCCAAATTATGCTAACATATTCATGTGATCACGGTCATAGTGCTTTACAATAGTTGACAACATGTAAAACTGTATAAATACTACAGTGTATTTTGAATTTTGACTCTCAATAGGACCATTTATACGAGACAAAACAAGTCGCGGTAATGTAAGCCGCGACTTAAATAAGTCGCGGACGTCTCGTATAAAAAATTAATTTGCAATAATTCAAGGCTTATTTAGGTCTAGCTTAGTAGCTTTCAAGACTGGTGAAATTGTGACCATTTCTACGTTACGATCGTGGTTTCATGTCAGTAGCGACTTATATATAATTTCGTATATATGGCCCTATTTAGTTACATATAAGATTATCAACTATAGAAATGCATAATATTATCTTATCTATTCTCGGCGCACGCTGTTCTTCTGTTATGTATGTTCTTATTTAGATTGTCCGACATTTATATTCGTTCGTCATGCGCGCGTTGATCAGTTTTATCTTCATTGTTTTGTTTCTAGGTATGTTCCATTGATATTTTTATTAATAATAAAAAAAATTGGAAACAGCTTCCAAATGTTAAAATAATACAAGATTTAAAAATTATTTTTTGAAACAAGTGCAATTTTCCGTCATTGTCCGAATTTTAGCGACTAGATCATCTTTTCTGTCTCGACAGGTAAAAGGAATTTCGAAGTGGCGGCAGATTTCCTTCAGCATGATCACCTTAAAAATTGAAAGTTTGTTTTGACGCTGCAGCTCACACAGGTCATACGTATCATAGAATATGGGATGGACGACATTTACTTCACGAATGATGCGACTTCTCAAGTTCCTCCGGTCCTCTTCTTCCTCTCCATTATCTTCCTCGTCCGATTCCTCATTTTCACAATCGACTGTCGATAAGTCTGGAGAAAAAACTCGATATTTGGTTTTTGTTCAACCAATCGTCTCTGCAGAACAACTTCTCGCCACATTCGTTTTTTGCACACCTCATGTCTGAAGAAACTTGAGCCGCGTCATATTTTTGCCCCGTCCTCTCTCCGTAATCAAATTTTGCAATCAGATACTGACGTACTTTTGGTGAAAAGCGGACTTTTCCCCGAAGTTGTTGACTCAACGCCCAGCCCATTTCCAATTTGTTTTCTCCTGGCTGCAGGGACGATTCTTCTTGGGGTGCTTTGGACGTATTCGTGGAAACTGTCGCGTAGCTGCTGGCCCATTCTCTTCTCAAAGTGTCATACACGTTTTCATTATTTACAAACCGACTATGTTGTCCCAGACCAACATGAAGCTCCAGCTTCTCGATAGATTCGAAAACGTAATTACAGGTCGATTCAGGACAGTCAAATAATCCGCTGGCCTCTTCGTTCTCAGACTCTTCGTCCTTTTCAGAAATAGTTAATGGGCGGCTTGGAATGTTTACTGGTGGAAACATCTCAATAACATTCAGCTGTGTTGCTTCTTGATGGGTGATGTAGATTTTCTCGTTAGGAATGTGTTTCCCTTTGCCCACACCATATGCTTTCCATATTGTAACACCGTCCTTCGTGTAGCCAAAATTATGAAACGAACTGAAACTTTGCAGCTTGCTAACTTCAAGACGTTTTACGTTTCCATTTAGTTGGTTTACAGACGATGTTGTCCCTCTTACCGGGCGATTTGTAAGGGCTGTGTGCATATCCTTCGCACATAAAACGTTATGACCTTCTTCGCAATACCTGCGAATAGATGATTTGAGTGGACAAATTATTCTGTCGCATATGTCCTTTCCTTGCTGCGGTTCTGAGAAATCAAACCTTTCTACAAATATACCAACGTATATAACCAATATCCCTGACTGCGGCTATTCATTCGTTATTGTGGTAGCAACCGGCCTCATCGGAACGAATTTTCACATTTTTCACGTTGGGCTTATCAGATTTGATTTGGCAAAGGAGGTCTTCGATAATTGATGCTACTGCGAACCAATCTTGCGAACACGGATCAAATAAATGAACATACGAGGTAACTTTTACTGTTTGGCTCTCCGTCTCTTTTGTGATCACGCTGCTAATGTGCCAGCTCATGCCACGCTTGCCGTACCAGTCTGATTGCTTTTCTCTATATCTCACTTGCATATATTTCATGGCCCAGTCCATTACTATTAGAGCTGATGAGCCATCCAATTCTTTTAGAGCATCTTGTTTGGCTAACTCTTGAGTTGCTGATCGAACAATGTGTGCTTTCCATTTGAATATGTAATCTTGTGCCTCTTTGAAATCATGGAGAAGAGTTTCTCGATGATCATGAGAAAATGAACTTTGGAAATGTTCCTTTATTGTTGTTTCCAGTTCCTTCAGTGTAGTCTTAAGCTCTTCACAACTTTCACATATCAAAAAATGCTGATGCTTGCACTTGATTTGAAAATCCTGACAATCTGGGTCACTTAATGCAAACGGTCTGCAGTGGTCTGCGCAGCGACTTTCCGCGGCCTGGCAATTTGCTTTGTAGTTCGTTTTTAAGTACTGTTTCGCCTTTTCAAGCTTCTTGATGATGTTTTGTGCCCATGCCTTTTCCATTCCTACTTGTGCAAGTTGTTCTGCAATGGAGGTTAATGTTTGAAAAGCCATCGAACCATCCGTAGCGGTATTATCGAGACCATGTAAAGATTTGCGTTGCGATGCTTCGCTGACTTCTAAAATACGAAAAAGGGTGGACTTGCTTAGTGGCTGGTAATCTTCCTGGCTGCAAAATTGAAAATATTGGGCAACCATTGTAGACCTTGTTACTGTCCTAATAACGTTAGGCATCTCTATAGTTTCTCCGCTGTCGAGCTTCAGTGTCCTCATTCCATAAGCTACGTCTTGATGAAAGTACGGACGGTTTACGAAATCGATGAAATGGTCAACTTTTGCCATGTCTAGATTTATGCGATGGCGTGATGGCTTTACTACCGTGAAGCCTGGACCATTTGTGCGGGTATGTGCTCGTGCTCTCTTAATCTGCCACTTTGTTAGCTCTCCAAAAGGCCTATGAAGCTCCTGTAGAGTTTTAATGGAATATTCGTATGCATATATGCTAAGGATCTGAGTTTTTAAATTTCTCGTTGGTGCATTAGTAAAAGCTGTAATTAGTGCAAGTGTTTCTTTGGATGGTTCTTGTTTCTCGGCGATATTTATCGACTGAAATAAGTTTTGTCCATCGGATGGAGCAATGATGTCACAGATCAGTTTACACGCCTCAGTAGCTCTATCTTTGCATTCTTGCTTTTCCTTCTTTGTCGCAGTTTCCCAATCACTGTTTAGACGATATTGGAGAGGTTTAGGTTTTTCGAGACCAGCAGTCTTCGCCATGCACTCCAAACTTTCATTGTAAACTTCTAAGACTGGAGGATCACGTACAGAAGAAGCAGCTTCGTTTTCCGAGCTATCGCTGTCGTTCCCGCTCCAGCAACTGGGTGTCCAGGTCTGCGTGCGAGCGACGGAGTTTGGTGTTTCAAGAGACAAGTTACTTAACAGACTGTCATCAATTTTTGATGCATGTGCTTGCCTATCAATAAATTAAATTAAATTTTTTAAATATATTTTATTGGTACTGAATCAATGAATTTTATACAAGTATATAGCAGAATACCTTGGCCGTTGCAAATTTGCTTTGGCGTTTGGTTCCGGGACTTCAAAATTTTGAACGGAAATTGTTCTGACCCAGCTATCTTGTTTCTTCATTCTTTCCATGTGACATTTTACGCATTGTGTGCAAATAGCTATTAAGGAAAACATTGAATAAAAACACTAATTTAAAAAATCATAAGAACAACACTGAAGAAAATAAAAACGACGTGTGCACTGCTGCCCAGCATATATTTAAGTAATGAATTCCTCGTCGTTATTTCTTTATTCGTATTCTTATTATTTATTCGACGTTCTTTTATTGCCAATATTTTACAATATATTTTACAATATTTTACAATATTTTGCGGCGGGCCACATGGAAAAATTTTTTCCAAAAACTGAAAAAAATTGAACAGTTTCAGAAGGCATTATAAATTCTAAAATTTAAATCAATAATTTTTTAAGTTGATATCTTCAGAAATTGTTAAAAATATCTTATTTAATAATAACATACCGCCTTCCCGGATTTAGAAATCCTGAAATCAATAAACCCTGGATTTCAAAATGCCACTCACCCCCCTGACCCGACATTCTTCAGTAAAAATCAAACCTTTTTTAATACTTACGAGATCCAATCTGAACAAGTGTTCCAAAGAGGTTATGTACTTCCTCACATAACTGAATGTTAAATACGTTCCTTCCTTTGTGGCCGCGTTTTTTTCCAGCATGTCCAGGATACTGGCAGGAACGAAGAGGTCTCCAAAATCGCCCAAGACAATTTCGATGACTTGGGCAGACGACCATACTCTTAATTTGGTCATTCGAAAGGCGAAATAATCCAGCTCTAGCCAGGATAAGATCGTACTCTTTTAAATTAGATCTCGAAAGATGGCAACTGGCGAGATGATTTTGGACGTTCTCCGTGCACTCGAGCAAATCTACAATCGCACTCACTCCACGACTTTCCCCACACAAAATATTTCCTAAGTTTGAGAGAGAGCAGCGTTTTTCCATTCCGAAAAATATCGTAAACACCAGGCTATAGCCGTGTTACCCGGTAGATGCCATAGGCATAGCGTGGGAAATGTGCAGTGTTTGACTATTTCTATTTATATACATGGGAATTTGCAGGCTTGGCAATAAAATACAAACGATAACTATAATATTTATAATACAATAGTTATATAAAAAAGTAAATGAATTGTTTCTTACATTGTTTGCATGGCAAACCTGTATGTTACCGCACACAGAGGTACCAAAACAAACAAAAAACAACGACATTACATTTCTTAAAGCACTATGACCGTGATCACAAGAATATGTTAATAGCATAATTTGGGTTATAGATACCAAATATAAGACTGCGTTATTTACTCAGTGAAAGCGACTTCCGCTTACAAAAGTAAACAAAGAAGACAAAAATGTCTCAACTTTAGGAGCCGCTCGCTTACGAAATTCGTGTTTGCATACAGAAGTTTTTTCGGATATTACATCTTTGGGTAATCCTCTTTTATTAAATATATATTACAAGTCAAGGATAGGTGCCACTTGGGAAAATTTTTTTTTTAAATTTCCGACTTTGGGGAGAATGGCGACCTTGTTAAAAGGCACTTGACTGTTGAAAAGATTTTTTTTCAAAATATCAAAAAAGCGGTAGGTTTTTGGTAAGTAAACATTCGTTTAGAGTCCAATCGTTGATATAATATGAATGCAGAGTGATTCAATGCAAGCAAACAGTATTGTGCAGATCGTGACATAAATAACACGCATTTTGAGCGTTAATTTGTCTCGAATTTCAGGTGTCGGGCCGGTACTCAGAGATTCATGAAAAATTAAAGTTAAATCCGAAGTTTCGGAATATGATTCTAGTGCAGGAAGGTTAGTTACAACTTGCACACGGAATATGAGCGAAATCTATTTTTACGCGCCAGAGCGCTTGGTCGTTTCTTAGAGAGACAGCCTCTTAAGTATTTAAAGTGGCCCTACGATGAAAAAATCGTAAGTCGTTTTTGATCTTATCATAAAGTACATTTAAAATGAGGATGAACGGCGTTTGTGGTTTGTCAATATCTCGTCTCGTTCAAGAGATATTCATGTTTTGGAGATATCCCAATTATATGGCTGATGACGTCATTTACTCCAAACGAGTGAAATGAAAATCGTAAAATAAGGAATATCTCTGGAAATAAACAATAGAACGTGCTTAAACTTTGTATGCTTATAGTATCCAATAAAACACACTTCTCTGTGGAACTTTTGTGATTGCCATGGTAAGCGCATGCTCTCAAGTTACTCTAAACCTTAAAAAGGGAATAATTTTGCCTCATTGTTTAAAAATAGAAAGATTTAAACGTTTGAATTACAATGCCTATTACATAAGCTCTAATCTTCACTTTTATTCGCTGGAGTAAACGCTACTTGATTGCTGATAAATAAGCAATTTAATTTTATCATTGCAGGGGGCCAGGAACCAGCAGTTTCCACGAAAAAAACAACTAAAGTTCCACAGTGAAACGTATTTTATAAATAAAATAAGCATGCAAAATTTGAGCATTTTCTATTGTTGATTTCTAGAGATATTCCTAATTTTACGATTTCATTTCGCTCGTTTGGAGTAAATGACGTCACCAGTCATATAATTTGCATATTTCAAAAACGTGAATATCTCTTGAACGAGATGAAATACTACGACGACGTCGATACCGGGTGGGGGTTGGGGAGAGAACGAGGTCGTTCGCGCCAAAAAATTGAATTTAAGAAATGATCTAAAAGAAAAGGACGCGTACGCTAAATCTCTTTTAATCATATATCTGTTATGCCTTCTTTTAAAAAGACAAGAGAACTGTTACTTTTGGCCCACTACGATCAGTTAATAGATGACGAAGAGCTCTTGTTGTTATGGGATATCAATTCATCTAAAAACCCAGAATACCCTTATTAAAGCTACGAGAAATTCAACGTAGCAGACCAAGATTCAGCAGAATGTAAAAGCAATTTTCGTGTTAAAAAACAAGACATACCCCTTCTTTACGACGCTTTAGGAGTCCCAGAGTTTTTTACATGCTACCAGGGGACGAAATGCACCGGTTGTGAAGGTTTATGTATTGCTCTCCGATGCATACCCATGTTGTTATAGTGACTTAATTCCACTATTTGGGAGATCTGTTCCCGAACTTTCAATGATCTCTAACCATGTTACCAATTTTATTTATGAGCTTCATGGCCACAGGGTTTCACAATGGAACCACGAACTTCTTCAACCTGATAACCTACAACTCTATGCCAATGCAATTGCACAAAAAGGAGCAGCTCTTTCTAATTGTTTTGGTTTTGTTGACGGCACTGTGTTCGCCCGATATGTCGCCCTGGAAAAAACCAACGCTTTGTTTACAATAGACATAAACGAGTCCATTCCTTGACGTTTAAGTCGGTTGCTTTACCAAATGGAATGATCGCTAATTTGTTTGGACCAATAGGTAAAACATTAGTACACATTGAATTCAATTTAAACTTATATAACTTGCATGCAGATTTATAAGACAGTTTTAAATTTAATATAGATTGTTTTAATTTGCAGAAGGGAAAAACACGACGCGGGAATGGTTGGCTAAATCTGGTCTTCTTGACAACTTACAACAGTATGCTTTTTCCTCTAACCACGAAGCGACGTGCATTTATGGCGACCCAGCATACCCCTTCGAGTCCATTTACAAGCACCTTTCCGCAATGCAGTACTAACAGCAAATATGGAAGCATACAACAAATCAATGAGTTCAGTTAGAGTGTCGGTCGAGGGACTGTTTGGAGATGTAATAAACTAGAAATACGTAAATGCAACAACCCCTCGCGCTCTTTAATATATATTACGGTTTGGGAATAGCCACTGCTCTCCAACTCAAAATATAGTTTTAAATGAAGTAGAATATTTCAAATAGAAAACTGTTTATTTTAATCTTTTAAAAAAGGTACTGAAAAACAAAGGGAAAACAACGCAAAAAAATTCGGACAACATTTGGAAAAAGAATTTCGATGAAAAAGTTGCATGTCGCTGCCTGGATTTGATCATAGCCACTGGAAAGGGAGAGGGCTGTGAAACTCCGCTCTGAAACAATAGAACTTCCGGTTTGATGTTAAAAATCTCACGCCTGAGCGTCACGTGATCTTGAACCGGCATGGCCAGTTCGTTAAACGGCATGTCGGTTATGGTGACTTCTAAAAATCCACAAGAAACATGATATTTACAAGTCCAAAGGAGTACCCTTGTATTTCGTTAACAAAATTCGGTAGGAATTCGGTTTTTGACGACCTACGAACTTAAGACAGCGACAGTGCTGTATAGTGTATACTGTAGTCCGTCATTTTTATGACAAATTTTATATTTTACATTGATTCTGCGTTAATTTTAGATATTAGTTTATTCAATAATATGATTGTGTGCACAAAGAAATCACCTCAAAAAGATCGGATTGGTTTTAACAGGACCGTGAGAGTTTTTAAGTCGCGCATTTCTCAAATAAGACGTAAACAAACATATATGGTGGTGCATCGTTGTGTAGATGATCGGCGTTCGGTTTAATGATGGACTTTATCGTGACATTAAAATGATCATCCCTTGAACATTACACAATCGTATCAAGCGCTAACGCATGCATGGCTCACTCAAATAATTCACACTCTGGCATTGTGAGCAAATTAGCCGTAGCGCGAACTATTTTCTCCCCGCCGGACTAATTATTGTAAACAAACATTTATAAGATTCTCAGCTACAAAAATCTGGGAAAATATTCCCAGTGATTTAAAAACCCTTTCTGTTTCAATGTAAAAAATATTAAGTCACCAAGGTTGATCTGAATTTCATTCTCGTATTATACAATGTCTATCTTCTTACTTCGACACGATCTTAATATTTCATCCTCTGCTGATCCCCAACTTATTAATATGTCAAGGCAGTGATTAAACTCGAAAGCTTTATACTTTAATTACACTCTCACATATGTATATTCTTTCATAAAATATTTTGTTTTATATTTAACTCTGATTTATTTATGTATCACTATGTAAACTTTGTATTTTTTATTGTAAGTATTAAAAATAGTGTGAATAAATTGAAATTATCATAAATCGCCGCATGTCTACAAATTATTAATAAAAGAAAACCAAGGAACAACGCAGTCGAAAAGCATTTGTCGTCTCCGTGCCATTATTAAATCGGAGTTTTGCACTTTTGTTGTCAGATGGCAATGTTTCTTAATACTTTAGTTATTCTATAATAAACTGATACGCATACGACAATTGCCAGTCCTCACCGTTGTTTATGAAACGCAATACACCAGACATTTAGTGCATTTAATATTCAATGAAGGCAACTCAACTTACGACATATAATTTAGCACAACCATTTATATTAAGACAAAAGTGAATTTTAGTTTTAGTTGTACTGTTGGCAAAACAGTATTGTATCATTATTTTACCTCGGCTCTCACTGTGTTCGGTCCGACCATTGATCGTTTATTCGAATTTACTGCACTTTATTAAATATTCTTTGCAAAGGGAGTTTTCATGAGGGACCATCTATGCATATAATGTCCAAATGAAGTGGAATTTATATCGAAACCATCACGGAAGAACTTCGTTGTAGCACTTGTAGGTACGCGCCTCGCTGCTCTAATGTAAAATCTTGCTTTTTAGTGCTCAATCATGCAGGTTCAACGTCACGTGATCTTGAATTTGGCGAATAATAACATAAATCTCAGTCACGCCCACTTTCACAGCCCTCTCCCTTTCCAGTAGCCTCCTTCGCAGCCCTTCTTTGCGGGCCTCGATATTTTCGTCCCCCACTAAGGTCTGCTCAAACGAGCAACACATTCCGTTCCAAGAGATTGACCAATCAGAGATAGGCTCCTAAAATCTGGGAGGCTGACCTTCACCTTGGCCATGTATACATTATACAACATGACCGAGCTTGATGAAAGTTAACCGATCTAAATTCATATGAAAGGGAGGGGTTGATGTGATATATTTATAATTATAGTGAAGATGGAGTATTTATATAGGACCGATACAAAGAACGCCTGTAAATGAGACTACTGCGACGGTTCTACGACGGATTCGTTGGACAACGAAAGAAAATCTGAATTGGCGAATCCGATACCATGCATCTACAGCTATAGACCTTGAGGTTTGAGCTGACCGTTTTAACCAATATTTCGAAGACTATTGCTTATACTGTTTAGTAAGAATTTTGCGTAAATATAGAATCAATAAGATGATGTTGTAACTGTGAATCGCGATATGAATACATGTGCATGAAATAAAGTTAAAAGCGTCAGTGGAATATATGAAGCTGGCCAGACATCTAGGTAAATAATTATTATCCGCTAGATACATTTCGCCGACACTTGTAGCTTCTTTAAAGCTTTTCGCACAGATTTATTTACACGACCAGCAAGAACATATTCATAATACCATTCTTCGTAAATTTTGTAACGCTCTGAGCTATAGTAAGCGAAATATTAGCTTTCAAGTAAACTAATTTGGGCAGTCGCTTCAGACGCTATAAAACCGTTAACACCTTTGAGCGTTTGTTTACAATCTTAAATTTCTCTCAACGCTCTTACGCTTTACACTGACTTTCACGCTTATTTGTTTGCATAGGCAGCAAGAACATAGTCAAAACAGTATTCTTCGTAAATTTCGTTAAGTTCTAGGCTAAACTTTTCAAAATATTAGCTTTCGACTAAACAAATTACACATAACAATACCAGCCCAGGACGGCTTTATTTAGCACGACAATGGTGTAATTTCATTGGTCCATGTACACAAAGGGAACGGAATGTGTTGCTCGTTTGAGCAGACCTTAGTGGTGGGACGAAAATATCGAGGCCCGCAAAGAAGGGCTGCGAAGGAGGCTACCTTTCCAGTGGCTATGATTTGATTCAGACTGTCTTCGTGTGACAACCAGTGACGCAACCTCGTACCCAGGGTCGTATCTCCGCTCCACCGCCCCCGCCCACCGCTGCGAAAAGACCCTGGTCCAGGCTGGTCACGTGTCGTCGATCAAAATTTTCGACTGTGGGAGGGTCCCCTGCGTATCAGCTTGACCTCGCTGGAATCGTCGAAGAAATGCATGTATACGTATCTTGTTTTGTTTTCTGGTATTAGATTGTGAAATGAATGGTTAAACCGGTGATACGATTTTAAAATTGAAACAAGTTGTTTTGACGGCTATTGTTTTTAGTTTATAATAAATCGCTGTGTTTATTTTAGTTTACAATGAAGAAAGTTTTAGATGTTCCCATTCGTTTTATAATCGTCAACCTGGGTGCTTAAATTATACAATATATTTTCGATTAATCGATATCTTATTATCATTTTTCTATTTATATAAACTCCAGTTACTCCGCAAATTTGATCTTTCGTCGCTTGACCATGAAATAGGAATACGCCACTACGAAAACTGTTGCCGCTCCTCCATTCGGCAAAGTATATTAAAATATCGAACAATACCTAGTATTAATCAATGACAAATAAACAAAAATAAACAGTACTAAAATAGTAAAATACTTGAAACCATTCTATAATGATATAGCAAGACACTAGACACATGTAATAAGGCAAAGGTGAAATGTTGAACCTTTGTTGTCATCTGTCTGCATTTCTGAATGCGCTGTGTTGTTTACTTAAAGAAATAGTATTTTCAGTAGACTTCAAGAAAGCGGGCGAGTCTTATCGATTTTTCTGCTTCTTTGCTGTCACAAACTTCTTGTCCGATAAAGAAACCCCCCTTCAAGTTAACTTGTTACGTATCTTTTAGTTTTGATCGTTTTAAAACGCAACAACCTAATACTCGCCGCTTTTCGGACTATTAATAATAACACGTCATATTAAATTATAGTCCCTCGCCAATTGTTTAAAATATAATAGGTACGGATATCGACTAACCTTTTTAAAATGAACTTGAAAATTGGCATTTTATATCAAATATATTTATCACTTATCATGTTCGTGGATGACTGACGATAATTTTGTCCGCATGAGAACTGGTCAAAACAACGCACCACATGCAGTAAAGCTCACAGTGGATAATGAAATGGAAGACTGTTTCAAACTCTCAATATAAACAATAAAATACGTATGTGTTTCACCTGTACGTTGTTGAATACCACACGTGAAAGCTGCCGTTATATTTAAGTGAATACGTCCAGTTAAAAGCCTCGCGATTCGAATGCTTAAGACGAATATTCTCCCATCAATAACACATGTCGCCAGCGCTACAAAGCCAGCAAAATATTGAGACTTTGGCATTCTTATAAAATTATATCTCGTTCGGATTGTTTCTCCAAGCCGTTGTGCACCTTTCGTGAGTCGTGACATTTCATCTGGCCAGATGTTTTGCGTTTTGTATAATCACTACTCCGGTCGGTAAGTCGAGAAAGTTTTTTGTACCACCCTACCCACACTAAATTTATTTTGTACTGCCCATATTTTGGGCAGCACGTGACCAGCCTGGACCAGGGTCTTTTCGCAGCGGTGGGCGGTGGCGGTGGAGCGGAGATAAGACCCTGGGTACGAGGTTGCCAGTGACGTTACCACCTGGCTACTGAAGACGATATAAAAAGTCCTGTAAAATTTCGTATTAAATCTGTACGTTTTATTTTTCTATGTTTACAATAAAAGCATGCAGGCTGAAATTAATATTTCATACTTTTTCGCTGAAGTATTTTAAAAATATTTGCAATTTTTAGATGTATTTAAAACAACTCAAATCACTGGCTACTCAGATATAGTACAAAAACAATCTCAAATGTTGTAACTGTTCTCAGCTTTTGTACATTTTACAGATCAAAAATTACTTCTCTTCCTATCTTTTATTTCAAATTCTAAACAAACTATAAACAAACACCATGAATGGTTTTATACTATAAGAAAGTTATTTTATAAAACAACATAAGACGACAATCAGCAGCCAAAAGCAAAGAATAGTATTATTAGAATAGTATTCTTAGAATACAACGGGCAAGCAAAGACATCCAACCAACAAAAAAATAGCATTATATAAACAGTGACAGGATATAAACACGGAAACCTAAACAGGGTTGCTACTAAATGTTTGCGACTACTGAGTCTGAGAGCGGCTGCCCTATGTTTTTACTTAACTTTTCGGTCTTTTTCTTTGTCTGTTTTTCTTCAGTATTGTTTTTCCCCATTTCGAGTTGACGGTTTCCTTAAATTCAATACGTTTTTCTTCTTTATACGTAAAAGCTGATTACGTGTATGTTCTTTTGAAGGTGATATATTTTATCTTTAATATATCTATTCGCAATTCGCAAAAGCTGCTTTCCCAAGTCTTTTTCGACTTTGATTTGCTTCATCGTTACCAGTTCCAAACAATCCTAATTACCGCGCAAGTGGACCGAAGTCCTCGGGGATTATTTTAAATTTTTAGATTTCAAAAAAAAATTTTAAATACTGTTGAGCCAAGTTGGTAAAATATCTGAATTAAAATGTTTTGCATTTGTTGCTGCTGCTAAATCTGTTTTTGTTGTTGCTCCATCATTGCTTGCATTACTTGCACTTGTTGGGTTTGAAATAGTGCTTGTTCTTTTTCTTGTCTTTTCAGTTCGAGCTCTTTGAGTTTGGCAGCGTTGTCTTGATCTGCTTTGAATCTTAAGTATTCTAGATTGTCTCGTTGCTGTTTTTCCTTTTTGCAACTGATTTTTCCTTTATCTCCATTTGCCTGTTTTCTTTTCTTCGTTTGAGCGAAGGTTTCCATTGCTGTTTGTCTGATGTCTTCGGCGGTTTCCTTACTTAATTCAAGCTTTTGATTCTTTTCAGCGATGGCAGTATTCTGCATTTCGACAGATGCACTTTCTAAGTCGCAAATATCTTCAAGTAAAACGTCGAGTTCGGTTCTTTCGGACGGAAGAAGTACCAGTGGAATTATTCTCACGTTGATTTTTTCTTTTGTATTTACTTATCAAGTTTTTCAAGTGATCTCTGACAGATATCTTCTCAGCATCAAATATCGGTTGTGTTATGGAGTTCAGGTTGGCTGCAATTGTATCCCAAACATTTCCCCTTTCGAAAGAAGATTTTCGCGTTTCAGAAAGCTTTGAAACTAAAACCTCTCGGCAAAAGGCGATATCGTGTTCTTTAGTCCAAAACATTGGATTTCTACACACACAAAAGAAAGAAAAAGAAGGCCAAGTTCAATGTCGGTATATAAAATGAAACAACATAAACACGAAAACACCACGATAACTTAAGCAGTTAAGCTTATACCTACACTCTATATATGCTAACTACACATCTTTACAATAGTCTTAGCACTTCAGTAAAAAGATAACGATACGAAAAAAACTTACATCAACTTTTCAGAAGCCGAGCTCGAAGGTGAGACTTGTTGTTTAGAAGCCATAGCCTATATTAGCCTAAATCAAGTAAAACGACAGCAAGGAGATTATTCACGTTATTTTGTTTCAGATATCTCCAAAATTAATAAAAGATGAAGTAAAACATTGTTCATTAGTCTATAAAGTCATGTTCCACAACAAAACTTTGTAAACTTACCCATAGCCACTGGAAAGGGAGAGGGCTGTGAAACTCCGCTCTGAAACAATAGAACTTCCGGTTTGATGTTAAAAATTTCACGCCTGAGCGTCACGTGATCTTGAACCGGCATGGCCAGTGTATTCTTTCATATGGCTTACATTAGATTATAACCTTGTTCTTCGTTAAACTGCACGATGTCGGTTATGGTGATTTCTAAAAATCCACAAGTAACATGATATTTACAAGTCCAAAGGAGTACCCTTGTATTTCGTTAATAAAATTCGGTAGGAATTCGGTTTTTGACGACCTACGAACTTAAGACAGCGACAGTGCTGTATAGTGTATACTGTAGTCCGTCATTTTTATGACAAATTTTATATTTTACATTGATTCTGCGTTAATTTTAGATATTAGTTTATTCAATAATATGATTGTGTGCACAAAGAAATCACCTCAAAAAGATCGGATTGGTTTTAACAGGACCGTGAGAGTTTTTAAGTCGCGCATTTCTCAAATAAGACGTAAACAAATATATATGGTGCATCGTTGTGTAGATGATCGGCATTCGGTTTCATGATGGACTTTATCGTGACATTAAAATGATCATCCCTTGAACATTACACAATCGTATCAAGCGCGAACTCATGCATGGCTCACTCAAATAATTCACACTCTGGCGTGAGCAAATTAGCCGTAGCGCGAACTATTTTCTCCCCGCCGGACTAATTATTGTAAACAAACATTTATAAGATTCTCAGCTACAAAAATCTGGGAAAATATTCCCAGTGATTTAAAAACCCTTACTGTTTCAATGTAAAAAATATTAAGTCACCAAGGTTGATTTGAATTTCATTCTCATATTATACAATGTCTATTTTCTTACTTCGACACGATCTTAATATTTCATCCTCTGCTGATCCCCAACTTATTAATATGTCAAGGCAGTGATTAAACTCGAAAGCTTTATACTTTAATTACACTCTCACATATGTATATTCTTTCATAAAATATTTTGTTTTATATTTAACTCTGATTTATTTAATGTATCACTATGTAAACTTTGTATTTTTCATTGTAAGTATTAAAAAATAGTGTGAATAAATTGAAATTATCATAAATCGCCGCATGTCTACAAATTATTAATAAAAGAAAACCAAGGAACAACGCAATCGAAAAGCATTTGTCGTCTCCGTGCCATTATTAAATCGGAGTTTTGCACTTTTGTTGTCAGATGGCAATGTTTCTTAATACTTTAGTTATTCTAATAAACTGATACGCATACGACAATTGCCAGCCTCACCGTTGTTTATGAAACGCAATACACCAGACATTTAGTGCATTTAATATTCAATGAAGGCAACTCAACTTACGACATATAATTTAGCACAACCATTCATATTAAGACAAAAGCGAATTTTAGTTTTAGTTGTACTTTTTGGCAAAACAGTATTGTATCATTATTTTACCTCGGCTCACACCGTGTTCGGTCCGACCATTGATCGTTTATTGGAATTTACTGCACTTTATTAAATATTCTTTGCAAAGGGAGTTTTCATGAGGGACCATCTATGCATATAATGTCCAAATGAAGTGGAATTTATATCGAAACCATCACGGAAGAACTTCGTTGTAGCACTTGTAGGTACGCGCCTCGCTGCTCTAATGTAAAATCTTGCTTTTTAGTGCTCAATCATGCAGGTTCAAGGTCACGTGATCTTGAATTTGGCGAACAATAACATAAATCTCAGTCACGCCCACTTTCACAGCCCTCTCCCTTTCCAGTGGCTATGACTTACCTTAACGATTGATTTTTTCCTCAAAAGTTCTCGCGTTGTCCCTTCCACGGCAAACAACAAGAACTCACGTCGTCGACGTCAACACAACGCGCCGAGTGCCACTGATGAGCATGCGCGTTGATCGTTGAATTATAGCAATTTTACTTCCGGGCGGCCGCGTTCTCGGAGCACGTCATCAAATCTGAAAGTCTCTACTTACAAACCACAAACGCCGTTCATCCTCATTTTAAATGTACTTTATGATAAGATAAAAAAACGACTGACGATTTTTCATCATAGTACCACTTAAAATACTACGTAAATTATTCGTGGTTTCTGCTAGATACGAGAGGCAGCGCGCTAACAGCACACGTCACCCGTGCTCTCCGAAGTCATTTTAAGTGATCTTTCCAATATGAAAAACATAATTTTCATGCCAAATGCACTTTAAGCAATTCCTATATATCGGAATGCCAAATGCCAAATATTATAAATAAAAAACAAACATGCCCCAAACATCAGATAACCTGTTTCCATGCTGGTTCCATCCATAATCATCGCATCGCATTGAACTTTGTTTTCATTATTCAGCAATGAGCCACGACCTGCATTGAAATTAGGATCATCCTCCAAGATACGAACGGCTGTTTCTACGGCATCAACTGCTGTGCCACCCTACAAGTAAAAATATAGAAGGTTAATATAATATAATATAATATAATATAATATAATATAATATAATATAATATAATATAATATAATATAATATGATATGATATGATATGATATGATATGATATGATATGATATGATATGATATGATATGATATGATATGATATGATATGATATGATATGATATGATATGATATGAATATAAGAGCCCGGGGGACTTTTACTAAACCTCCCGAGGCTTGAGGGACATTTAATCACTAATCAACCAATATGTTATGCTATCACTTTGTAATATTACGGTCTGCTATGCACTGCAGAGTACTGCATGAGCTTACCGAGGAAGATCTATTTCGAGTTGTCACACGATTCTTCTATGTTCTTGTGAGCCAACAGTGAATGGCCAGTGGCTAATACTTAGAATTTACCCCCGTAAAAGGACGAATAAGTAATGTAAGCCCTATTTTTGGCTTGGAAAAATTCCGCGCGAAAACGAATTAACCAATTAGATCTCAATAGCCTGGCAACGACACGTCGGGTGTTTAGTGATGACATGTCAAGATGTCAATTCCATCCTGCTGATTTGCTCTTGCGACTATTCGATTACATGCACCCTGCTGATTGCTCTTTGCAAAGTAATATTCATGCGACATGGCTGCGAGCAGTGATGCTCATTCGAATGTTGGTGTTGGAGAAACCCTAAATCTCTTTCGAGGAGTTGGATGCGGGTGGAGGTTCAATTTCAGCACCGAAAAGCTTGTCTCCCTTGGATGGACATTGAACGAGAGAGAGCATTTGAGTGGTGGACGTAATGCATGAGTCAATTCCATGAGTGACCATCCCCCCCCGGGACACCCCCGGGAATTTGCTCGGTACACTGTTCCCAGGGGTCGGGAATTTGCTTGCCAAGTGGTGCACGGGGGCCATTGTACTAGGGCTCAAGGACTCCCGGGAATTTGACACTGATGAAATCCGCAAAGGACTGTGGGAGTGAATGGTTTTCTCGACTCCTCGTGTCGTTGCTCGTTTATATCATTTTGGAAGGAATTTGATTTGAATATGGATGAGTTCGAAGGGAAAGACAAACAATTCGTGAGTGAATGGCTGACATCGAAGAACCTTGGGAAGTTGGTGGATGTTTTTGAAGGTATTTGTATATGTACGTTCGATATATCAGTATGAAATCCCTCGTTAAATTCGTGAATAGACCCTCTCACGGTTTCGGTACTGGTAGCCTTTTAGATCTTTTGATATTTGCCTTGGATCGGAAAGCCATCGATAGCCTCGACATTTTAATAATAATGGTAAAACTACCGAACTTGACAGTTTATATATCTTGAAGCGTAGATATATTTAATATTTATAAAGCTTTAATAGCTTCAGCTGTTTTGTGTTCCCGGGGGTGGGGAATTCACCACTTACCTACCGCCCGGGGGTAGGACATTTACCCACTAGTCATTGCCCCGCGGCCGGGAATTCGCACTATCTCAACAAAAATATGCAAATGCCCGGGGGTATTCCCGGGGGGGGGATGGTCACTCATGGAATTGACTCATGCATAAACGCAAAATGGTTTCGTTCGTAGATCCATCTGGAAAGAAGTTTAGGACAGGGAAAGACGTAGAAAGATACATCAAAGAAAACAACCTTTGGGAGAAAGTGAAACGGGGAAATGAAGATGAAATTTACTCAGGCTACTCGCGGGAGGAACGGAATGACGACGCGGTGTACACATGAGTGCGGCACTGCGGCGTATCAAATCACAACACCAATCTGAAGGTGTAAAATTCTGTCAAAACTCGCTGTAGGAGAGCAAATGTAAATTCATTGTCTTTCAGCCTTAATCTTCTGTTTTGGCGCGAACATTCGCCCTTCGATACGAAAGTTTGATCGGCAATATCTCGAAAAGTATAGAACGCAGCGACGTAAAACTTCTCATACAAACTTGCTGTTACTATATCTTTCAACTGACCAAAAGCTGTGACGATCGGAAGAGTCGATGTGAGACTCCAGTGCTACCTTAAGAGGATATCATGCATTTGTTTTATGTAATACAGTAAATACTTTATTTACTTTGTATCCACAGTATGTTAACGTATTTTATCACCCGAAAGTAGTGGCCCCTCAAAAGTAGCTGCCCTCCGAAAGTAGCGGCCTTAAAAGCGGATAAAACCAAAAGTACGCTAAGGGGGAATTCGACGGTATATATCAAAGGCCCTCCAGCCAGGCAGTCGCCAAACGACATGTCAACGCACGGGTAACGCCTGTATTCTAAAAGCTCTCTCACACTCAAGGAGTGTCCCCTCACACTTAATTAGTGCAACTCACTCTCTCCAACCATTCCATTGAATGGTGTTTAGAGAGTAAGTGTAGTCTCACACAGTGAGGGTGAGTGGAGACTCATTGATGTTGAGTTGCACTTATTGAGTACGAGGGGCCACTCAATGAGTGTGAGTGAGCTTTTAGAATACGGGCGTAACATCTAATTGCATCGACAAATTGCACTTACTGTTTTCAAAACACCATAGCCCGCTTTAACTGACTGTTGTATGGCATCTTTATACTCTTCAGCGAGATCAAGCATTGAACTGTATGCACCTCCTTGAACAATGATACAAGGCGTTTTTCTTCCTCCTTCTGCCATGACTTTTAGAACTAAAAGTACATAAATGTATATATATATAGTAAGGTTAGATATACCACCGAAACAGAGAATGTAGGAGTTAACGTTTCGAGCGAAGGCCCTTCGTCAGAGCCCTTCTCTCTGACGAAGGGCCTTCGCTCGAAACCTTAGACTCCTATACGTTCTCTGTTTCGGCAGTATATCTAACCTTACTATATTTCGATTGTTGTTTCAACACGCTACTTTTATGATATATATATATATATATATATATATATATATATATATATATATATATATATATATATATATATATATATATATATATATATATATTTCTTAAACTCATTAATAATTCATGAACCAAAAACGAAAGAAATTAATGTTTAAAGGGGATTGGCATTAAAAATTAAGTTTGTCTAATTTGAAAGAACTCATAAAATTGTAATAGAAGATCCTTTACAACTTTTTAGTATCTTTCTGCGTTTTCAAGTTATTTGATATGTAAATGAGATGATCTCGTGGGTATATTATATAGGGTATATATTGGGTATATATATATATATGTAATACTTATAAACCGCGCAGGAGGGCTTTATCGGATATAAAACACGAGGCGATAGCCGAGTGTTTTAGAGCCGATAAAGCCTGTACTGCAAGGTTTTTAAATGGCTTCTAAAAAGAATCACTTCATACGTTCATTGGCGTAGTATTTTGAAAATTAAGCTTATCTCAGCCGTTAAAAACCAGCGAGAAACTTAGAGCGAGTCTATATCACATATATAGATCCGATACGCTCATGATTTTTCTTTGTGTTTTCCTCATGAATTATTAATGAATTTTAGAAATATATTTCTAAAACTCATTAATAATTCATGAGGAAAACACAAAGAAAATCCATGTTTAATGAGTGTCTGTATACGTGATACAGATTCCTCTTGATTTACATAAGTTTTAGCTTTGATTTTCTCGACTTAGACAACGTTTTTTTAGAAAAATTACTACGCCAATGAACTAACCAAATCGGATCGTTTTAGAAGTCATTTACAGAATTCGTGTCCGTTCTGTATCGGGATACAGGCACTCGGCTTCGCCTCGTGTCTGTATACCCCGATACAGAACGGCCACTCATTCTGTAAATAGTACATATAGATACTCACTGTATGAACGGTTCTGCTATCTCATTGGTTCTGCTACTCGGAAGCTATCAGCTCATATTTATATCTTATTAGATGTTTTGGTGTGTAGTATCGCTGTATATTTTTACGAGTTGTGCCGTATTTTGACGAGCCCGCAGGGCGAGTCAAAATACAAACAACGAGTAAAAATATACAGCGATACTACGCACCAAAACATCTAATAAGAGATTTATTATACAACTGCTCTGATCAACAAATTTTTATGGAAAAAGAAAAGGCTAAAAAGGCCAGAGAAGTAGCGTGATTTGCACCAAGACAAAATAATAAGCATACATGAAGTAGTCTCCCGTGTGATAAATTTGATTGGCATCCAAATAACTATCCAAATATCGCTGTATATTTGTACTCATTTTTAGCGTTATTTGGACAGTTTTTAATGCAGTTGTATAATAAATCATTAGTAATAAAAAACAAGGTACGGCATGAGTTTTCCAGTTAGTGTACTTACAGGTAAAACTGGCTGTTAATAACACATAACTCAGAATAGAAAAATTACTAATTAAACAAAAAAAAACTACTGAAAAAGGTAGTCGAGGGCCTTACAAAATCTTACCACATTTATTAAATTACTGACAATGTTTTGTTTAAAGACCAAGTACAAGTCGTAAACATACGTATACCAGTGCTCTATATATAATTAGAGTGATATCTGCTGGTCATTGACCGGGCAAAGATTGAAGTCAAACATGGCGGACATGTACATGTAGGCCTAAAGTTCGTATAGCTCCAGTCTCCTACGCGGTCGTTTGACTGGATCAGACTTGACCAGACCGCGTAGAAGACTGGGACTATACGTACTTCAGCAGTGGCGTGGTGGCAAGTTTCAGGTTGGGGTGGCCAGATTAGCTTTTAGCGCCCCCCCCCCCCAAAAAAAAAAAAAAGAAGAAGAAAAAAAGTCATTACTGTATTTGATAAATGATCACATTTTTTGTTTTAAAATAACTGAAGTAGCAATATATAATATTACAACAAACAACGGGTTCTCTATGCAAACTCAACAAACAACGGGTTCTCTATGCAAGCACTATGCAAGCGGCGAAGTAGCGCCAAACCTCTAGGAGGTCCGGGGGTATGCTCCCCCGGACAATTTTGAAATCTAGAGTCTCTGATATGCCATTTCCTGCATTTTGGAGTGAGATTTTACAGAATTCTGAAGATTATAAAACTTCATAGAAAACACAAAAGATTACAGATTTCAGATCTTTATATCCCCCAATTGAAGACCTAGCTATACAAAGAAATAGGTTTATTTTGTTAAGTTTTGGCACCCCTTCTGCAACCCCAGCTGGGGGGACCTTGGCCCCCCCGCCCCCCCTGCCACCACGCCACTGTACTTCAGGCCCAAAAAGGATCGCGGGCTCTGGGAACAAGATTGCCACAAAGATATTTCCTAAATAAATAAAGCTATTTGAATGCAAGTTACTTGTATGCTATATAAAGACCGTGAATCAACAAAATGTAGTTTTTCCGAACGTTTTCGGCTTTTTGATAACTTTTTAAATGTTAAATCTTTACGATAATCTTTTCAATAAGTAAAGAACCACTGACTAACCTTTTCACTTTCCTGACCTGTTTAAGTCGTTATATACGATATTTCCAACGCTTTTTTAAACGCTAAGTGCTCTGAAACACATTTTCAAGACTGTTTTGAACTCCAAGTCAGTTTACTGTCAAGGGAGAACCTTGCTACTTGAAGAACAGCAGGAAAGTATTGCGCATGGCGGAATATGGGTGGCAGAAGTTCGATTTGCAATGTTTTCAGACCCATTTCAAGTTGAAGCCATGGGAAAATTTTTCGACAATGTCTAATTGAAAACGAGGCATTTTCCTATATAATTCTAAAATCACCAATATCGACGCCCTGTAATTCATACTTGAACTGTTGAAATTAACCTCTTAAGCATTTTTGTGGATGAAAAAACGCTCGACCATTACAAATAAATACAAATAAATAGTTCACAAGTAATAAATAGCTATAACAATAAAAGTTATAAACCAAGAACAATATAGATAATTATGAAGATCTACTTTACAATAATAATGATTCAATTACGCGGTACGGTCTAGAAGCACCTGTTGCATTGGCAGCCGGAAAAATTCATTCCCTTAATTTCAGGGAACGAAATTTTAAATCTTTCGAATAAGGCAAAGTTAATTTTCGATTCATAACTGAACATCGTCATTAATCGAACATTCGAACTCCAAAGCAAACTTCGACATCAACATCTGCATTTGAAAACGTAATTGGAAACTTAACAATGAACCTCCGAAAAATGAGCTGAAATCAACAACAAGACGCCTGGGTCAGGCGTTCACTCGAGCTACTGGCAAGTACGCTGAGCTTGAATCGAAGGCTGAATGTGGTGCATACTTCACAGAGGTGAACATATTTACGATCAAGAGAGTTATCAGTCACATCACTGTTAAATAAACTACAAAGTCAGTCAGTCACTTTCGAAAGCTACCAACAGCGTGCAGGAACACCTTGATCAAAAGGCAAAGCTGTTCAACTTTTTGTCCAACTTACTCCAAAAGCGAAAGGAGCAAAGAACTTACAACATGTTTCACGGCCTCCTCTAGTCACATAGTTAACAACTCACTGGAAGCATGAATAATAGCGGAAGTAAAATGCGCAAAAATGCAACTGTCAGAACCGAAACCGAAACCTAGACTCGGCCCACCACAGATAGCCCGAGTAATAACCGCAGACTAGCTGCATGATTTCAGCTTGACCTTTAAGTTGTATAGGCAGAAGTGATTTTTTTTCTGCAGTTAAGTTGCTTTTTGGAGTTGAGCCATGATTGGAGCTTGCTCTGTTGTTCAACTCCGCGTATCAATTTATTGTATACGAAAGCTTATTAAAACTAAAACTAAAACTTTATTTTTGGAATGCTTTTGTGTATTGTTATTTGTTTTCGCTCTTTTGAATGAATGGAACAATTAGATAAAGCAATCTGTAGAGGCGTATCGCTTTTCTATTTCTCTGGAAAGTTCAGAAAAAAGCAAGATCTATATAGTAACAGGAAATACTTTGTGGCAAAAGGTGACAAATGAACCTGCACAAAGAAAGCTCTGATGAAGGCCTTAGTCAACAGATCGGAAGCTCTGCATTCAATAATAAACCACAAATTGCTATTTCTATTACATCTAGAATTAAGGTCTCCGTTGAGGTTTGCAGGATCATTTCAGTAAAGCGCTCTCAATTCGTCAGAATTTATGCCACAAAAATAAAATAGATATCGCTGGAAAGCTATTGAATTGTAGAATACAATGTTGTATTTGATTTTGCGATAAACACAAGTCTATAAAAGTTGCGAATTTTTCAAGTAAAACCAGAGGGCTTAGTTCCAGAATTACGGTGTCAGCGTTTTTTGATATGTCGAGTTTTGCTGGTTTTATTGAGAACCAAAGTTGAAAATGCTGTTTTTTCGACCAACATTCGGACAAAATAAGTCATAAAATCGAAACCAGGCAATAAATAAAAAAACGCTGACACTGTGTTGCCGGAAATTTATCTCGGAATCGAACTGCGAAAAATCTTTTGAACAAAATGAAACGCTTTGTTCTTAAAATGCCGATACAACGAAATTTACAAGTTGGAGAAAAATAATATTAAAGTACAGTTTGAAATTACTTCTTTGAGACATATTTTATTCGACAACTATGAAATCACTAGAATCTACATGAATTCTTATTGTTATCGAACAGACTGTTCAAAACACTCTTTAGAAAACTAAATTCTCGTGGGAAAGTGTTCACAAAGGTGTGTAAAATGTATTCACACCGGGTTGTTGGTTTTAAAATATACATAGTCGAAGCCCTATCCAACTTAGACCCCGTTTACACTAGAGCAAAAGTATCCGGATTCACATTGTTTTTTATTCCCAACACGCCATTGCGGCAAGAGTTTAGAAGGCAATCAGAATTTTGGGTCTGGGTCGAGTGATGTCATTAGTTGTGCAACTATGCCAACTATTTCAATTTTATTTTTTTTATTTTATTTGTTTATTTACAAGCTTTGCCAAAAATGGCAGGGAAGTCCCACAGAGCTTGTGGCTCCATTACGGGATCTCCAAAATACAAAATTAATATGAAAAACATTAAAACATAAATATAAAAAGTAACTTCTAACCTAAGACTCGTGAATACATAAATTAACAACACATTTTAACAAGAAGACTGGACAGAGGACGGCATGAGTGACATTTTACACAGACGGTTTTAAAAGTTTGTGGAGTTCAACATTGTATACGTGTTCGGTTGCGTGCTGGTAGTATTCTAACAGTTTAGATTTAAATTGACTAATAGAGAGGTTGACATTTCGCAAATGTGATGGCAAGGAGTTGAAAATTCTCGGTGCTCTACAATAAAAGCTGTTCTGAAAATTTTTAGGGGGGAAAGCACGGTCTCCAAACGCTGAATAAACATACTCCATTTAATTGTTCGTCCTAAAACTTTCACAGTCCAAAGAAGCGATATCAAACATTACTTTAATGTTATTATCTCCAACTTGGAAATTTCGTTGCATATAGGCACTTTAAGTAGTCCGGAGTGAAGCCCTCTGGTTTTACTTGAAAAATTCGCAACTATTGTTGGCTTGTGTTTATCGCAAAATCAAATACAACATTGTATTCTAACAATTAATAGCTTTCTAACGATATCTATCGAAATCTATCTAAACGCTTTATCGAAATGACCCTGCAAACCTTAATGAAGACCTTAACGCAACAACCTCTCGATATATACAGTTTTTGTTTTGGCCGTTTGATTTTCAAGCCAAGCTCTTCATCAGAGTAAAAATGTCAGAGTAAAATGTCACATTTTATTCCGATGAAGGGCTCTGCTGGAAATGTCAGTATTTCGTTATCAAAACTATTCTCGCCAGTTTACCACATTTCACTTTGCCAACGCAAAACTCAAAATTTTACTCTGATGAAGGACTCCACTCGAACCGTCAGTATTTCGTTATCAAAACTATTCTCAGCAGTTTACCGCCTTTTCACTTTGCTCTATCCAAAACACTGCCTACGCAGCACTCTACATTTTACTCTGATGAAGGACTCCACTCGAAACGTCAGTATTTCGTTATCAAAACTATTCTCAGCAGTTTATACCACCCTTTCAAATTGCTCTATCTAAAACACTGCCTACGCAGCAGTCTACATTTTACTCTGATGAAGGACTCCACTCACTCGAAACGTCAGTATTTCGTTGTAAAACTATTCTCGGCAGTTTACCATCTTTTCACTTTGCTCTATCTAAAACCCTGCCTATACTCACAATTTTTTTCACATATCAAGACATTCGTGTTTTGCCGTTGCGTAATGAAATTAGACTTGACAACTGTTGCATGACCGGGCTACAGATTTGAACTCATTTCTCCAACTGAAGCAGTTCCCAATCAACCCAACCCATGCAGTTGCGGTCCCCACAACCTATTCCATACAACTGTTGTACGTCGAGGGCTATCCATCATATATGAGGACCAGACTTTGCATCAAATAGGAGAATTTTGATTTCTTAATTATGCAAAATATTTTCGTCGCTTAAACTATTGATAATTGATTTGCACAAACATAATAGAATCAAACGTTTGAATCATTGTTAGAAAAACATTGAGATTATTAATATATAGGTCATTAATTCTAAACCAAATTCTCTATTTGCTCTGCGCTTACCAATTTCTGCTACTTTCTCAGCTTGTAGATGGTAAACTATTTATAGCTATCAAAATTATACGTAAATACAACGTCTATACAAGTGAAGGTTACTTGAAAGGAAATACATACAGATCTTTTCCCTTCCTGTTTCTAAGTTTGACTTTTTTCTTCTTCTTGAACTTCTTGAAGCAATTTTATACCAGCAGTGCAAACGATGCTGTCACACATAAGGGATGGACGCAATGACACTTCGAGTTAGTAATTATAAGCTATACATGTACATATGGAATTGTTTGTTGGTTCTATAGAAGTAGACTGCTGCGTTCATTGTCTTGATTCTTGGAACTGCTGAGAGTTCCTGGTATCCGGAAAATCGCTTTTTTTATTTGTTCTATAGCATCTAAGGGTTCTATAGATATACATTAAAAAACGATAAAAAGACTTAAACAAAGTCACGCCAAGGCATGCATGTATCTACTGCATTTAACCTTTTGACTCCTAAGCACGCATGTAGACGCACTTTTAGTATTTTACTGTGACTAACGACAGAGTATTTTACTGTGGCTAACGACGAAGTATTTTACTGTGGCTAACGACAGGGAATTTTACTGTGGCTAACGACGGAGTATTTTACTGTGGCTAACGACAGAGTATTTTACTGTCGCTAACGACAGAGTATTTTACTGTGGCTAACGACAGAGTATTTTACTGTGGCTAACGACAGAGTATTTTACTGTGGCTAACGCCAGATGATAGACGATTTTACTTGTCAAGGGAAGACCACTGGTAGTCAAGGATAGATATACTTGTGGCAAAAGGTGACAAAGAAAGGTGACAAAGAAAGCTCTGATGAAGGCCTTATAGTCAACAGGTCGAAAGCTCAGCATTCATCTAGCGTTAGTCAGAGGAAAATACTAAAGGTACGTCTACATGCGTGCCTAGGTATCAAAGGGTTAAACGCAGTAGATACATGCACGCCTGGGCGTGCCCTTTTTTAAGGTTTTTATCGTTTTGTAATGTGTATCCATAGAACCTATAGAACAAAAAAAATAATTCTGGATGCCAGAAATTCTCACAAGTTCCAATGAACAATGAACGCAGCAGTCTATTTCTGTACAATTAACGAAAAATTCCTATACATGCATTTGGGTTTTAATTACCAACTTTGCGAGGTTCGAAGTGTCATTGTGCCCTCCTGGTGTAAAGACAAGAGGGGGAAAGATCTGTATGTATTTCCTTTCAAGTCCTATATACTAAAACCTTTCACTTGTATAGACGTTGTATTTACGTATAATTTACAAGCTTAGAAAGTAGCAGAGATTGGTAACCGCTGAGCAAATAGAGAATTTGGTTTAGAATTAATGACTATTAATGATCTCAATAGTGAAATAAAAGTGGCATGCTGCGTAGGCAGCGTTGAAACAACAATCGAAATATAGTAAGGTTAGATATACTGCCGAAACAGAGAACGTAGGAGTCTAACGTTTCGAGCGAAGGCCCTTCGTCAGAGAGGGCCTTCTATATATCTATAATCTTAGTGTTTTTCTAACAATGATTCAAACGCTTGATTCTATTACGTTTGTGTATGTCAATTATCGTTTAAGCGACGAAAATATTTTGCATAATTAAGAAATTAAAATTCTCCTATTTGATGCAAAGTCTGGTCCTCATGTATGATGGATAGCCCTCGACGATAGCCCTCGACGTTGTATGAAATAGGTTGTGGGGACCGCAACTGCAATGGGTTGAGTTGATTGAGAACTGCTTCAGTTGAGAAATGAGTTCAAATCTGTAGCCCCGTCATGCAACAGTTGTCAAGTCTAATTTCATTACGCAACGGCAAAGCACGAATGTTTTGATATGTAAAAATTAAAAAAAGTACTGGGTATAGGCAGTGTTTCAGATTTGAAAAGGTGGAAACTGCCGAGAATAGTTTTGATAACGAAATAGACGTTTCGAGTGGAGTGCTTCATCAGAGTAAAAAGTAGAGTGCTGCGTAGGCAGTGTTTTGGATAGAGCAAAGTGAAAAGGTGGTAAACTGCCGAGAGTAGTTTTGATAACGAAATACTGCATGACGTTTCCTGTCTAGGATTCGGCTCGGTTTATTTTTGGGGGGTTGTCACGATTTTGCATTTTTGCACATTTTACTTCCGCTATACTATTCACGCTTCCAGTGAGTTGTTAGCCGTGTGACTGAGTAAGGCCGTGAGAGATGTTGTAAGTTCTGTGCTCCTGCCGCTTTTAGAGTAAGTTGGACAAAATGTGGAAGAGCTTTGCCTTTTGATCAAGGTGTTTGTTCTTACACGCTGTTGGTAGATTTAGAAACGGACTGACTGACTTTATAGTTTAATAGCGATCAGATGTGGCTGACAACTGCCTTGATCGTGAATATGTTCACCACTGTGAAGTATGCACCACATTCAGCCTTCGATCTGATCTTTCTCGGCCCACGCCCAGTAGCCCCAATCTCGTACCCAGAGCCTGCGATCCTTTTGGACACTACCAAGGAACGGAGGCTCTGGAGAACTCCGATGAAACTTGTCATCTGATTGGTTAGTTTAATAATAGTATACATGAAAAAAATCCTCAATTCTGATTGGCTGAGAGGAGTGCAGTCAGTTTTGAGGAAATACAGTGCATAAAAAAGGGAAATACAGTGCATTTTTTAAATTTTTTTTAATTTGTTAAATTTGTACAAAAATCATTTTTGACAAGAAACAAAAAAATTTTCATGTATGTTATTTGCACAAAGCATTCTGATTGGAAAGATTCTCTTCATGTTAAATTTTTTCATGTATATTTTTAATAAGTAATAGCATGATTTCTTGTGCAATTTGAAAAAAATACGCACTCGTGAGTTTTTCAACCTCAAATAGCACTCGTCCTTCGAACTCGGGCAATTTTGATAGTCTTTGAAAAACTCACTCCTGCATGTTTTTTTCCAAATTGCACTCGAAACCATGCTATTACCTATACAAACAGTAAAATTTCAAATAATGTGCACGTTGCTAACTTGTTTAGTCGATTTCTCGATGTTCTGTAACACATAATTATACACGACAGACCCAAAAAACAATTAAACACATGAAATAATTCAAAACAGCAAAAATTCCGACAATTTCGTGCTTTATAAGAAAGACACGAATACAACGGTCAAGAAAGGATGGATAGCCATTGTTAAGAAAGAGTTTCTTAAGTTTAGCTAGTTTCGAGTGAAACAAATGTTATGAAGAGCAAATTCTGAAACAACGATTAAGAAGAGTATAGAAGAAATCACGTTTGAAAGACAGGGGTATGAAGCTATCAAAATTAATTAGCAAATAAACCGCTAAATAAAGTGGGTTTACGATGAACTGACGTAGAAAAGTTGTCAGCGCGTCCATAAACCATTTGCACGATGACGTGAGATGGCGTTGGGTGACTACAACTATACCAGAATGCTTTGCCAGTATTTCTAGGGTTTCGGCTAAAAGCGATAACTCAAAATGACCCGTCCCGTCCTTTAGCGGCTTGTCTAAAATATGTCATCAAATTTGTTTGGTTTTTTTTCAAATTTGTCGTCAAAGTTTCAGTGAGTCTCAAGATTTCAGCAATCTTTTTGATACCCTAACCACAGTATAAACCCTAACCCTAAACAGAAATCTGGTTTACTCTCTAGCTTTTTGGGGAAACATATTTGACGACATATTTTGTAAAAGCCGCGAAAGGACTGGACGGGTCCCTTTGAGTCATCCTTTTTAGCCGAAACCCAAGAATACTGGCAAAGCATTCTGGTAGTTGTAGTCACCCAACGCCATCTCACGTCATCGTGCAAAAGGTCTTTTAGGGAGCTTCAGCAAGTACAACGTCCTTAATACAATATAATTTTTCTCACACAACAAAGAAAATGAATAATGTTTAGTCCCAAGAGTAATCCTAACGCTGTTAGTTGAGTTTGATTTCAAACTATGCGACAAAATCCTTTTAGAACGTTATAAGCTTTTGGTTGTCGAAAAACATACTTTAAGTATTCAATACTTCGTAAACAATTCGTAGTTTACCGACATCTTTGTTTATGTTTTTGAAGTCCCCAGACTCCCCACGACAACTCGCGCGACGCATGCGCAGACAAAATTCCCTGCTGTTCCAGAGCTCCGTTCCTTGGTACTGACCAAAAGGATCGCAGGCGCTGGGTACGAGATTGAATACGAGCCCAGCTAAAACAATTTAAAATGCAATACCATAACGAAAGGAAACCATTTATAACAAAATATATTGACGTTTCGTTACTTAACCAGTAACATCTTCAGAATGACTTAAAGATTACATTGAGTATACTTATATCTCAAACTCATTAATAATTCATGAGATAATCAGCCTATTACAATAGTTCATTCAATCACATGATTGAAGTTGGATACTCCAGTAAAACCCAAGATAATAGATGAAAACCGGTGTTCATCTAATTCTTAAGATCTCAATTATCTATGCAAAATACATTTAGGTTTACAATTAAGTTTAGCTAGTTTCGAGTGAAACTAATGTTATGAAGAGCAAATTTTGAAATAACGATTAAGAAGAGTATAGAACAAATCACGTTTGAATAACAGGGGAATGAAGCTATCAAAATTAGCAAAAAAACTACTAAATAAAGTGGGTTTAAGATGAACTGACGTAGAAAAGTTGTTAGAGCAACCAATTAGGGAGCTTAAGCAAGTACAACGCGAACGTCTAGGACAACGCCCTTAATACAATAGAATTTTTCTCACACAACAAAGAAAATGAATAATTTTTAGTTCCAAGAGTAATCCTAACGCTGTTAGTGGAGTTTGACTTCAAACTATGCGACAAAATGCTTTTAGAACTCTATAAGATTTTGGATGTCGAAAAACATACTTTAAGTATTCAGTACTACGTAAACAATTCGTAGTTTCTGCTAGATACTGAACTGTAGATTGACGTCGTCCTAGCTTACTGAAGCTTCCTACTGGTGGTTGCAATCAATCCCTTGAGATTTAGGAGACAAAGATACGGCGGCCATGTTGGAGGAAAACATACTCCAAATACAATAGCTGCTAATGAGAAATTGTTTTGTTAAAGTTCATCCAACATGGCCGCCCTGACGTCAAGCGCAAACCAAGAATTAAAGTGGTTCTCTGATGAAAATATTATTGGCAATGTTTTTGCATAATCCTAAAGATGTTATGTTGATAGTTGGTAATCGTGCAAAGTTTCATTTCAAAATTCGTTAAAGAAAGGGTGATATTTTACGTGTGAAGTTTGTATTTTAGAGCGCCGCTATTAAAGTGGCCCAGCTTGAGAAGAATGAGTCGAGGAAGCTTATGACGTCATATAAACTCAATAAAAGCAATGACCCTTTTGTTGACAACAACAATGGTATTTTGTTTTTGTTTAGTCTATGACGTCATAAGTTCTCTTCAACTCATTCTTCTCAAACACAACCAATTTAATGGCTGCGCTCCCAAATACAAACTTCCAGGTAAAATAGAACTTAGCCTGCGTAGCTGACGCTGGGGTGATCGGGGAAAGGGAGCGCCTGCAGACGCCTATTGTTATTTTTCGTGCCGCCCCTAATTAAAACAGTGTATTTTTGGAAGTTGTCAATTTCAAAGTTGATCGAATATTTACTCCGTTTACAAAACACGTATGTGTACCAGTGCATTCTTGCTTCAGGAATTTGTGTGGTATATGTTTGCTATGTCAGCGTCCGACAACATATTATTCTGCTGTTGCTATATGTTGGCTGGTTTACAGTTAATAGCGTTCACTGCACTGAATCTTTTAAATAATTAAACAATTTATGTTGAGTGGGCTACAGAAAGCTCAGACAGATTATTTTCGTAGTTATAAAACATGTGTATGTAACGACTATGACGATCAATAATATAATCATAACATCCCGCGACATTCGCACGCGTATCAATAATAGTTATATTTAATAGCGAATTTTATTTTCCACTGACAACTGGCGTTGATGGCCAATGCAGCCGGAGAAGTACGCCTGAGTAGATCCCACTGATTCGAATCAAAGGCAATTGTATAAGAAATTCTAAGTGATATCTCCCTCAAGCCAATGTCAGACAATTCAGTTTAATACTCGCCGTTTAAGCCGAAGGGGCCACGTCTTGCGTGAAAATCTTACCGTAACTGTTGGGAAACCAGCGAATAAACATTTTCCTTCGGATGCACATACAGCTGCCTTATGGCCACTCTCTTCTCAATATCAGTTTATTTTGAACTCGTTTCCTTATATTATATGCAAGACACATTTTCGCAACGCTCTTCGAACTCTTCGGTAACGTCTGCAGCGGAAATTCAAACTCTCTTTGATTGATAGGTCATTAGCGTATCAACCAATAGATTGTGAGCGTTCGCCGGCGAACGCTACACTCCTTTCACTGTACGTCCCAATCCCCAGCGCCAGATACGCAGGCTAAATAGAACTTTGTTTTTGAGAATCTCAAAATTAAACTTTGCACAATTACCATCTATCATAACATCTTTAAGATTATGCAGAAACATTACCAACAATATTTTCATAAGAGAACCACTTTAAGACATCTAGGAAAGGAAGAGTTGAGTTGTTTTCTAACTCGCTGGTAAATGTAATATTAGAATGTTGAGAATTAAGGAAATCTTGAAAAGGACAAACATGATCACGAGAACGAAAAATAACAAAACAATCATCAACATAACGACAAAAGAAAAGTGGTTTAAATTCGAGTGGGCAATTAGCTAAGCAATGACGTTCATGATAAGATAAGAAAGTGTTGGCAAATGGAGGACCAATGCATGGCGAAACCATAGCTACACCATCCACTTGTTTATAAAGACGATTATTAAATAGGACATGCCAATTCTTAATTGAAAAATGCTGGGCAATAATATTCCTTACTAGTATTATTCAAGGGGGTTGCATATTTAAAACTTGTGCTGGAAGGGTGGGTGCTTTTCTGAAGTGAGCGCTTATTAGAGCAAATCGTAGTTTCATTTAGGCCCACATGCAAATTAGTTCCCTATTCAATTTGGGCCCCTATACAAATTACATCGTGTCTTTTGAAGCATAACGGGAAGATAACATAGGCTGGGACTGTTTTTTCATGTTTTGAGTTCATTATTTTTAGACACTACGTTTAGGATTATTGTCAAGGATAATCGATAAGCAAATTTTATCGTTATAGAATACCTAAACATTAAAAAGTTTCTGAAATCAGAAATGTTATGTTTACCACTGCTGCTTCAGCCTTATGTTATAAATGAACTACGTTTTATCCCGACTCAGATTGTATACGCAGACGAAACTCCGATTTCGTCTATTAGAGCATGCATGGATGCTTATTTTAGGAAATACGGTTAAATATTTATCATTACCAGAAATTAATGACAAAATGGCCACCGCTTGAAAGCCAATTTACATATATTCCTTAGAGAATGGCGTCCCATTTTGAACAGTAAATAAAAATATAAGGCGAATATATTAAAGTGAGAATTCTGCTTATTGAGTAGCTTGACAACTATTTGCCAACCTCCTGATCTAAACAACAACCATTATCCAATCATTCAGTCACCTATTTATTTCATGCATCAGGTATATATACGATCTGCCAAATTGTGTTGAAATATAGTAAACAGATAAGCATGCACCACTGGATTGCGGTAGGATTTTGTTTGATACTTTCAAAATCGTCTTTGGTCAAATGTTCGAGAGTTGATAGAGGAACCTTTATCTTGCATGTAATATATTATTACATATTGACCAAATTGGCTGAAGTTGTATACCTCCAATTCAACAACTACCCGACTTGTACTGACAACAAGACAATATGCATTTTGAACTCACCATGACTGATGGAGGCTCAAACATTGACAAACGATAGAAATAAGAAATAAGGAAGTGAATAATTTGAAAATCGCTGTTGCTTAGATATCGATGTCGGTAAATAGTAGGCGAGATACTCAATTAGCAGAATTTTCATTTTAATATTTCCCCTCTATATATTTACTGTTAAAAATTGGATGCTATTTTATAAAGGCTATATGTAAATTAGCTCTTAAGCGGCGACCATTTTGTCATCAATTTCTGGTAATGTAAAACATAAAGAGTTTGTTAAGTTGGGTGGCTGATTTGATACATTTAATTTTCTTGGCTAAGTTGGATAGTGTGGCATTCATTTTGCTCCATACCATATTTTAGTTCGTTGTCTTTTACTGAAGCCCAAACCATCACTTCAGTGTTAAAAGCTATTCCGAAATTTCCATGTTGATCAATGACAATGGCACCACCATATCCAAGACCGACACTTTCTTCCATCTTTTTCAAGGCTTCCTCTGCAGACCTCTAGCAAAGTGCAAAAATACGGTACGCTTGAGGGCTCGTGTATACCTACAGTATTCTGTGTGGTACCTGAGCTGGCTAAAAACTACCCTTTTATTGTTTTACTCTGTCTCTTAACACCAGACAACTTTACTCATCAAAGGGAGAACCAGTCTCGTACCCAGAGCCTTCGCCGACACGCAAACGAAGGCTCTGGGAGTGTGTTTTGATTGGCTAATTAACGACTGACTTAAATCAACTCTAAGTATAATGTTTATTGTCATAAAATAATCGCAATTCGTGTAAATTGTAGCTAACAAAGCTCCGACAATAAACGTATACTAAGCAAAACTATATGAGAAGCTCAGAAGCTGTATCATTCTTATCTATTCACAAAATATTATATACAAGTCTGATGTCACGCGTGTCGGCAAGCCAAGTTATATTACTTGATTGACAGCTCTACAAAATTGCAAGCTATTCGTTTATTAAAGCATACTATATCAAAATTTATAATGTCTATAACAGTTTATCTTCAATTTGTAGACCGTCTCTGTTTAGTTTCTGCAATGACTTATCCAGCGCAACCCAAAAAACATCGGTTCCTTCCATTTGCGAAGATCTCGCTCATAGGAATTTCTGGCGGGCGCATGCTCTTTTCAATCGGCAACCGGTTTTTCGGTTTCCGGCGATGGATTATCGCAGAGCCTTTGTTTGCGTACCGGCGAATGCTCTGGGTATGAGATTGAGTAGAACCTCAAACATTCTAGGCAGCAATGGGTTAACAAGTGATTAAATTTTTTCTGCCTGAGCCAGCTGTTTATTCTTTTACCAATCGGAATATAGTAAGGTTTGAGTGACGTTTCTCTGACGAAGGGCCTTCGCTCGGAACGTTAGAACTACGTTAAATATTTTCGGCATTACTTAAACTGCTGCCTACGCAGCTGAGGGGGATTTAATACACCTCAAACACGTCAAGCGGCGCTAGGGTAAAGAGTTCTGAAAATCGGATGCATATAACTGGCCATGACTGTCTTGAAACTTTGAACTATAATCGAATAAAAAATCGGTTTGGGCTTTCTTGGATTTTAAACGTTTGTACTATCGAAGCGCAATATGCGCCGGGTTTGCCGCGTTTGAGTTTGATACGAGTTTGTCCACTCTCGGAGATATAAACCTCGTGTTACGCGAGAACACTTATTGTATAGCACAATTTGCGATCGGCACATTTTGTTACGTCGCCCACGTCGCCGTTCGGCACGTTTATCCACGTCAAAATGGCTGAAATACGTCGGAATCACGAGCGCCTGATTGGTCAAAGACAATGCAACTACCTCGGAAGTAAATTATTTAACGTCGTTATAGTTTTGATCACTGAGCGGTCAGTTGTTTTGATTGACTGGCACAGGATTATTCTTAGCGCTATCGCTTGAATAAGCTGTACTCAACTTGAGAGTTGATATTTATCGTCTATGATTTGCTATGTTTGAAAGTTGAAATGGCTTGAGTCAATACTGAATTTTTTCTAAACATGGTTTCGATAAATATGATGAAACGTTTCAAATATGCGCTCGAGAAATCAACGTGCCAACGATGAGAAATTTAGACAAATCTATCACGATGTCTCGATGGAAATGGAATCTAGTTGTATACTTTTTGATCGAAACTCGAAAGCTTCTTGTATAGATTGACCATGCAGGGAACTTGCAGATTTCCGTGCGAAATTCCCAACTACACTATTAGTCTAGAACCCTAGATGCTCTCCGGTATTAATGTATGTAACGCGTATATTATTCAGTCGTCTCGGTGACGGTCAGTGAGTTCACAAGTCTATCGTGAACTATTCAAACTGGATGATGGATGTATTTTATCAAGGTTAGTTTTGCGTATTATTATATGGCAACAGCGCTGAGAGGTCCGAATACGGGAATCCTGCAATTTGATTGGTTCATAAGCGGTCGGATATTTCCCGAATCCGCCCACTCAGAGCGGAATCTGCCGTTGGGGACCGTAAGTTTTATAAACAAAATGGCAGTCATGTCAGTATATGGAACAAGACGGATTCTAATTTCAGAACTACTCATTGTTGAAATATATCGTGCAGATATGTTGTTAGAAATTTTAGAAGCTTTCATTTGATGTATAGTTCATTTGATGTAAGTTTCCACGTTTTGTGAAAGTTTTTAAAATGTCCAAAACGTTCGTAACATTGTTCGTAATAATGTAACATTTACTTCTCACACAAGTATTAGAATTTCAGATGATTTCTATTCAACTACGTAACGTACGACCTTCAGCAATATGTCAAAGAAAAGCAATTGAAAAATACTATTGGGGGTAAAAAGTTCAGGATTCTAGTTAAACGGAAAGTACTTTAAAAATTGGAAAATGTCTGCCATTTTCGTTAAAATAGTTCGCAAGAAAGATGATGGCGACTACGAGCCTAACACATAAACTTGTCGAGTTTTCACATGTACAGAACGTTCACAACATTTATGGCCATATAATAAACTACTTATTGACCTCGCTTGTTCGGTCTGTACTAATGAAATATCGGACCTCTGTTTTTCTGCACTGACCTCAACTCGCTGCGCTCGTCTCGGTCCGTACTAAAAAACCTCGGTCCAATATTTTACTAGTACAGATATTGCACAGTGTTAGGACACGACGTTGTAGAGTTTTGTTTAGTTGCCTCGACTATCCTTGGTCTATTGTTACACGGCCAGACACAAACCTGAAGTTTCAAAATAATTACCGAATAATAATTCCGGTAATATGTTTCCTGGTGATAACAATATCATTAAAAATGTATACACCTGCACCTTGGCTTTGACATTGGTTTTCAGCCGCTTAAACTTAATATTTGATTCAGTGATTTTTTGTATCTACTGCGAAGCCACTTATTCTGTGGCGAAGCATAGCCTCCTCCGCAGGCAACTCTGTATCTTCCCAAACGGCAGCTTTTCAATGTTTGACTGAGCACAAAGGGACAGCAAGGGAATGGGAGCAGCAGAGTGGGGACTATAAGGGAACTGGGGGAGTTTCAGCCAAATATAATTTGGGAATTTAAAGTCTGCCGTTTGGGAAGACACAGAATTGCCTGCGGAGGAGGCTATGCGAAGCAGTAGATATTATGTTGTCGCGCTGTTAAGGTTAAGTTAACAAAATAATGCCTTCGGAGTCAATCAAAACATAGAATAAAACGATTGACTCACGACAAACGACCGAAGCCAAAATAACTACTGTACACCGAGTATTTCATAAATCATTGTTGACAGCGTTGAGCGAGATATTCAATGAGCGGGATATTCAACAAGAGGAAGTTTTTACAAATTTAGGAATTATTTTAAGTATGAATTGTAGTCATTTTTTAATTGTGATGTACTAGACGTTGTTGGAATGATGATAAAAGTTTTTGAAAGCAAATTAATCGGGTCGTTGCATGGACAAATTCATATTCAGACGAAGCAACATATATGGCCAACATGTCTGCATGACCGAGCTTCGTAAACTGACAAGACTGTGCGTTGCCAAACAGAAATGGATGACCTTCTAAGAAAACAAAGTTAGCTTCATGGTCAAGCAACAATGCCCAAAACCTATGGTAGTCCACAAGCGAAATATCCTATTAAATAGCATATTGTCGGTGTAGATGACAAATAGTCAAATGTCAGTGACAGGCAAGTCTACACAGTATTAATGCAGTAAAATTGCATGTTGCGGTTGTCAATATCATGCAAAATCTGTGTGATGAATGTGCAAACATTTATTGTACCTTTTATTGCATGTATGCATATGTCTTGAAGAACAATTAATGTATGGTTGCTCTTATAATTTTGATGACAAAATTTGTTGGACATTTTTTTCATTCACTATTAAATTTTACAGCAGTAAATACTAGAGATGCTTGTTATCTCAAACGATTTTCTTTACCTTCTAGCTAGATTGAATTATTGTTTGACAAATTGTTGTAACGAAAATATTTAAATGCTGTATTAGTCAATTAAGTCAAATTTTGTGAGTTGTTAGTTATGTTAGTTTGACTATAGCTTTTAGTACCATGTAGCTTTAATAATCAACCTATTAGTGCCTCTCACCACGGAGGACCGGAGTAAAGCCCAATTGCATTGAGTTAGTATTTGAATGGGTGACGATGCACCTGTCCGGAACTCATGCCAGATATGAGTAGAGTTGTTAGTGCTTATCCTTTAGCGCCTTGCTGGATTTATTCTAAGAGTCTGAGTTGAGTGAGTTCTTTATTAAAGTTAAAACACAGCATGGCCTGTGAGCATAGACAATTTTGTCAAGAATCTTGTTCAGCTATGAAAACAAGATTGTTACAAGTACACAGTTTGCATTCTCTTTGACAAAGACATGCACATAAAACCATGGCGTGCAAATGAGCTGATTGGCACTGAACTAGAAAGTAACAATGAAAGTGACTGAATTACATTTATAAAATAACGTTTATACTACACAAGCTCTGATAGGTCAAAAACCGTGCAGGATCAGAGTATCCAAACACGAAAATCGTAAACACGTTTGTCGTATTTTTTTTATTAAAAGGGCAGTTAACGAAATAAAATTGTGTATAAATACCTCTTGTATACTCGCCTGATAAACGCGCTTGGTAAAAAGCCCAACTATCCATATAGAGCAAAATTTCCACAGTCTTCAACATAAATCCAAACTGAATATTCCCGATGAAAAATTTGCTTTGCTTTTCTTGAGTTTTAGGAATTTGTATTTTCATGATGTTTTTTCCAACTAAATTTATATTTTTTTTAAAGTCATTTTATAAAAGAAATACCAAATGATTTTCCGCGCAGGATGCTCTGATCCAAACACTTGGGAAGTTGCTCGACTTTCGAAAGGCTAAAAACACTCGCCTAGCGGCTCGTGTTTTTGTTACGCTTTTCTCAAGCCTCGTGACATCCCGAGTAATTCATGGCTTTTCGACAGCATTAGATTTAATAATTTATTTTAGTAAATTCTGTGACATTTTTGGTTCAGTACCCCTCCCTTGTTTTTACAAAAATGGTTCGACCCCATGCTTAAAATGATAATTTTGTTCCATACTCATCCCAAATAGCCTTCGTCCCCCCTCCCATGCATGACACATACTTAATGACTGCTCCCTTACATTAGTAATCCGAATGTCGTAAATTTATTTTTTTTATTTTTGTTGCCAATGGGAGACGTCTCCCCTTGACGAATAAAATTGTCTGGTGACGGAGTAGCAACGCTATGGTACTTGGGATCGACACTGAACCTGTCCCTCCAAACGATCCCAAGAACAGCAGCGCTCAGTGCCCTTTACCGGTCTTCAACTTTTTCGGGAAATGAACAATAGAGCTACATTGATGTATATGCATGCGTAATTATACAAAAGTTGACCTACCCTCCGAGATAACTCGGGTGAAAGCGTTCACAGGGAGGTAGGGTTAACTCTGGCCCTAGGGTTACCCTATCGCTCAGACTCTCATGTGAACAGTTTACTTTTTTTAACATGGAAATGAACTAACACCGAGATATCTTAGGGGATAGGGATAACCCTACCTCTTAGAGTATATGTAACAATGCGCATGAAAGGGTGAATATATCCATAAGCCAAAAACGTTGTTGACTGTTGTGTAAAAAAAATCTTACCTGGGCACTATGTCCTTGTTCCAGACGATAAACAACGTCTCTTGCCAAAGTCATTTTCATTATTGCCTCTCCATGTCCCGATGTAGTTGCCCCTCCGTATTTATTTGCGTAACCACCGCAGCCCACTAAGGGTGCGTCTCCAACGCGGCCTTTCATCATTCCAGCTATACCACCTTGTTGAAAAACGAAATTCTTATGGGTATTTATCAGTCCTTATTAATTAAAAGTGTTTGTAAAAATTGAAATAGTGTTTGTTCCCACCACTCTAGGGGACAAAGGGTGACATACATTTTTGTAAAGGTCTTTGTAAGAGATAAACATTGAGCAGCGATCTTTATCTGATTTACAAGGCGAGCTGCAGATATAGATCGGCTGCGAATGCTTTATCGTACGTATCAAATGGAAGCATCTAAATAGCCATGTTTTCTAACTATTTTTCAAGTTGGAGTGATTGATTTTAACTAAGTAAATTGGGGGGGGGGGGGGAGTTTATGTAAATCAGGATGAATTCGTATGCGATTTACAGATATGATTAAATATTTATTTCTTTTGAATTTTCTTCGTGAATTATTAATGAATTTGATAAGTAATATTTCATAAACGAGTGGGAGTGTTTTACCAGGGGTTACAAACACGAGAGGACAATGAAAATCACGAAGCCGTTAACCGAGTAATTTTCATTGTTCTCAAATGTTTTCCAAACACGAGAGAACATTGAAAATTAGGAGGTAATAGTCCGAGTGATTTTTGTTGTTCTCGAGTGTTTGTAATCCCTGGTAAAATACGATACACGAGTTTATGAAATAGCTTCTCAATCGTCTATTATAGTAGAGGGATTTGATATTGGTGCATTTAACAAATAGATTCCATTTTTTTGTTGTCTGTTCAGTTATAGATGCACAGATGACGTCACAACGTGGTAAGAACAAAAAAGTGGCCCACGAGACGCAGTCGAGTGAGTCACTGATGTTCTTACCACGTTGTGACGTCTTCTATGCATCTATAACTGAACAGACAACAAAAAAATGGAATCTATTTGTTTTATACAATAAAAATTTAAAAGGTCTTTGTCGAAACTCTTGCCGGATTTTGGGGCATGAAGAAGGAAAAAAGCAGGTCAGCTGACGTGATCTGACGTGACCATGTGTCTGTCCTCTAATAGATCATGGCCAACAACCAATGAAAACACGCATAGCAACCAGGGTATTGTATAAATTAGATTAGACGATGGTTTCTCGTTGAATTTATAATAAATGTGGTAATAAACGGTTCTTTGTTTGTGCCGTTTATTATCTGATTTCTTAATTATAGATTCAGCTTGCGCGACCTTTAGAGGGTTTCAAAACTCATACACATAACCAAATATTTTTCTCTGATTAGATAATTAGCTCATGAATTATTAATGAGTGTGACGAGCGTAGTACATGAATATGTATGATGGCATGCATTTGCCAACGGGTCCTCTTCTTTAGTTTTGCTATCTATTTAGAGTCTAGAAAATATTGTTTGGAAAATGTTTAATATAATATATCATAGTGTTATAAAAGTTTAGGATATTACAGTCAAAACGGAAATACCTTCCCATTTCCGCTTCTGTAGTTTGTTGTGTATTACTGTATTTCTGTAGCCGCTGTTGAAACGTGAGGAAAGTCTAGCTATATATGTCATCAATTGGCCCAATTCTTAATGTATATTCGTCTGTTGGTATCGATTTGGGATAAACATCCATTGTATTATGAATAAATGCCATTTAAAGCTAAATTATACTATATACTATTTATGTACAGTTTTCAACAAAAACATTTTCTCAGGCTTCGGTAGCGGCTACAAAAATAGACTAATACGCAACGAACTACAGAAGAAGAAGTGAGAAGGTATTTCCATTTTGACTGTAAAACGAATCAAATGTGATGTGGTACATGGTTTATGGTGCATGGTATATGGTATATGATATATGGTAAATGTACTGGTCATGATAGCCATATTTAATCATTTTTATTTCATATAGTAAGTTGCCTTGAATTCCACGCCATTGATGTAAATGTGAGATTTGACTCTCTTGATAAAAGGTGAGTTAAATGTGATTTTTATGTATAGTGTCATATTAAGTTATTTGCAAGGTAGTACCTAGCGAGCGGTTTTTGCCTTTTGTTACTATATTGTATAGCTGCGAGAATTTCAAAATGAGAATTTCAAAATGAGCTGACGTGTGTTTGCATACAGAGAATGAGAATGTAGTAGCTCAGCCAGGCTTTGTAACTAGCAGATGCGTGTCTGAAGGCTGAATCCGAGAACCAATACTGGACGCTTTGATACCACTGACCTATGTATAACTAGACTGAGGATTTCATTCAAAAAGTGATTGAACAAAGATGGCGGAAATATGGTCTTTTCTGTCATCAATTCTGTTCAATATATTTACCAATCTCGAGCGCATAGTCTCCCTCCTGTCTGTCAGCGGGGAGACCCTGGGGAAACTGGATTGATTCTCCGTTTAAATTTATTGAATTCACCTATTCAAAACCAACAGATTCTGAAATAATGAAATTCATATTGCTTATATATATTCACATTGCATATATATATATATATATATATATATATATATATATATAATTTATATATATATATATATATATATATATATATATATATATATATATATATATATATATATATATATATATATATCAGCTATCGATTGACCAGGCGGGAATCGTAATCTTATGATAAATATCAAAGCCCAGCATAATATTTTGACATAAACCATTATATAGAGTAAAACAAGAGTGAAATCATAATATTTATTTAAAGTTCTAACGTTTCGTTGTTATCACAACACCTTCAGAGAAGAAGAATTTACATAAATGCAGAAAGCCTAAATATATCGTTACAGAGTTGTCATAGATTATGAATTAACCAATCAGGAGAGAATGCTAAAAATACATATTACAAAAGAAAAAGTGGAGCGGTGCCAATATTTGCGTTTAAAGAGGGTTTGAGATCGCGAATAAATAGAGTTTCGCGCAAAAGAAGTTCTGATTCAGAAGAGCAACTAGAAATAACCTTAAAATCATTAAAAGAAACAGGGTGACCAGTGTCACGGTGATGAGAGAGGATACTTGTGAGAGGAGGGTTACTATACTTCTTCCCAGTAAGAGGCGAGATACCCATATGGTTAGACACACGTGTATGTAAATGTCGGATTGTTTCTCCGATGTAAGAAGCTCCGCAGCTTCCACACGTAAAATTGTATACAACATGTGATCTAAGACGTAAAGGAATTTTATCTTTAAAAGAAAAGAAGTGAAAAAGTCTAACTGAGGGACGAGCGATAAACCTAATATCAATTTGAGGATAGGCAGATGAGAGAAGTTTCCGGAGTTGGGTTCGGCACTCTGGGCCCATGCGCACTTCACGCTATCTGAATGTATTTCACCGATGCTGTCCCACATGCGGTTGTCACCGACGATCGCATGTGTATAAGTAATTGATGAAATTCATTCAGATTGTTCCAAGCTACACTGATGAGCTGTTGTACAGCGAAACACCGTGTCTGTAGATTGAACTATATATATATATATATATATATATATATATATATATATATATATATATATATTTATTATATATCATGCTATCGGATATGAGCTTTTGCGTAATCTGATTGGTTCCCTACTACCAGGCTATCAGCTCATATCCTGCTAGTAGAGGAAAAACAAGATGGCGGCATGTTTTTTTAAACTGCCGAAAAGAGTTGAAATTGACGGATTTTTATACAGAAAAACATCAACACCCTCAAACCAATGTATAAAAAAAACAATATTGTGTAAAAATACATTAACAAATACACAATTTAGCATGTCAAATGGTAAAATTCACCTAAAAATTACGTCTTTTTACTTAAAAAACACGACTAAACTAGCGGGTCGATATTAATTTGTTGCCAAACAAAGAAACTCACGGTTAAAATCAAGCTTACAACACACATTTCGTAGGAGATCACCAGTAAAGAGACTTTTTTATTTAGATAAGCATTTGGAGTAGTAAAAAGCATGTTCTTTTTCAAAAACAACCAACTAAGTAATTTAGTTTCACTGCCGAAGGTGTTTCAGTTTCATTTTTGCATGGAATCAAAACCTTTTTCACGACAGCAACGCTAATATAAACAACTGACCCACCTTTTAACTTCATAAAGGTACCTTTTAATCTTTTTTGTTGATCTGCTCAATACATTTTTTGCCTCTCGAGCAACATTTATGCCGAACATTTCACTGAAGCTGTTTGCCGAACAGCTCAGCGAGAAACTCTGTGTGAATGTATCATTACGCATGGCGGAAGTATTAGTTGCCTGTTGCCTATGCCGGAAGTTTGTCGTTTCAAACATTTCGCTGTAATTTTGTTTCTTGTACAGTGCTTGGCTATATAATAAAACAGTTGTACCATTCGCTCTCGTCGTATACGAACTAATAGCCAACTCGGCGAAGCGCCTCGTTGGCTATGAGCTCATATACGACTCGAGCTCATGGTATAACTGTTAAATATATATATATATATATATATATATATATATATAATATATATATATATATATATATATATATATATATATATATATAAATGAGTTATGGTTCACGAAATGTTAGAGAGTGCTCAATACCATATAGATAGAGCAAAATACAAAGTATGGGGTATAGTTTTACCTTAAAGTCTTCGCTACCAGAGGTTTCACCCTAAACGGGATCATCAGGTGACTCTGAGTCGAGTCGCCTGATGATCCCGGTTAGGGTGAAACCTCTGGTAGCGAAGACTTTAAGGTAAAACTATACTCCATACTTTATATATATATATATATTAAGGACGTATTAACCGAGTGCGAGGTCTGTACGGGAAAGTATTTACCTGAGGTTTCGTACAGACCGAGCGACGAAGGAGCGAGATTTGTGCGGTAAAACCGTGTAAGATTAGTGTAAGATTAGCTTCGCTAAACTGGTGTATATACCTTCTTTAAATAAAGTCTATTATTATTATTATTATATATATATATATATATATATATATATATGAACTGAAGGGAAGTTTCATTTCATAGGCTCTTTAAAATGCCTATATATATATTATCATGGTTGGGGATTTTACATATTTAGGATATTTGGAACCTTTTGAGAAGATTTGTAATATATCTTTCTTTTCTAAAATTCCTTCTTTTTGGACATTTTTGCTCTTAAAGTTGACGGAAGTGACGTCTGCGCAGGAATTTGTGAAGTGGTTTTTATAGCATAGGTGCAATTTGTTTGTGCGTGCGCTAGTCACGGTGAAGGCAAGCAATGGAGGATTTCGAAGGAAGTGTTGTGCTCCTGAATTCAAATTGATTTAACGATGTCGTTTTGGATCTGGTATATCTTTGCCTATCTGGATATCAAAGAGGTAAAACAATTTTGGTCTTCTGTGTTACAGTTTATTATTAAATTGTCAATACAAGCTGTAAATATTGTGTTGGGTACTTCTTGCCAAATTGATAAAATCATATCGAAATATAGTAAGGTTAGTCTGTCGCCCGACATTTTAATAGTGCCAACCATTGTATTTCGGACATGAAAATTTGTGCCATGTCACCCATTTCTGGTTGTAATGACAGCCACAAAAGACAAGAAAAGCGTCTCATTTTCAAAATTGGAACCATTCATCCTCACGGACTCAACGAAGTTTTTCTTTTGTTTAACACATCTGAAGACGTTGTTTCTGTTTAGCTATGGCGGACATAAACAGCGTTTTCACTTTATTAACGTTTCGAGCGAAGGCGGACATTTTAACTTTATTTATCTATATTTCCCCCCCTTTTATTTAACACTTCTGGAGGTGCTGTTTTTGTTTAGCAAGGGCGGCCATAGACAGTGTTTTCACTTAATTAATTTATCTATCTTTTACTCTCGCTCATCTCTATCTTTTACACCCCCTCCTTTTTTGCTCATCGAGGGTAGAAGCAGCAAATGTCTTTCGCATCTCATTATTGATTTGTTATTGGTATTTTGCTTTGATTGGCTAATTTTTTCGCATTTCATTATTAATTTGTTCTTGTCATTTTTATCTGATTGGCTTGTTTTTGGTCACATGATTATCTTTCTTATATAAGCTTGTTGTTTGTTTACACTTTTTACGTTTCTCTGACGAAGGGCCTGCGCTCAAAACGTTAGACTCCTACGTTCTCTGTTTTGGCAGTATATCTAACCTTACGTACTATATTTCGATTGTTGTTTCAACACAGCCTACGGAGCACGCTACTTTTATTTCACTATTTTGATAAAATCATAGACCAGCAGGGATATTTATATTATGAACAAATTCTCAAAATCGGCTCGTAGAAACCAAACTATTTTTTCTCCAGCCCTTACCCTGTGGCTAAACTTTATTCTGGTTTTATCAAAAGGCCAGTAAAAAGTAGCAAATTATTGATAAGTTTTGTAAATGTGCTACATAACATTGGTAAAATACAATGTTACCTATTTCACATGTTAAATATCAGAAATATAATTCACTCTATAAAAATTAATTTTTCTCAAAAACTGTTCCTGGAAACCTCGTAATTTTGGTATATGTTATCATTTACACTATGATTAACAGTTACGTGCATTTAATATATTTGAAATAAGTTTCGAACGTTGCTGTTCAGCCAAAATAAGATTGTGCAATTATAAAATACATATACTTGTCTATGAAGTTAGTTTAAGAGGAGAAAGGTTTGAAAAGGTCAATGAATCATTCCAATATCTTCCTAAAATGGCTTCAACAATCCAACAAAACAATTCCAAATTGTTTATATGTCCCACCACGATTCCTTCCTTTCATTGGCAGCTGTAGCTATCTAGTAAGCACATATTTTCTTTGTCTTGGATAATGACAGACCAAAGCTTTATCAGGTGGTACAATAAAACATGTATTTGTCTGTCTTCACTTATGCTGTTTCCCTTCCGTAGCTCAGCTGCAAATGACTGATAGTTATTCACAGCTACTATACTACTACTACTTTACGGTTTTAAGTCTTCTTTTCCACAAATAACAAATAGCATTTCTTTAAGAGCAAAGTTGATTAAAGAAAGCACATCCTGGACTGTCACATTTGACTCGTGCAAAGGTGGATTAATAATGGTGTATAAGGTGTTGCCTTCAATCATTTTTTTACGGTACTATCCACTGATGCTACTATCTAAGTAATGTTTGATGTATCCAAGGCCTCTTTTAAGCATTAAAAATATTGACTGTTTTTTTTGCAAGAAATTGTTTAATTGGCTTAACATATATAGAGCAAAACATATTGTATATATAATGTTAAATTAACTGTTATTTTTATGTAATGTCACAACTGACTTACTTTGTCTTAATTCTTCTATCTTTCGTTCTATTTCTACTATATTCTTCTTTTCAATATTTGCAGTTTTGGGTTTCGTTAGAATTTTGGATAGCTGTAGGGGTTAGGATAGGAATGGGGTTTGGGGTAGAATTAGGGGTAAGGTTAGGAGTATTAATGTTTTAGGTAGGGTTCCGAATTGAGATGGAGTTAGGATTTAAGGTGGGGTTTGGGTTAAGGTTTGAGATGGGGTTTAGAGTGGAGTAGGGTATTTTATCTTCTGTATTTATTTTGGCCATGCCATGTTTTATCCCAATTCGAGTTATTTTGCATTGTTTAGGTCTCCAATAATTTCTCACTTTGTGCATGATAACAAGCACTGTTGCAAATATATTTACAAAGTTATTTATTCAGATATTATACCACATTGCACTGCTGGAAAGGTATCCGTTTCGACTGTCCGTCGCAAAGAACGACTCGACATTTTTACTGTTATTGGGGGTTTTCCCTGTTGTTTGGTTCCTGGCATTTATTTCTTGTATTTTTGCCAAATTGATATATAAATAAATAAAACTTCTTTCCTTCTGGCATATACAGCCCCCTTTTCCACTGTAGAAAGCAGCTGTTCACAAAAATAAGCAGGAATACAGCACATTTTATCAACACATTTCTCAAAAATACCTTTCTTTTACAGTCAAACCGGATGTTCTTGGCCGGGAGACCTTGCAATATTGATAGCAACATTGCAATTAGCAAGTTGCTAAAAATTCGCATTTTAAATATCGAACTTCACATAATATGAAGTTCTATTGAAAGTTAGCATTGAAAGTCCGAACAACTAACTCTAAGTAAACTTGTTATGTGAATGCTGTTCTATCACTCGTGTTATGCGAAGTTCCATGTTTAAAATGCGAATTTTTAGCAACTTGCCAAAGAGTCGCTGTGTATCCTTAGCTAGTCAACATTGCAATGTTGCTGTCAATATTGCAAGGTCGCGCGGTAAAGAACATCCGATTTGACTGTAAAAACATTGGATTTTACGGCATTTACCCTGCCGACCGTTTCTTATTGTTTGAAAAAGAGACTGGGCTTAGCGTTTAATTTGGCGCATGCGCAGATAAATTGCACCTATGCTGGTTTTTATATAGACAAATTCCTGCGTAAACGTCACATCCGTCAACTTTAACAGCGAAAAGTCCATGAAGATGAAATTTTCGAAAAGGAAGATATATCACAAATCTTCACAGAAGGTTCCAAATATCCTAAATATGTAAAATCCTCAGTCATGATATCAGCACTTTAAACTTCATTCTCAATTAGCCAATCAGAGAAAAATATTTGGTCATATGTATGAGTTTGAAACCCGGTAAAGATCGCGCAAACTGAATTTATAATTAAGAAATCAGATAATAAACGGCACAAACAAAGAATCGTTTATTCCCACATTTCCTAATAATAAATTCATCGTGTAACCATTGTGTAATCTAATAAGAAATGTTACTTACCTGTTGATGTGGCGCATGCGATGTGTCCATTTTCATCCATAGCAACCGCCGAAACGGTGCCGTGACTTTCTACTTGTATGGGTTTTCCTTTAATATCTCTGTGAATGAAGCGAAGTATGGTATCAACTCTTTCCTTGGCGTTTTCCGTTACAAGTGCCTCGGGCTGTACAATTTCTAAACCGTGATTTTTAGCAAGTTCCAGGGCTCCGTCGTTGGTCATAGCACAGTGTATCGTCTTTTGCATCACGCATTTTGCCACTGACACTGGGTGAGGAAAACGAGACACGGCTATCACTGCGCCTATAAAAATGATGATAGTAATAGTAAAGTGCTTGTGAAATGAAAATTTCAGTTGGAAATAAATAGTTCATATATAAATAAGTTTTGTGGAAACACCACGTAAAATATTTCTTTGCTAAGCTTTCGGCCTGTTGACTCAGGCCTTCATCAGAACAATGAAATATTTTTTGTGTTTCCACAAAACTCATTTATATTACATTATCGCCATGAAAACTTTCAAAGAATTAAATAAACACTTTATTATGTATTTATTGTAATTACATGACCAACTCGAAATTTTTTGTTTCCTCGTTCTACATACAACGTTATTCGGATTATTTTCAAGTCTTCAGGACGACGTTAACTCGTAAAACGGCGAAACCTGTTAGTTGAGTTTGACTTCAAACTATCTTAGAACTCTAAAGCTTTTGGATGTCGAAAAACATACTTTAAGTATTCAATACTACGTAAATGATTCGTGTTTTCTGCTGGATACTGAACTTTAGATTGCCGTCGTCCTAGCTTGCTTATGTGCGTATGTGCTTATGAAATGAAACTTTCGCTAATTTCTTTATTTCATAATATAAAAATATAGAAATCGCTGATATTGCTACATATGCTCACTTTGTTTTTACGTGTTTAGAAAGTGCTTTATTTTTATATTTAAACTTGCCAAACCGTAGCATTTCTTAAGTCGAATTGTCAGCAAAGACTGAGACGAGTAACAATACCTGTGACGTCACAAGGTGGATCAAGACTAAACAAATTTATGATATTGATTCACCGTGTGACGTCAAATAGTTGTTGTGGCCGCGTTATTGTGTTGACGTTTCTCGGCCATAACTATCAACTTTGAACTGAAATATAAAGTGTTTTCCAAAGACGTAAATGTCAAATAAATATATGTACGAATAACTGTGGTTGCTATGGCAACGACGTTTCAAAATGGCTGGTAATTTGCGTTTAAACTAGTTTAATTCGAAAACAACGTGCGTGACCCCCAATTTTTATTTTACTAAAAGTTTTCTTCTAGTATGAGTAATCGTTAGGCCAATTTAAAAAAAATTCTGTAGATCCAAAATATTTTCATAAGAAGAATCACGTTTTTTTTATTTGAAAAATTTTGGATGTACAGAATTTTTTTAAATTTGGTTTATTGACTATACTCGTACTAGAGGAAAACTTTTAATAAAATAAAAAATGGTGTCACCGAAGTTTTTTGCGAATTAACTAGTTTAAACGCAAATTAGCAGCCATTTTGAAACGTCATTGTTGCCATAGCAACCACGGTCACGCACTTTTTCGTTTCAGTTTCTGATTCTCAAAATGCTGTTCTATACAAGACATTTAGTTTCATTCTTTTAACAAAATATCAATGTACAGGATCATGGTTCTGAAACGTGTGTTTTCCACTTTACAAGAAACTGTATGGGGCCACCTTAAGCTTTCTAATAGTGCATGAGGGACGTTGAGAGGTGAGAGGCAGCGCGCTAGCAGCACACGCCACCCGTGCTGCCCGAAGTCATTTTAAGTGATCTTTCCAATATGAAAAACATAATTTTCATGCCATATGCACTTTAAGCAATTCCTTTCGGAAAATGACAAATATTATAAATAAAAAACAAACATGCTCCAAACATGGGATAACCTGTTTCCATGCTGGTTCCATTCATAATCATCGCATCGCATTGAACTTCGCCTCTATCATTCAAAACTGAGCCACGGCCTGCATTGAAATTTGGATCATCCTCCAAGATACGAACGACCTTTTCTACGGCATCAACTGCTGTGCCACCCTACACGTAAAAATATAGATGGTTAATAGAATAGAATAGAATGGAATGGAATGGAATGGAATGGAATGAATGGAATAGAATATAGAATAGAATATAGAATAGAATGTAGAATAGAATGTAGAATAGAATATAGAATAGAATAGAATCGAATCGTATATATATATATATATATATATATATATATATACGAAGGGCATTGAAAGAAGAAGGAAAAATCAAATTAAAAACTTTATTTCATGTTTATATTAAGAGGATATCATGCATTGGTTTTATTTAATACAGCAAATACTTTATTTTCATATGCACAGTATGTTAACGTATTTTACCATGCGAAAGTGGCGGTCCCTCAAAAGTAGCTGCCCCCCTCCCAGACATGCCCTAACAGCGGATAAAACCAAAAGTAAGCGAATCAAAAGCTCCCTCACAGTCACACTCAATAAGTGGAACTCGATTAGTCTCCACTCACCCTCAGTGAGTACGAGATTACACTCACTCTCTAAACACCATTCAATTGAATGGTTGGAGAGTGAGTGTAATCTCGTACTCAGTGAGGGTGAGTAGGGACTCATTGAGTGTTGAGTTGCACTTGTTGAGTGTGAGGGGCCACTCTTTGAGTGTGAGTGAGCTTTTAGAATACAGGCGTAAGGAAAATTGCACTTACTGTTTTCAAAACATGATGGCCTACTTTAACTGACAGTTGTATTGTTTTTTTACACTGTCCAATGAGGTCACCAAGCATTGCACTGTATCCACCTGCTTGAACAATGATACAAGGCGTTTGTCTTCCTCCTTCTGCCATGATATTTAAAAGTAAAAATACATAAATATATATATAGATTGTATATTATATATACGTAGATTGAACTAAATATATATATATATATATAGTTTAATCAAAGAGCCAGCTTTTGGTCCAAAGGTTGTTCCAAATATTAATAGAATAGACAAAACAGGAACGCTTTAAAAACTTTATTTGACGTTTCGGGCACAGCCCTTCTTCAGAATGTTCAAAAAAGGTGTGCCAACCTGAGCACTTAAATACAAGCAGGTTATATGAATATTAAAATATATAAAATAAAATAAAATCACGTAAATTAAGTCCTTTAGGAATAAAGCTATCAAGTTTATATGTCCAGAATGCCTCTCTATCAGTAGGGTTATAAATATCTGTCTTATCTATTATGTTAATTGACAAATCATCAAGACCTTTGTGGGCTGTTTTACTACATATTCGCCTGGCACGTAAGGCCTGGCTGTAAGGTATTGCTCGCTTAACATAATTAGGGTGACAAGATTTTTGAGATTGCTGTAATTACGGCCTCCCTCACCAGCCATAGAAAGGAGTCTAACTTCCAACTGCGAAAGGAACAAGTCCAATGCTGGCTCCGAAACAGGAGGATTCCAAGTTGACTTCTTTCTAAATTTCGAAATAGTTCTTTCATTTTGAACATTAGGTTTATCGTGAAAATATAATTTGCACTTAAGAGATCTGCCAAATTCAGTGACATCCTTTTTTAATTGAAAATAATCAATACTTTTGGAGTAGGGCAAAAATTAAGACCCTTAGAAAGAACACTCAATGTTTGGCAGATCTCTTAAGTGCAAATTATATTTTCACGATAAACCTAAAGTAACTTTACAATCAGTAAGATATTCAAAGCAATTAGAATCAATATAATCAGAATTATGCCAAACTTTAAGTTTATCGGAGATGAGGGAAAAAACCGTACAGCTGGGATCAGACTCAATGCTCTCATAAACAGCCAAATCACTAAGTTGCTCGTATACGCTTCAGCTTTGTAATCTTCGAGATCTAAAACCACCACCGCCGAACCTTTATCAGCTGGTTTAATAACGATATCCTTGTAATTCTTAAGATTATTTAAAGCCAGTCTGTCCGAACTTGAAATAAGTTGGAATGTGTCAAGGATATTCCTGAACAAGCATTACTGGTTACTATTGATGTGGTAGGTCTTTATTCACATATACCGCATGAGGAAGGATTAGAGGCACTTAAAATAGCTCTTGATGGTAGAAATAATTTTAATATTCCTACATCTGAGCTAGTGGATTTGGCATGTATAGTTTTGGAAAATAATTATTTTAAATTTGACGAAAGATCTACCACCAAAAATTAGGTACGATTCTTAGACGATGTATTTATGATTTGGACACATGGCAGGGCGCGTCTTGAAGAATTTTTGACTGCCTTAAATTCGTTTCATGAAATATTAAATTTACCTGGAGTGTCTCCGATTCTTTAGCGTATTTAGATGTACAAGTGTCTTTGTCAGCAGGAGTTATTTCCACTGACTTATATTGTAAACCGACAGACACACATCAGTACTTTCATAAAAAAACTTGTCACCCTAATTATGTTAAGCGAGCAATACCTTACAGCCAGGCCTTACGTGCCAGGCGAATATGTAGTAAAACAGCAGTTTTTAAGGCCAGAACAAGAGATGAAAACCTGGTTTAAGAGGAAGGGCTACCATGATGATTTTTTGAATTCGCAGATTGATAGAGCCGAGCGTATTTCTCGTTCTGAAGCTCTCAGAAGAAAACCATCTTCCAAAAATGATTTTGGTAGACCCTTGGTTTGGATTTTCTTCCCTCTCTTTCTGGAGCTCGCAATATAATTAATGATCTTTATCCTATATTGGTCAGTTCTGCCGGCACTAAGGAGGTTTTTTCTGTGGCGCCGTTTGTTTCATTTCGTAGGCCTAAGAATCTTAAAGATCATTTAGTTCAGGCTAATTTACCCAAACCTATTGAAGTTTCAGGTCCGAAGGGTATGCAGCCATGCGGCAAATCAAGATGCCAAATATGTCGGTTTGTCTCGGGTTCGCATGTCTTTCGAGACTCTGATTCTATAAGCATACTTATTATATTAATTATACCTTTGATTGTGACTCGTCTGGAGTTATTATATTATAAGTTGTAAAAAGTGTAATAAGTTTTATGTAGGTAGTACCATCAACCCTTTCCGTAAGCGATTCAACAATCATAAAAGTTGTTTGAATCTATACGGAAAGAGTCAGCGTGGTATACCAGCGGAGCATTTATATTCGCATTTTTTTTAACAAGACCACAAAGGTCTTGATGATTTGTCAAGTAACATAATAGATAAGACAGATATTTATAACCCTACTGATAGAGAGGGGCATTCTGGACATATAAACTTGATTTTACGTGACTTACGTAAGGACTTAATTTACGTGATTTTATTTAATTTTATTTTATATATTTTAATATTCATATAACCTGCTTGTATTTAAGTGATCAGGTTGGCACACCTTTTTTGAACATTCTGAAGAAGGGCTGTGCCCGAAACGTCAAATAAAGTTTTTAAAGCGTTCCTGTTTTGTCTATTCTATATCTATTATATCTATTATATTCTATATACTATATACTATATACTATATATATATATATATATATATATATATATATATATATATATATATAGACTCGCTCTAAGTTTCTCGCTGGTTTTTAACGGCTGAGATAAGCTTAATTTTCAAAATTACTACGCCAATGAACGTATGAAGTGATTCTTTTTAGAAGCCATTTAAAAACCTTGCAGTACGGGCTGCCCTCCGATAAAGCCCTCCTGCGCGGTTTATAAATATTACATATATATATATATATATATATATATATATATATATATATATATATATATATATATATATTTCTAAAACTCATTAATAATTCATGAGGAAAACACAAAGAAAATCCATGTTTAATGAGTGTCTGTATACGTGATACAGATTCCTCTTGATTTACATAAGTTTTAGCTTTGATTTTCTCGACTTAGACAACGTTTTTTTAGAAAAATTACTACGCCAATGAACTAACCAAATCGGATCGTTTTAGAAGTCATTTACAGAATTCGTGTCCGTTCTGTATCGGGATACAGGCACTCGGCTTCGCCTCGTGTCTGTATACCCCGATACAGAACGGCCACTCATTCTATAAATAGTACATATATATATATATATATATATATATATATATATATATATATAGATTGAAATTCACAGGGGGAGGGGGAGGGGGAGCGGGAGATTAGGGGGAGATTATAGGGAGATTAGAGAGAGACGTTTATTAGAGAGAGACGTTTATTAGAGAGAGACGTTTATTAGAGAGAGACGTTTATTAGAGAGACACGTTTATTAGAGAGACACGTTTATTAGAGGGACACGTTTATTAGAGGGACACGTTTATTAGAGAGACACGTTTATTAGAGAGGGAGAGGTGTTTATAGCACAATTACATGGCAGCTTGGCAGCGGCAAGAACGAAATTTTTGTTTAATAATTTACCTCTTTCTGGCGACTTCTCTTTCTCTCTACAAAAGATTGGATCAAAATTCATTACAAGTTAATTTGTAAAGGAAAGAGCTATAAAAGGAGATTCAAAACATGACGTCACTAAATTGCGCCGGTGTCTTTTTTGATAACATTCAATTCAACTTATTTCCAGAAGCTTACAGACACCTGATTAAAAGACATACGGTACTATGAACACTAACAACACTAGGAGTATAAATACAGGTCCAACTATCGACCATTTTAAGCTATTGATGAAGAAACTAAAACCTTGTGCCAAAACGTTGGGTCTCGCTTTTGACTATTTTGTTCTAGTCAAATATATTCTAGTCAAGAAATCTATTTTACTTTTTGGAAATCATTCTCTGCGGATTCTTTCTTTGGTTTCATTCTTTCTTGTTTGATATATCTTTTAAATATACTTTAAAGTTCCTTTGAAAGAACCATATGAAATAAACTCGCGGTAAAGACTTGCATTCTTTCACTTACGTGATTACATCAGTGATCTCAATAAAACTGGATAGGACATGGGGCCGAATTTAGCGTCCCAGCTGTATGATGACGTGACCACTACCTAGGATGGCCGCCACTAAAATTTCGTAGATTGAAAACAGACAAAAAGAGTTATTTTAAGAAAATTTAAACGAATGTTAGGACACAACAAGTACTCAATAAGGTTTAAGACGCTAATTTCTTGCATCTGTTTCTATTACCGAGCTGTAAGTCCTTTAAATTTCGTTGTTTTTCTTCAGTGCTGACAAAGGAACTTCACGATAATATAAACCGAAAAACAGACTATAAAATATACGAAGAATTTAATTCCAAGTCTTAAATTGTACCTTTAATAGTAATCTTAATGCCTTAACAATATCTCGTGTTCTGTACTTGCCATCTTTTGACTGTATTTGTTGTTAAGCAGTGAAAACTAAACGAACCGGCATTTGTTGTTTGCTTTACGACTTTTACGACTCCCTCAGCACAGAATGCTTAATATTCCTCCCCCCGGATAATCTGACCGTGCTGACGGCAGATTGCTTATGCCAGTCAACTTTGCGATTGTTTGACTGCTGGTCATAGGGAATGCCCTATCCAGTTTATATAGAGATCAGTGGATTACATTCCTTTGCGTTAGGCTTGTTATTGACGCGTCGTTATTTTGGGACCTACGAGCACTCTACTGATTTTGATGGTATATCTTACCTCAGTTTTTCCGCAAGGTTTCTCACTTTTTCTTCATCTCTAATCTTGACAGTCAACATGTCGTTGAAGCGGAGGGTTTTGAATTTTTCTTCTAAACTTTCTTTGAATTTGACGGGCAGACTTTCGTCGAAGACATTCATTGTTGTAGCCGTTTCTGTCGTCGGTTTTGTAGTCAATTTTACAATTTCCGTTGCCAAAGAATCCTTCAGTTTGCCTGATTTGTAGTCATCGTAGAATCGTAGAAAGCTTCTGGGTGTCAGGAAGCGGAGTTTAACAACGAGCGAACCATTTTCAATGTCCACAATGACCGGTTCATCGTGTGGAAATTTGGGATCTCTCAAAGCATTGCGAACAAACCCCCGAAAGATGTAGAACATGCTGACTATACCAGCAGCAGCCACGCTAATTATTTCTAATCTTTCGTTGGTAATCTCTAACTCTAGTGCAGGGTCCATTTTCTGAAGGTTATTTCTATATAACCTATGAATTCAGACAAGTTAATTAGTTTAATTTGACTCAAAACTGACGAAAACATGTTAAGATTTTTGTACTACAATGACAATAACATTGCTTATGGTATATATATGGTATGGTACGGTACGGTACGGTACGGTACGGTACGGTACAGTACCGTACAGTACAGTAGAGTGGTGAATAGTAATGTATAGTATAGTAGTGTATAGTATAGTAGTGTATAGTATAGTATAGTGTCTAGTATAGTGTCTAGCATAGTGTCTAGTATAGTGTCTAGTACAGTGTCTAGTATAGTGTCTAGTACAGTGTCTAGTATAGTGTCTAGTACAGTGTCTAGCATAGTGTCTAGTATAGTGTCTAGTACAGTGTCTAGTATAGTGTCTAGTACAGTGTCTAGTATAGTGTCTAGTACAGTGTCTAGTATAGTGTCTAGTATAGTGTCTAGTATAGTATCTAGTATAGTGTCTAGTATAGTGTCTAGTATAGTGTCTAGCATAGTGTCTAGCATAGTGTCTAGCATAGTGTCTAGCATAGTGTCTAGTATAGTGTCTAGTACAGTGTCTAGTACAGTGTCTAGTACAGTGACTAGTATAGTGTCTAGTATAGTGTCTAGTATAGTGTCTAGTATAGTGTCTAGTATAGTGTCTAGTATAGTGTCTAGTATAGTGTCTAGTATAGTGTCTAGTATAGTGTCTAGTATAGTGTCTTGTATAGTGTCTTGTATAGTGTCTAGTGCAGTGTCTAGTGCAGTGTCTAGTGCAGTGTCTAGTGCAGTGTCTAGTACAGTGTCTAGTACAGTGTCTAGTACAGTGTCTAGTACAGTGTCTAGTACAGTGTCTAGTACAGTGTCTAGTACAGTGTCTAGTATAGTGTCTAGTATAGTGTCTAGTACAGTGTCTAGTACAGTGTCTAGTACAGTGTCTAGTACAGTGTCTAGTACAGTGTCTAGTACAGTGTCTAGTATAGTGTCTAGTACAGTGTCTAGTACAGTGTCTAGTATAGTGTCTAGTATAGTGTCTAGTATAGTGTCTAGTACAGTGTCTAGTACAGTGTCTAGTACAGTGTCTAGTATAGTGTCTAGTACAGTGTCTAGTACAGTGTCTAGTATAGTGTCTAGTATAGTGTCTAGTATAGTGTCTAGTATAGTGTCCAGTACAGTGTCTAGTATAGTGTCTAGTACAGTGTCTAGTATAGTGTCTAGTACAGTGTCTAGTACAGTGTCTAGTACAGTGTCTAGTATAGTGTCTAGTACAGTGTCTAGTATAGTGTCTAGTACAGTGTCTAGTACAGTGTCTAGTATAGTGTCTAGTATAGTGTCTAGTATAGTGTCTAGTATAGTGTCTAGTATAGTGTCTAGTATAGTGTCTTAGTATAGTGTCTAGTATAGTGTCTAGTATATACAGTATAGTGTCTAGTATAGTATAGTATTGTGTCTAGTATAGTATAGTATAGTATAGTATAGTATAGTATAGTATAGTATAGTATAGTAATATAGTATAGTATAGTATAGTATAGTATAGTATAGTATAGTATAGTATAGTATAGTATAGTATAGTATAGTATAGTATAGTATAGTATAGTATAGTATAGTATAGTATAGTATAGTATAGTTATAGTATAGTATAGTATAGTATAGTATAGTATAGTATAGTATAGTATAGTATAGTATAGTATAGTATAGTATAGTATAGTATAGTATAGTATAGTATAGTATAGTATAGTATAGTATAGTATAGTATAGTATAGTATAGTATAGTATAGTATAGTATAGTATAGTATAGTATAGTATAGTATAGTATAGTATAGTATAGTATAGTATAGTATAGTATAGTATAGTATAGTATAGTATAGTATAGTATAGTATAGTATAGTATAGTATAGTATAGTATAGTATAGTATAGTATAGTATAGTATAGTATAGTATAGTATAGTATAGTATAGTATAGTATAGTATAGTATAGTATAGTATAGTATAGTATAGTATAGTATAGTATAGTATAGTATAGTATAGTATAGTATAGTATAGTATAGTATAGTATAGTATAGTATAGTATAGTATAGTATAGTATAGTATAGTATAGTATAGTATAGTATAGTATAGTATAGTATAGTATAGTATAGTATAGTATAGTATAGTATAGTATAGTATAGTATAGTATAGTATAGTATAGTATAGTATAGTATAGTATAGTATAGTATAGTATAGTATAGTATAGTATAGTATAGTATAGTATAGTATAGTATAGTATAGTATAGTATAGTGTCTGGTATAGTATAGTGTCTGGTATAGTCTAGTATAGTGTCTGGTATAGTCTAGTATAGTGTCTGGTATAGTATAGTCTAGTATAGTGTCTGGTATAGTCTAGTATAGTGTCTGGTATAGTCTAGTATAGTGTCTGGTATAGTCTAGTATAGTGTCTGGTATAGTATAGTCTAGTATAGTGTCTGGTATAGTATAGTCTAGTATAGTGTCTGGTATAGTCTAGTATAGTGTCTGGTATAGTCTGGTATAGTGTCTGGTATAGTGTCTAGTCTAGTATAGTGTCTAGTCTAGTATAGTGTCTAGTCTAGTATAGTGTCTAGTCTAGTATAGTGTCTAGTCTAGTATAGTGTCTAGTATAGTGTCTAGTCTAGTCTAGTCTAGTCTAGAGTCTAGTCTAGGGTCTAGTCTAGAGTCTAGTCTAGAGTCTAGTCTAGAGTCTAGTCTAGAGTCTAGTCTAGAGTCTAGTCTAGAGTCTAGTCTAGAGTCTAGTCTAGAGTCTAGTCTAGAGTCTAGTCTAGAGTCTAGTCTAGAGTCTAGTCTAGAGTCTAGTCTAGAGTCTAGTCTAGAGTCTAGTCTAGAGTCTAGTCTAGAGTCTAGTCTAGAGTCTAGTCTAGAGTCTAGTCTAGAGTCTAGTCTAGAGTCTAGTCTAGAGTCTAGTCTAGAGTCTAGTCTAGAGTCTAGTCTAGAGTCTAGTCTAGAGTCTAGTCTAGAGTCTAGTCTAGAGTCTAGTCTAGTCTAGAGTCTAGTCTAGAGTCTAGTCTAGTCTAGTCTAGTCTAGTCTAGTCTAGTCTAGTCTAGTCTAGTCTAGTCGAGTCTAGTCGAGTCTGGCATTCGTTTATTTCTCTGCAGTCGCATTCCTTGTCGTTGTTAGAGGTCGTTTGTCTTTGTGAAAAAATGCGGGAATTGTGTTTGTTGATGATTTTCTTCATGTTCTCCATGCAGCTGTAACTCACCTTCACGTTGTTGCGGTTAAAGATTTTGTGAAGTGGGTGCGATTTAGGAAAATGTCTGTCAACGAGACTTGAGAATTTTTCCCACGTATGGGGGGTTGAACCACGTAATGTTCTTTCGTCGTTTGCGTTGATTAGTGGTGTGTTTGGCGGTGTCTTGATTTTCATACGTTAGATTAGTGTTGTAGTTGCCGCGTTTTAGGGCGTCTTCATAGATGGTTAATGCTGTTTGAAATGTTGGTTGATCACATGATAACTTCGATATTTTATTGATTGATTTGGGTAGTGGGGTTGGAATTTTCCGTTTTCGAGATTGAAAGAAAGTTGACTATTTGGTTTGTTTGTGCTGTGATCTTTAGACCAAGGTCGCCGAACATTTTTGTCAGATCTTTTCTTGCTTCATCTGTCATTCTGCAGCTTGTGCTTTTCAGCGCGGCTAGCCCATCATCTCCGTAAAGACCGATCGATGTTTTCTTTCCCAAATCTTTCTTCTAAATTGCTTAAGATGAAGACCGACAAGTTCGCAAATCTCCACTCCGTCGAAACTTTGTGACGTCGAACGTTGATGAACTTTCACTTTTAATCCAGGCTTTCTCTTTAGTGAACAACAGTGACTTTCGCGCGTGCCTTATAACTTTGATTTACTGGTCAGGAATTTCGGTTTTCTTGCTTGTCCAAACTTGCTAAAGCTCTATTCAAAAGGACTCCTAATATAGAGGAATAAAAGTCGACGATGTCGAACGAAAGAAAGAAAGGTGGACTTTTTTTGTCGACCATTCAATTACTGTATCGGTGCTTCTCCATTGATTTACTTTGGTTAAGGATCGAATTTTTGTGTTGATTTCATCAAGCAAAATTTTGCTAACTTTGCCAAGGTCGCTTTTTGCTGGATTGATTAACCGGCATCTTGGGTGATAAAACACACAAAATCTTTAACCGCAACAACGTCAAGGTGACGTTTCAAGTGGAGTCCTTCATCAGTGTAAAATGTAGAGTGCTGCGTTGGCAGTGTTTTAGATAGAGCAAAGTGAAATGGTAGTAAACTGCCGAGAATAGTTTTGATAACGAAATACTGAGGGGTTTTTTATTTGCAGTTGCTTTCCTTGTCGTTGTTAGTGGTCGTTTGTGAAAAAATGCCGGAATTGTGTTTGTTGACGATGTTTTTCATGTTCTCCATGCAGCTGTAACTCAGTATTTCGTTATCAAAACTATTCTCGGTAGTTTACCGCCTACGCAGCACTTTACATTTTACACTGATGAACGACTCCACTCGAAACGTCAGTGTTTCATTATCAAAACTATTCTCGGCAGTTTACCACCATTTCACTTTGCTCTATCAGTAAAAAGGCTGCCAGTACCCCGCCGTTTTTTTACAGACATTCGTATTTTGCCGTTGCGTAATGAAATTAGACTTGACAACTGTTTTGTCAACATGACGGGGCTACAGATTTGAAGCAGTTCTCAATCAACCCAACCCATGCAGTTGCGGTCCCCACAACCTTTTCCATATACAACTGTCGTACGTCGAGGACTATCCATCATATATGAGGACCGAACTTTGCCTCAAATAGGAGAATTTTCATTTCTTCTTAATTATACAAAATATTTTCGTCGTTTAAACGATTGATAATTGATATACACAAACGTAATAGAATCAAGCGTTTGAATCATTGTTAGAAAAACATTGAGATTATCAATAGGTCATTAATTCTAAACCAAATTCTCTATTTGCTCTGTGCTTACCAATCTCTGCTACTTTCTGAGATTGTAGATGGTAAACTATTTAGCTATCAAAATTATACGTAAATACAACGTCTATACAAGTGAAAGGTTTTAGTATATAGAACTTGAAAGGAAATACATACAGATCTTTCCCCCTCTTGTTTCTAAGCAGAGGTTTGATTTTTTTCTTCTTCTTGAATCAATTTTACACCAGCAGTGCAAACGATCCTGTCACGTATAAGGGATGGGCGCAATGTCTCTTCGAACCTCGAACCTCTCTACATGTATGGAATTTTTCGTTAATTGTACAGAAGTAGACTGCTGCGTTCATTGTCTTGATACTTGGAACTTGTGAGAGTTCCTGGTATCTGGAATTTTTTTCTGTATTAGGTTCTATAGATATACATTAACAAACGATAAAAAGGCTTGAAAGGGCACGCCCAGGCGTGCTTGTATCTACTGCGTTTAACCCTTTGACTCCTATTGTCGACCGATTTCTAAAGCTACAACGTAGGCGCAGAAGTCGATTAGGGTTCAAATACAAAACTTTCTCATGTCTTCCCCTATTTTCCCATGCCCAAGTATGGTAGGACTGAACACACGAAAGGTATTGCAATGTTTTTAGACCCATGCATTGCAAGTTGACGCCATGGGCAAATTTTTCGACAATATTTAATTGAAAATAATTATAAATATAATTATAAAACCACCAATTTCGACGCCTTGCAATTCCTGCTTGAACTGTTGAAATTATACCCTCTTAAATGTAATCTCTATCAGCTTTTAAGATATCATTATTTAATTACTACTATTCTTCTTTGGAAAACACTTATAACGTAGATGACCCTCGTTCGTGGAAAACGATTTGCATAAAATGTAATCGAGCACGTGACTTATCTAAAACCCTTTCACGTTGTTTCTAGCTTGATGTCTGTATATGTAACTTTGTAAATATGTTTCTTTAGCTCGAATTTATTTGGGACCACAGTAATTGGCCAAAAGCTGTTGTGGTTATCCCGCCACCGTCTTATATTATGTTTTATTGTATAACTTTGTTCAGTTCGTGTTTGTATAATAATATGTAAATTGTGGTAAAGCTTATAAAATAAAAAGAAAGAAAGAAAAATAATAAAATAAATAAATAAATTAAACATTTTGTGGATGAAAGAACGCTCGACCATTATAAATAAATACAAATAAATAGTTTACAAGTAATAAATAGGTGAACTGAATAGGTGAGTGTTAACTGAATATCGTAATTAATCGAACATTCGAACTTCAAAGCAAATTTCGATATCAACATCTGAATTTGGAAACGTAATTAAAAACTTGACAACGAACTTCCGAGCCCGCGCACTGAAAAGTGAGCTGAAATCAACAACAAGACGCCTGGCTCAGGCGTTTACTCGGGCTACATACTGGCAAGTACGCGGAGCTGGAATCGAAGGGTAAATGTGGTACATACTTCACACTGGTGAACATATTTACGATCAACTGATCACGAGAGTTGTCAGCCACACCACTGTTAAATAAACTACAAAGTCAGCCAGTCACTTCCGAAAGCTACCAACAGCGTGTAGGAACACCGTGATCAAAAGGCAAAGCTGTCAACTTTTTGTCCAACTTACTCCAAAAGCGAAAGGAGCACAGGTCTTACAACATGTTTCAGGGCCTCACTTAGTCACACGGCTATAACAACTCACTGGAAGCATGAATAATAGCGGAAGTAAAATGCGCCAAAATGCAACACCGTGAGAGCCGAAACCGGCCCGAGTAATAACCGCAGACTAGCTGCATGATTTCAGCTTGAGCTTTAAGTTGTATAGGCAAAAGTGATTTTTTTTTCTGCAGTTAAGTTGCTTTTTGGAGTTGAGCCATGATTGGAGCTTGCTCTGTTGTTCAAATCCGCGTATCAATTTATTGTATACGAAAGCTTATTAAAACTAAAACTAAAACTTTATTTTTGGAATGCTTTTGTGTATTGTTATTTGTTTTCACTCTTTTGAATGAATGGAACAATTAGATAAAGCAATCTGTAGAGGCGTATCGCTTTTCTATTTCTCTGGAAAGTTCGGAAAAAAGCAAGATATATAGTAACAGGAAATACTTTGTGGCAAAAGGTGACAAATGAACCTGCACAAAGAAAGCTCTGATGAAGGCCTTAGTCAACCGGTCGAAAGCTCAGCATTGAATAATAAACCGCAAATTGCTATTTCTATTACATCTAGAATCGCGTTAAGGTCTCCGTTGAGGTTTGCAGGGTCATTTCAGTAAAGCGCTCTCAATTCGTCAGAATTTATGCCACAAAAATAAAATAGATATCGCTGGAATGCTATTAATTTGTAGAATACAATGGTGTATTTGATTTTGGAATTGCAATGAACACAAACCAATAATAGTTGTGAATTTTTAAATTAAAACCAGAGGGCTTCACTCGGGGCATGGGGTGTTGAACCACGTAATGTTCTTTAGTCGTTTGCGTTGATTATTGGTGTGTTTGGCGGTGTCTTGATTTTCATACGTTAGGTTAGTGTTGTATAGTTGCTGCGTTTTAGGGCATCTTCATAGATGGCTAATGCTGTTTGAAATGTTGGTTGATCATATGATAACTTCGATATTTTTTTGATTGATTTGGGTAGTGGGGTTGGAATTTTCCGTTTTCGAGATTGAAAGAAAGTTGACTATTCTTTGGTTTGTTTGTGGTGTGATCTTTAGACCAAGGTCACCGAACATTTTTGTCAGATCTTTTCTTGCTTCATCTGTCATTCTGCAGCTTGTGCTTTTCAGCGCGGCTAGCCTATCATCTCCGTAAAGACCGATGTTTTCTTTCCCAAATCTTTCTTCTAGATGCTTAAGATGAAGACCGACAAGTTCGCAAATCTCCGCTCCGTCGAAACTGCCCTTTCGCTTTCTCTTTAGTGAACAACAGTGACTTTGCGCGTGCCTTATAACTTTGATTTATTGATCAGGAATTTCGGTTTTCTTGCTTGCCCAAACTTGCTAAAGCTCTATTCAAAAGGACTCCTAATATAGAGGGATAAAAGTCGACGATGTCGAACGAAAGAAAGGTGGACTTGTTTTTGTCGACCATTCAATTACTGTATCGGTGCTTCTCCATTGATTTACTTTGGTTAAGGATCGAATTTTTGTGTTGATTTCATCAAGCAAAATTTTGGCAACTTTGCCAAGGTCGCTTTTTGCTGGATTGATTAACCGGCATCTTGGGTGATAAAACACACTATACTAATCAACGCAAACGACGAAGGAACATTACGTGGTTCAACCCTCCATGCAGTAAGAACGTAAAAACAAGCGTGGGAAAAAAGTCTCGTTGACAGACTTTTTCCTAAATCCCACCCACTTCACAAAATTTTTAACCATGCACAACAACGTCAAGGTGACGTTTCGAGTGGAGTCCTTCATCAGTGTAAAACGTAGAGTGATGCGTTGGCAGTGTTTTAGATAGAGCAAAGTGAAATGGTGGTAAACTGCCGAGAATAGTTTTGATAACGAAATACTGAGTGTTTTTTTATCTGCAGTTGCTTTCCTTGTCGTTGTTAGTGGTCGTTTGTGGAAAAAATGCGGCAATTGTGTTTGTTGACGATGTTCTTCATGTTCTCCATGCAGCTGTAACTCAGTATTTCGTTATCAAAACTATTCTCGGCAGTATCTAAAACACTGCATGCCTATACGCAGCACTTTACATTTTACACTGATGAACGACTCCACTCGAAAGGTCAGTGTTTCATTATCAAAACTATTCTCGGCAGTTTACCACCATTTCACTTTGCTCTATCTAAAACGCTGCCTATACCCAGCCGGTTTTTTACAGACATTCGTATTTTGCCGTTGCGTAATGAAATTAGACTCGACAACTGTTTTGTCAACATGACGGGGCTACAGATTTGAACTCATTTCTCCAACTGAAGCAGTTCTCAATCAACCCAACCCATTGCAGTTGCGGTCCCCACAACCTTTTCCATATGCAACTGTCGTACGTCGAGGACTATCCATCATATATGAGGACCGAACTTTGCCTCAAATTGGACAATAAATGCCAATAATTTGCCAAAAATTGGACAATAATTATACAAAATATTTTCGTCGCTTGATAATTGATATACACAAACGTAATGAATCAAGCGTTTGAATCATTGTTAGAAAAACATTGAGATTATCAATAGGTCATTAATTCTAAACCAAATTCTCTATTTGCTATGTGCTTACAAGTCTCTGCTACTTTCTGAGATTGTAGATGGTAAACTATTTAGCTATCAAAATTATACGTAAATACAACGTCTATACAAGTGAAAGGTTTTAGTATATAGAACTTGAAAGGAAATACATACAGATCTTTCCCCCTCTTGTTTCTAAGCAGATGTTTGATTTTTTTCTTCTTCTTGAATCAATTTTACATCAGCAGTGCAAACGATCCTGTCACATATAAGGGATGGGCGCAATGACACTTCGAACCTCGAACCTCTCTACATGTATGGAATTTTTCGTTAATTGTACAGAAGTAGACTGCTGCGTTCATTGTCTTGATACTTGGAACTTGTGAGAGTTCCTGGTATCCGGAATTTTTTCCTGTTCTATAGGTTCTATAGATATACATTAAAAAACGATAAAAAGGCTTGAAAGGGCACGCCCAGGCGTGCTTGTATCTACTGCGTTTAACCCTTTGACTCCTATTGTCGACCGATTTCTAAAGCTACAACGTAGGCGCACAAGTCGACTAGGGTTCAAATACAAAACTTTCTCATGTCTTCCCCTAAAATCTAATCTCTATCAGCTTTTAAGATATCATTATTTAATTACTACTATTCTTCTTTGGAAAACAGTTATAACGTAGGTGACCCTCGTTCGTGGAAAACGATTTGCATAAAATGTAATCGGGCACGTGAGTTATCTAAAACCCTTTCACGTTGTTTCTAGCTTGATGTCTGTATATGTAACTTTGTAAATATGTTTCTTTTGCTTGAATTTATTTGGGACCACAGTAATTGGCCAAAAGCTGTTGTGGTTACCCCGGCACCATCTTATATGATGTTTTATTGTATAACTTTGTTCAGTTCGTGTTTGTATAATAATAGGTAAATTGTGGTAAAGCTTATAAAATAAAAAGAAAGAAAGAAAAATAATAAAATAAATAAATAAATTAAACATTTTGTGGATGAAAGAACGCTCGACCATTATAAATAAATACAAATAAATAGTTTACAAGTAATAAATAGGTGAACTGAATAGGTGAGTGTTAACTGAACATCGTAATTAATCGAACATTCGAACTTCAAAGCAAACTTCGATATCAACATCTGAATTTGGAAACGTAATTAAAAACTTGACAACGAACTTCCGAGCCCGCGCACTGAAAAGTGAACTGAAATCAACAACAAGACGCCTGGGTCAGGCGTTCACTCGGGCTACGTACTGGCAAGTACGCGGAGCTGGAATCGAAGGGTGAATGTGGTGCATACTTCACACTGGTGAACATATTTACGATCAACTGATCAAGAGAGTTGTCAGCCACACCACTGTTAAATAAACTACAAAGTCAGTCAGTCACTTTCGAAAGCTACCAACGTGTATCAACTTGATCAAAAGGCAAAGCTGTTCAACTTTTTGTCCAACTTATACTCCAAAAGCGAAAGGAGCACAGGTCTTACAACATGTTTCACGGCCTCACTCAGTCACACGGCTAACAACTCACTGGAAGCATGAATAATAGCGGAAGTAAAATGCGCCAAAATTCAACACCGTGAGAACCGAAACCGAAACCTAGACTCGGCCTACCACAGATAGCCCGAGTAATAACCGCAGACTAGCCGCATGATTTCAGCTTGACCTTTAAGTTGTATAGGCAGAAGTGATTTTTTTATGCAGTTTAATTGCTTTTTGGAGTTGAGCCATGATTGGAGCTTGCTCTTTTGTTCAAATCCGCGTATCAATTTATTGTATACGAAAGCTTATTAAAACTAAAACTAAAACTAAAACTTTATTTTTGGAATGCTTTTGTGTATTGTTATTTGTTTTCACTCTTTTGAATGAATGGAACAATTAGATAAAGCAATCTGTAGAGGCGTATCGCTTTTCTATTTCTCTGGAAAGTTCGGAAAAAAGCGGCAAAAGATGACAAATGAACCTGCACAAAGAAAGCTCTGATGAAGGCCTTAGTCAACATGTCGGAAGCTCTGCATTCAATAATAAACCACAAATTGCGATTTCTATTTCATCTAGAATCACGTTAAGGTCTCCGATAAGGTTTGCAGGCTCATTTCAGTAAAGCGCTCTCAATTCGTCAGAATTTATGCCACAAAAACAAAATAGATATCGCTGGAAAGCTATTAATTTGTTAGCCTGCGGGCAGACTTCCCCCGTTTCCGTTCCCACGTCTGCACGCAGGCTATTAATTTGTAGAATACAATGTTGTATTTGATTTTGGAATTGCGATCAACACAAACCAATAATAGTTGTGAATTTTTAAATTAAAACCAGAGGGCTTCACTCGGGGCGACTCAAGTATAAAGCGTTTTATTTTGTTCAAAATCTTTTTTTGCAATTTAATTCCGAGATAAAGTTCCAGCAAAACGGTGTCAGTGCTTTTTGATATGTCGAGTTTTGCTGATTTTATTGACCTTGCGACCAACATTCAGACAAAATAAGTCATTAAATCGAAACCATGCAATAAATAAATAAAGAAACGCTGAGAGAAATTTATCTCGGAATCAAACTGCGAAATTTTTTTTGAACAAAATCAAACGCTTTGTTCTTAAGTAGCCCCCGAGTGAAGCCCTCTGGTTTTACTTGAAAAATATTATTGGCTTGTGTTTATCGCAAAATCAAAGACAACATTGTATTCTGCAAATTAATAGCTTTCTAACGATATCTATTTTATTTTTGTTGAATAAATTCTGACGAATTGAGAGCGCTTTACCGACGAAATGACCCTGCAAACCTTAACGAAGACCTTACCGCAGCAATCTTTCGATATACAGTTTTGGTAACGAATTACTGACGTTTGATTTTCAAGCGGAGCTCTTCATCAGAGTAAAAATGTCAGAGTAAATTTAAAAATGTCACATTTTATTCCGATAAAAGGGCTCTGCTTGAAAGGTCAGCGTTTTAGATAAAGCAAAGTGGAGAGGTGGTAAACTGCCGAGAATAGTTTTGATAATGAAAATTATCAAAACTATTCTCGGCAGTTTACCACTTCTCCACTTTGCTTTATCTAAAACGCTGCCTATGCCCAGCACTTTTTTTACATATCAAGACATTTGTATTTTGCCGTTGCGTAATGAAATTAGACTTGACAACTGTTGCATGACGGGGCTACAGATTTGAACTAATTTCTCCAACTAAAGCAGTTCTCAATCAACTCAACCCATTGCAGTTGCGCTCCCCACGACCTATTTCATACAACTGTCGTACGTCGAGGGCTATCCATCGTATATGAGGACCGGACTTTGCATCAAATAGGAGAATTTTAATTTCTTCTTAATTATGCAAAATATTTTCGTCGCTTAAACGATTAATAATTGATATATACACAAACGTTTGTGTATCGAATTGATCATTGAGATTATTAATAGGTCATTAATTCTAAACCAAATTCTCTATTTGCTCTGTGCTTACCAATCTCTGCTGCTTTCTAAGCTTGTGGATGGTAACGTATTTAGTTATCAAAATTATACGTAAATACAACGTCTATACAAGTGAAAGGTTTTAGTATATATAGAACTTGAAAGGAAATACATACAGATCTTTTCCCCTCTTGTCCCTAAGCAGAAATTTGACTTTTTCTTCTTCCTGGAGCAATTTTACACTAGCAGTGCAAACGATGCTGCCACATATAAGGGATGTGCGTAATGGCACTTCGAACCTCGCAGGGTTAGTAATTAAAAGCTACATTTATGGAATTTTTTCTTTGGTTGTATAGAAGTAGACTGCTGCGTTCATTGTCTTATTCTTGGAACTAGTTAGAGTTTCTGGCATCCGGAAAATCGCATTTGTTTTGTTCTATAGCATCTATAAGTTCTATAAATATATACATTAAACGATAAAAGGGATAAAAAATACGCCCAGGCATGTAGGCACTGCGTAGGCAGTGTTGAAACAACAATCGAAATATAGTAAGATTAGATATATTGCTGAAACAAAAAAGGTAGGAGTCTAACGTTTCGAGTGAAGATCCTTCGTCAGAGAGAAGCGTAAAGAGTGTAAACAAACAACGAGCTTATATAAGAAGGATAATCGTGTGACCAAAAATAAGCCATTCAGATAAAAATAACAATAACCAATTAATAATGAGATGCGAAAAAAATTAGCCAATCAAAGCAAAATAACAATAACAAATCAATAATGAGATGCGTAAGACATTTGGTATTCTCGCCGTCGATGAGCAAAAAAAAGGAGGGAGGGTGTAAAACGGATGAGCAAGAGTAAAAAACTAGATAAATTAATTAAGTGAAAACACTGTCTATGTCGGCCCTTGCTAAACAAAAACAGCATCTTCAGAAGTGTTAAATAAAAGAAGAAAAAAAGATAAATGAAGTGAAAACACTGTTTATGTCCGCCTTCGCTCGAAACGTTAACTCCTACGTTCTCTGTTTCGGCAGTATATCTAACCCTACCATATTTCGACTTTAGTATTTTACTCTGGCTACGCCAGAATATTTCACTCTGCACGGCTAACGCCAGACGATTTTACTCATCAAGGGAAGACCCCTGGTAGTCAAGGAGTTAAAAACCTATCTCATTGCTTAACCATTTGACTCCTAAGCACGCATGTAGATTGTAGACGCATTTTTGATATTTTACTCTGGCTAACGCCAGACGATTTTACGCTGCCTAACGCCAGAGTATTTTACTCGTCAAGGGAAGAGTTAATGCCTATAGCTACTAAGGTAAAAAAATACTAAAGCTGCATTGACTTATGAAATAGTTCTTTTGGCTTCGGTGGTTTGTTTTATTTATTTATTTATTACACTTTCACCTGTATAATATATACAAGTATGGATCGTTTTCACTCACGTGATTTGTGGCCCCGTTGGGGGTGGTGAAACATTACGAAATATTTGAATAAGAATAGAGTTAAATTCCCATAGGATAAAGATTGTGAGGATAAAGATTGTGCACCAATATGGCCGCTATTTCATTGTTTCTGTGCACCAATATGGCCGCCGTGACGTGCGATGAAAACCAGGCTCCAATTTAAGTACACCCCGGCTTATTACAACCAAGAAACACAAATATAATACATAAAATGATGAAGGTCAGTAGCAGCCAGGTCTTGAAGAGAGTACGCTTCGGGAGGAACAGCATTTTAAACAGATAGACTTCCAGGTCCAAAAGTTATCAATCAATCAATCAATCAATCAATCACAGAATCTTTTGACCCGTTCACACGATCCGATTTGTCGGATTCGATTTCTCTCCGATTTCAAAATCGGATCGTGTGAACACCTTTAAACATAGATATAGGAGGTATAGATTGAGTCGAATAGATCAGTAGATAGTAGAAATACTTTTGTTAACCCTTTGAAGCCTGGATCTCTCCCTGTGCTCAATAAAATCCTCTAGTATTAACCAGAATAAAACACCAAAGACTCGTCTTCAGGCTTCAAAGGGATACGATACTTTTGTTTATTGTTGACGTAGATTGCTAAATTCAGCAAAACACTGCCCCACGACTGCTGATTAACTCTGCATGGTGAATGGCTTTAATTGCCAACCAAAACTATCAAAAACACTTCTGTCTTGAATGTATTCTTATTTTCTGTTAATTCAAAGCAGTAATTTTCTCAAAGAAAACTCCGCCTTGGCTGTCGCCAACTTGGTCACTTCAGACGCCATCTTCGTTTTGCCCGTTTGAGCCGCCATTTTGGAGCTACACAGTGGGGAAATTATCGAAACAGTGATCCTGTTGCGAGTCCGCAATCTATACCTCCTATATATCTATGCCTTTAAAGTGGCCTTTCGACAGTCTGACCTGACAGTCCGAAAAATCGGATGGAAACAGAACCTGCTCTATTTTCATCCGACAACATGAAAAGAAGCCGACTATCCCCAGACTTTTCACTCGCCATAATAATAGTCCTACCCTAAATTTAGACTTGAAACCTCGAAGGTATCGGTATCCATCCTCAAATATCTTCGATAACTTTCTTCATCTTCCAGTCTACTCAGTTCTTGGACAAGGCCATTAGAAGCGCCCTTCTCGTTCCTTGTCGCAATCCAACTTTTTCCACACCAAGCGGGGTTTTTTTGTTTCACGTTGTTTTTTCTTCTTCACAGCACAGGCAAGTAGCAATGCAGCAGCCGCAATTTTACGGTCTGCCATTTTAAGACATCGAGACTTTGTTTATGTAACTAGCCAATCATCTCGTGTTTAAGGTAATCCGTCCCATTCCCTTCCCTTTCAAACAGGTCTGCCAGGCCCTCGTTGCATCATGAACAGGACACATATGGTTTCCGGCCACTGTCCGACAAACGAGAGTCCGAGTTATTTTAATTATGTGACCCCAGTGGCGTAGCCAGGATTTTTTGTCAAGGGGGGCCAGGAAAAATCTAGGGGGGCCCAGCTTAACTGAGGCATATGAAGCCAAATTTTCTCAGGGGGGCCAGCACTTTTGCCAGGGGGGGGCGGCCCCCCGGCCCCCCTTCTGGCTACGCCACTGTGTGACCCGTCAGGAAATTCCGTCTAAACTCTCTTACAGATGAAGAAACCAGTATGTTTTAGAATTACCAACCTTCTGCCCATAGTATTTTTAGCGACAAAAATAAAATGAATTGAAGGAAAATTATCTGCCGAACAAAAGCAAATATTTCGACGGTCAGGAAAGTACAGGTTTTTCTTCTTATTTTTTGTTTTATTTAGCTATCGAAGACTGTCAGCTGACCAAAAGTTAATGAAATTATAATATTAGTTTTGTTAAATTGTAGGCGTAGCGTAAATAAATATTCAAGTTTCAGTTGTTGTGGAAACCGAAAAGGTATAAACCCAAGAGTCTCCTGGTTTGCATTTTCGTTGATTAGTCCGGCCGAAAGTTGACAAAGTTCAACCGTAATTGCTTTTTTCAACAATTCCTTCATTTTAAAGCTAGGGTTCGTATGTCATAAGTCTTCAATGTCCTTCAAAATATTCGGATATAGTCATGGATTATTAATGGTAGTTAATTATGCAAAATTATTCCGTGCCAAGTTTTGCCAAATTTTTTACACGATCTTGCAGGCCCTAAAAAAGACGTGTGTGACCTGTCCATGATGCAACGAGGGCCTGCGGAGGAGGCAGCAAACAGGTCACCTCAGAAAAAGATCTGACAAGTAAAATCGGATCGTGTGAACAGGAATCCAACAGTCGGATCCGATTAATCTTCTGGCCCTGTCTTTCCGTTGTTGCCTTGGCTTACCATAACTTGCCTATAATTTTACCTTACCTTAAATACTAAATATATACAAGGTGTAACATGTTTAGTTTATTTATTTATTTATGTGTTATCTTGTAATGAATATAAGAAACCGACTAATCAGTCTATTTATTGTAAATTTCTTTTTGTCTTTTTTGCAGTAAATGGTAACTATATTGTACTAAATACATGTACTTTGACAACAATACAACACATTTTCAAGAAAAAAGGAAGACGAGATAATTGAAAACAAGTAAGTTGGTGTATTGGATGGCGAATATCATGAGGGGCACTGAACTCTATATATAATTATACAATACCCTGGTTCCTATGCGTGTTTTCATTGGTTGTTGGCCAGTGATCTATTAGAAGATAGACACATGGACACCTCAGATCACGTCAGCTGACTTGCTTTTCTCCTTTTTCGTGCCTCAAATCCGGCAAGAGTTTCGATAAAAAGCTTTTAAATTATTGTATTGTATAAAACAAATAGATTCCATATCTTGTTGGCTTTTCAGTTATAGATGCACAGAAGACGTAACTGCACAACGTGGTAAGAACATCAGTGACACTCGACTGCGTTTCGTGGGCCACTTTTTTGTTCTCGCCATGTTGTGACGTCATCTGTGCATCTACAACTGAACAGACAACGGCAAAATGGCATCTATTTGTTAACTGGATTGTTCGTCCTTTATTTATGGTCAGCAGTAAACATTTTGAAGCCACTGGCGGCCATAGTGGTACTCCAGGTCAAGTGTGCATTGCGGGCGTAAGACTTTAGTAAGAGTTTACCGGGGGAGTCGGAAAAGCCGTAAAACAATTGTCAAATAGTGCAAATTTACTGTTACCACTTTATACCACTTGAAAACAGAAGGAAAATAATATTCCTTACTAGAATTGTTCAAGAGGGTTGCATATTTAAAACTTGTGCTGGAGGGATGGGTGCTTTTCTGAAGTGAGCGCTTAGAGCATGCATGGGTTCTTATTTGAGGAAATACGGTTAAATATATTTATAAAACATAAAGAGTTTGTTAAGTTGGGTGGCTGATCTGATACATGTAATGCGTAGTCATACGTTTTCTTGGCTAAGATGGATGGTGTGGCTTTCATTTAGCTCCATACCATATTTTAGTTCGTTGTCTTTTATTGAAGCCCAAACCATCACTTTAGTGTTGAAAGCCTTTCCGAAATTTCCGTGTCGATCAATGACAATCGCGCCACCATATCCAAGATCGACACTTTTTTCCATCTTTTTCAAGGCTTCTTCAGCAGACCTCTAGCAAAGTGCAAAAATATGTACGCTTTCAAGGGGGCTCGTGTACCTACAGTACTCTGTTTTGTGCCTGAGCTGGCTAAAAACTACCCTTTTATTGTTTTACTCTGTCTCTAACACCAGACAATTTTACTCATCAAATGGAGAACCAATCTCGTACCCAGAGCCTTCGCCGACACATAAACTAAATGTTTTCACTGTGTCGAACACCAGACAATTTTACTCGTCAAAGGGTGAACCCTCAGACATCCTAGACAGCAATAGGATTAACAAGTGATTAAACCTTTTCTGCCTGAGCCAGCCAAAATCGACTGTTTATTGTTTTACTCTGTCTAACACGAGACAATTTTACCAAACTTGTCAAAGGTAAAACCGTCAGACATCCTAGGCAGCAATGGGTTAACAAGTGATTAACGCAGTCTGAGCTGGCAAAAAACTACCTTTTTACTTTTTTGCTTTGTCTAACGCTTGATGATTTTAAGCCGCTATGTACACGTAGCAATTTTTCGTGAAACCTGTGCGAGACAGGTTTCAAGACAGATTGCACTGTGTAACACTCCCTTTGTTTATGAACATGTGTCGCGTTGCATGGAAACATCGCAATGGAAAGCGAGACAGGTTCATAAAACGAGGGGTGTTACACGATGCAATCTGTCTTGAAACATGTCTCACAATAGCGTCGCGACACAGGAGTCACAAATCGTTGCATCGTGTAACAGCGGCTTTAGGCAGCAGTCAGGCAGTAACGATTTTGCTTTACGCAGCTTCTGACGTCAGACGCATATCAAAAAATTGTTCTACGATGGCAAATGACAACATTTCTTTTAATTTTGCGAATTTAGCCATGTTGTTGTTAAAGTTTTTCTTTCGTTTGTTTTGCTGTACAAGCTGTCGTAAGTTCAACTCAGAGAGAAATTCTGTTCTCCAGATGGGACTCGAACCCACAACTTTCCGAATGCCAGCCAGATGCTCTTGTGACACACGTACGGTCTGACTAGTTTCCAGGTATAAATATCGAAAACAACCTTGGTCTACCATCTGAGTTCCAGTGGTTCAATGGTTAGAGCGTCCGGCTACCCGGTGTGGTGTGGGCCTTGGAGTGAAAAGATAAAGTTCCTCCACAACAACAATGCGCATGCGCATGTAATTGTAAGGGTTACAGTCAAACCGGATGTTCTTTCCCGCGTGACCTTGCAATATTGATAGCAACATTGCACTTAGCAAGTTGCTAAAAATTCGAATTTTAAATATTGAACTTCACATAATGTGAAGTTCTATTGAAAGTCAAAAGAACTAACTCTAAGTAAACTCCATGTTATGTGAAGTTCGATTATTTAAAATGCGAAATTTTAACAACTTGCCAAGGAGTCGCCGTGTACCGTTTGCAAGTCAACATTCCGATGTTGCTATCAATATTGCAAGGTATCGCGGTAAAGAACGTCCGGTTTGACTGTAATATATCCATCCATAAGCCAAAAACGTGTTGTTGACTGTTGTTGTGTGAAGAAAATCCTACCTGAGCACTATCTCCTTGTTCCAGACGATAAATAACTTCTCTTGCCAAAGTCATTTTCATTATTGCTTCTCCGTGTCCTGTTGTAGTTGCCCCTCCATATTTATTTGCGTAACCACCGCAGCCCACTAAGGGTGCGTCTCCAACGCGGCCTCTCATCTTTCCTGCTATACCACCTTGTTGAAAAACGAAATTCTTATGGGTATCATTATAATACAATCCTTATTCACGTAAAAGTGTTTGTAAAAAGTGAAATAGTGTACGAGCCACTCTAGGGGACAAAGGGTGACATTTTTTGTAATAGATAAACATTGAGCAGCGATCCGTATCTGATCACAGATCGGCTGCGAGTGCTTTATCGTACTTATCAAATGGACGCATCGGCTGCGAGTGCTTTATCGTACTTATCAAATGGACGCATCTAAATAGCCATGCTCTCAAACTATTTTTCAAGTTGGAGTGATTTTAGCTAAGTAAATTGGGGGGGGGGGGGGGGGGAAGTTTATGTAAATCAGGATGAATCTATGCGATTTACAGATATTGATTAAATATTCATTTCTTCATGAATTATTAATGAATTTGATAAGTAATATATCATACACGAGAAGCCGTTTATTATCTGATTTGAAAACACCGAGAAGTGTGTTGAAAAACGAGGCGATAGCCGAGTTAGCTTCTCAAACAAATCAGTATTTAAAGAGAAATTTGATGCAAAACTTGTCTTAATTTATGGGCATTTATTACCACATTTCACAACAACGTCTCGGTAAACGATTTCCTTTATGTTTTCCTCATGAATTATTAATCAGTTTGAGAAGTAATATTTCATAAACGAGTGGGAGTGTTTTACCAGGGGTTACAAACATGAGAGGACAATGAAAATCACGAGGCCGTTAACCGGGTAATTTTCATTGTTCTCGAGTGTTTGTAAAACACGAGAGAATAACGAAAATCATGAGGCTGCAGGCCAGGTGATTTTTATTGTTTCCGAATGTTTACAAACACGAGAGAACATTGAAAATTACGAGGTACAGTAGGCCAAGTGATTTTTGTTGTTCTCGAGTGTTTGCAACCCCTGGTAAAACACGATACACGAGTTTATGAAATAGCTTCTCAATCGTCAATTATAGTAGAGGGACTTGGTGATATTGGTGCATATTAGATTAGACAATGGTTTCTCGTTGAATTTATAATTAAGAAATGTGGTAAACGGTTCTTTGTTTCTGCCGTTTATTATCTGATTTCTTAATTATAAATTCAGCTTGCGCGACCTTTACCGGGTTTCAAAACTCGTACACATGACCAAATATTTTTGTCTGATTGGCTAATTAGCTCATGAATTATTAATGAGTGTGACGAGCGTAGTAAATGAATATGTGTGATGGCATGCATTTGCCAACGTGTCCTCTTCTTTCGCTTTTCAGAAACGTCTATTTAGCACATTGTTTTGCCTTATGCCGCCATGTTAGATAGTTCTAAACTTCTATTTTGCGATCTATTTAGGGTCTAGAAAATATTTTGCAAAATATAGACAAAAATGGCTCCTTTTTTGTTGCACTGTGGGTATGATGTTTTTAAGCCTTAAAAATGTTTAATAATGTCTTCTCAAACTCATATAATAAACGGTACAAATAAAGAACCGTTTATTACCACATTTCTTAATTATAAATTCAACGTGAAACCATTGTCTAATCCAATATGCACCAATATCACCAAGTCCCTCTACTATAATTGACGATTGAGAAGCTATTTCATAATCTCGTGTATCTTGTTTTACCAGGTGTTACAAACGCTCGAGAACAACAAAAATCACTCGGCCTACTGTACCTCGTAATTTTCAATGTTCTCTCGTGTTTGTAAAACATCCGAAAACAATAAAAATTACTCGGCTTGCAGCCTCGTGATTTTCATTATTCTCGCATTCATGTTTTACCAACACTCGAGAAAAATGAAGATACTCGGTTAACGGCCTCGTGATTTTCATTGTCCTCTCGTATTTGTAACCCCTGGTAAAACACTCCATTCGTTTATGAAATATTACTTATAGTGTTATAAAAGTTTAGTATATTAAAACAAATCAAATAGCTATGTATATGGTTTATGATATATGGTAAATGTACTGGTCATGATAACACCATATTTAGTAAAAAAAAAATTATTTTTCATATAGTAAGTTGCCTTGAATGCCACGCCATTGATGTAAAAGTAAGATTTGACCCTCTTGATAAAAGGTGAGTTGGATTTGATTTTTATGTATAGTTTCATAAGTTATTTGCAAGGTAGTGACTAGCGAGCGGTTTTGCCTTTTGTTACTATATTGTATAGCTGCGTAAATTAATTTTCGAGAATTTCAATATGAACTGACGAATGTTTGCATACAGAGAATGAGAATGTGGTAGCATGAAAACCTCAGCTAGGCTTAATAACTATTATTATTATTATATGACTATTTCCGTGAGCGGTCTGGAACGCGAAATCCAGCAATTTGATTGGTTCCTGAGCGATCCGAAATCTGCCGTTCCGGACCGCTGAGAGAATTTTGTAAGCAAAATGAAAGTCATGATCAGTATACATGCAACAAGATGGATAATAATTTCAGAACTACTCATTGTCGAAATATATCGTGCAGGTATGTTGTTAGAAATCGTGTTAAGCTTTCATTTGATGTATAGTTTAAGTTTCCATGTTACGTGAAACTTTTTAAAATGTTCAAAATGTTCGTAGCAATGTTCGTAATAATATAACATTTACTTATCACAAATATTATGGAATTTCAAATGTTTTTTTATTCAACTACGTAACGTACAATCTTGAACGATATGTCAAACAAGAGCAATTGAAATGTGCTATTTCGGGTAGAAAGTTCAGGATTCTAGCTAAGCGGAAAGTACTTTAAAAATGGGAAAACATGTGCCATTTTGGTTTACACGTAGTTCGCAAGAAAGATGGTGGCGAATACGAGCCTAACACTTTGTCAAGTTTTCACAGAACGTTGTGTTGAACTTGTAGTCATATAATAAAACTACTTATTGACCTCGCTTGCTCGGTCTGTACTAGTGAAATATTGGACATCTGGTTTCTCCACGGACCTCGCTTCGCTGCGCTCACTTGGTCTGTACTAAAAGCGTCGGTCCGATATTTCACTAGTACAGACCTCACGCTTGGCCAATAAATAGTAAGTATAATTTCATAGTAGAAAAGAGGCTTTCCAGCTTTCTGATTGGTCCGCTCAGCGATGAATCTGAGGCAATCCGCCTAGCGCGGATCTACACAGGAATCTGTAAAGTGGTTTTTACATAGACAAATTCCTGCGTAGACGTCACTTCCGTCAATTTTAACAGTGAAAATGTCCACGAAGATGAAATTTTAGAACAGCAAGATATGTTGCAAATCTTCACAGAAGGTTCCAAATATCCTAAATAATGATGTAAAATCCGACGTAATTAATTCGTATTAAATTCGTTTGAACTAAATTCGTCTATTGTGCGACGTTTAGCGCAGACCTTACCTGTTGATGTGGCGCATGCAATGTGTCCATTTTCATCCATAGCAACCGCCGAAACGGTGTCGCCGCATTGTTCTTGGATGGATTTTCCCTCGTAGTGACGGTGAATGAAGTCTTCGTAATTCTCATTCGTGATATCAACTTTCTTCTTGGCTTCTTCCGTTACAAGGGCCTCGGGTTCTACAATTTCTACGATTAAACCGTATTTTTCAGCAAGGTCCAGGGCTCCGTCGTTGGTCATAGCACAGTGTTTGGTCTTTTGCATCACGCATTTTGCCATTGACACTGGGTGACGAAAACGAGACACGGCTATCACTGCGCCTATAAAAACGACGATGATAATAGTGAAGTGTTTGTGCAATGAAAATTTCAGTCCGAAATAAACACAAGTTGTATTTATTGTAATTACTAGGGACGAAGGGTTGTATTTCCCTTATTACTAGAGAGCTTAAGCAAATACAACGCGAACGTCAAGGACAACGTCCTTAATACAATAGAATTTTTCTCACACAGCAAAGAAAATGAATAATTTTTAGTTCCAAGAGTAATCCTATTATAACGCCGTCCCCGTTCTGCATACAACGTTATTCAGATCATTTTCACGTCTTCTGGACGACGTTAACTCGTGAAACGGCGGAACCTGTATGTTAGTTGAGTTGGACTTCAAACTATGCGATAAAATCTTTTAAAACTTTAAAGGCCCAGTCATCGCAAAAAACAGCATCTACTTAAAAACAACTTGCAGTGCTTGTTTTCTCGTTGTGAGTTGGACTTCAAACTATGCGATAAAATCCTTTTAAAACTTTAAAGGCCCAGTCATCGCAAAAAACAGCATCTACTTAAAAACAACTTGCAGTGCTTGTTTTCTCGTTGTGAGTTATTTTTAATGAGATACAAGTACTCGCAGCAACACTAAAAAGAACTCGCAACGAGAAAACAAGCTGCGAGCAGTGAACTCGATGTAAGTTAAAATGTGATACCTGGAACGCTAACGTTCAGTCATTCGGGGGGCAAAAAGTGAGGCAAAAAGTTCCAGGCCCTTGCGCGGTTTGCAGGTACGATTCAGTCTCCCACAAAATGTTTTTTACACGGTCACCGGTCTTGAGCGAACTGCGAAGACTCGAAAAGGTTTGAAAAATTATTTATTGAATCATTTTATCACGCTTTGCTAAACGTGCTTTTTAAATTTTGATTGGTTGTGCTATGCTGCCGAACTGATTATGCAGTGATATGTCTATTTGTTGCTATAGTAAAAGTCATTGTCTTTACAAAACGTGCACGAAGTTTGTCAGTGAAGAAATTAAATCAAATTTTCGTTATATTATAAACCATATATATTAGAGTTTCGTCACTCCGAAGAGGATACAAAAAATCAACACAAACTTAGTATAGAATATGCCGTTTAGGTTAGTACCAGTTCCATCAGTGTCATTTTGTTTAAAAAGCATTCCGCATTCGTACCGAAAACAACAACTAGCCATGAGTAAACGTGAAAAATAAATAGTTGTCAGTTATTTCTTAAAATATCATAATGCCGTTTAACACATTCGAACAAAGAATAAAGGAGCAGAAATAAGAAAATGACATTGGCTATCAAGTATCAATACGTCTTCAAACTTACTCGTACAACAATAGCTTTCTCACTCTTGTTCTCACCTTTTCAGCTGGCTGTTTTCATCATAGCCAGCAAAAGGACGTCTGTTTTCTCAGCCTATTTTCATCCCGAGACCCGAGCTTAATTTACTGTATAATTTCGGACTGCTATACAGTAAATAAAACAACAACAGCACTGCACAACAATGGGAAACCATTAAATGCACGTTTAGTCTGACAAAATAATTTGATAAATAATTTTTTCAAACCTTTTCGAGCCTTCGCAGTTCGCTCAAGACGGGCGGCCGTGTAAAAAACGTTTTGTGGGAGACTGAATCGTACCTGCAAACCGCGCAGGGGCCTGGAACTTTTTGCCTCACTTTTTGGTCCTTCGTTAGCGTTCCAGGTATCACATTTTAACTTACATCGTCATCGAGTTCACTGGCTGCGAGTTGTTTTTAATTAGATGCAAACACTCGCCAGCGAGCTGGTTTTTGCGATGACTAGTGCATGAGGGACGTTGAGAGGCGAGGGGTAGCGCGCTAACAGCACACGCCACCCGTGCTCCCCGAAGGTACTCTGTCATTTTAAGTGATATTTCCAATATGAAAAACTTAATTTTCATGCACTTTAAGCAATTCCTATTGGAAAATGCCAATTATTATAAATAAAAGACAAACATGCCCCAAACATGAGATAACCTGTTTCCATGCTGGCTCCATTCATGATCATCGCATCGCATTCAACTTTGCCTTTATCATTCAGTAATGAGCCACAACCTGCATTGAAATTTGGATCATCCTCCAAGATACGAACGGCCTTTTCTACGGCATCAACTGCTGTGCCACCCTGCACGTAAAAATATAGAAGGTTAATATAGATAACAATTATATATATATATATGTAATATTTATAAACCGCGCAGGAGGGCTTTATCGGATATAAAACACGAGGCGATAGCCGAGTGTTTTAGAGCCGATAAAGCCCGTACTGCAAGGTTTTTAAATGGCTTCTAAAAAGAATCACTTCATACGTTCATTGGCGTAGTAATTTTGAAAATTAAGCTTATCTCAGCCGTTAAAAACCAGCGAGAAACTTAGAGCGAGTCTATATCACATATATAGATCCGATACGCTCATGATTTTTCTTTGTGTTTTCCTCATGAATTATTAATTAATTTTAGAAATATATATATATATATATGATAAATATCAAAGCCCAGCAAATACACACGTGTATGTAAATGTCGGATTGTGTCTAACCATATGGGTATCTCGCCTCTTACTGGGAAGAAGTATAGTAACCCTCCTCTCATAAGTATCCTCTCTCATCACCGTGACACTGGTCACCCTGTTTCTTTTAATGATTTTAAGGTTATTTCTAGTTGCTCTTCTGAATCAGAACTTCTTTTGCGCGAAACTCTATTTATTCGCGATCTCAAACCCTCTTTAAACGCAAATATTGGCACCGCTCCACTTTTTCTTTTGTAATATGTATTTTTAGCATTCTCTCCTGATTGGTTAATTCATAATCTATGACAACTCTGTAACTATATATTTAGGCTTTCTGCATTTATGTAAATTATTATTCTCTGAAGGTGTTGTGATAACAACGAAACGTTAGAACTTTAAATAAATATTATGATTTCACTCTTGTTTTACTCTATATAATGGTTTATGTCAAAATATTATGCTGGGCTTTGATATTCATCATAAGATTACGATTCCCGCCTGGTCAATCGATAGCTGATTGATATATATATATAATATATATATATATATATATACAAAGTATAAAGTATAGTTTTACCTTAAAGTCTTCGCTACCAGAGGTTTCACCCTTGATATATAAAGTATAGTTTTACCTTAAAGTCTTCGCTACCAGAGGTGAAACCTCTGGTAGCGAAGACTTTAAGGTAAAACTATACTTTATACTTTGTATTTTGCTCTATCTATATGGTATTGAGCACTCTCTAACATTTCGTGAACCATAACTCACTTATATATATATATATATATATATATATATATATATATATATATATATATATATATATATATATATATATATATATATATATATATATATATATATATATATATTATATAAGTGATTTTTGGTTCACGAAATGTTAGAGAGTGCTCAATACCATATATAGATAGAGCAAAATACAAAGTATAAAGTATAGTTTTACCTTAAAGTCTTCGCTACCAGAGTTTAGGGTGAAACCTCTGGTAGCGAAGACTTTAAGGTAAAACTATACTTTATACTTTGTATATATATATAACAGCAATTATACGAAAAGATTTCTGAGGCCCAGATAGGGTCTGTCTGGGAAATCTTTTCTGAGTAATTGAGCTTGACGAACGTCTACCAAAAAAGGGTGAAACCTCTGGTAGCGAAGACTTTAAGGTAAAACTATACTTTATACTTTGTATATATATATATATATATATATATATATATATATACAAAGTATAAAGTATAGTTTTACCTTAAAGTCTTCGCTACCAGAGTTTAGGGTGAAACCTCTGGTAGCGAAGACTTTAAGGTAAAACTATACTTTATACTTTGTATATATATATAACAGCAATTATACGAAAAGATTTCTGAGGCCCAGATAGGGTCTGTCTGGGAAATCTTTTGTGAGTAATTGAGCTTGACGAACGTCTACCAAACGTCTGTTACATTACACCAAGCTCGCAAATGTACCACATACACTACATGTATACGTACAACTTCTTTTTCCAAGTGGAATCGATCTGTAGCCGTGTTAAATCAGTGGCTATGGTTAAATGTTATCGTATTTTAACACCGGAAAGTAGCGGGCCCCAACAGCGGATAAAACTAAAAGTAAGCTAAGGGGGGATTCTAAGGTACATATATATATATATATATATATATATATATATCAAAGGCGCCCCAGGCAGTCGCCTTACGACATGTCAAAGCACGGCTGACGCCTGTCAGTTTAAAAGCTCACTCACACCGTCACACTCCATGAGTGGCCCCTCACACTCAATAAGTGCAACTCAGCACTCAATGAGTCTCCACTCACCCTCACTGAGTATGAAACTATACACTCACTCTCCAACCATTCAATTGAATGGTGTTTAGAGAGTGAGTGTAGTCTCATACTCAGCGAGGGAGAGTGGAGACTCATTGAGTGTTGAGTTGCACCTATTGAGTATGAGGGGTAACTCATTGAGTGTGAGCGTGGGAGAGCTTTTAGAATACAGGCGTAAGATCTACTTGCATCGACAAATTGCACTTACTGTTCTCAAAACATGATAGCCTGCTTTAACTGACGGTTGTATGGCATCTTTATGCTCTTCAGTGAGGTAACTAATCATTGAACTGTATGCACCACCTTGAACAATGATACAAGGCGTTTGTCTTCCTCCTTCTGCCATGACTTTTAAAACTAAAAATACATAAACACACACACAAACACACTGAAGAAACTAGTATCTGTTTCGAAATATCAAATAACCCAAGTACCATCATTCGACCACCAGCTCCCAACTTGACCTGTAGCTCAGTCGGTAGAGCGTCGGACTAGTAAACCAAAGGTCGCGGGTTCGAATCCCAGCCGGGCCAGGTAGAGTTTTCTCTACTTGTCCGGTATGGTTCGTCACTCGGAGTAACACCTATTATATATATATATTTCTAAAATTTATTAATAATTCATGAGGAAAACACAAAGAAAAATCATGAGCGTATCGGATCTATATATGTGATATAGACTCGCTCTAAGTTTCTCGCTGGTTTTTAACGGCTGAGATAAGCTTAATTTTCAAAATTACTACGCCAATGAACGTATGAAGTGATTCTTTTTAGAAGCCATTTAAAAACCTTGCAGTACGGGCTTTATCGGCTCTAAAACACTCGGCTATTGCCTCGTGTTTTATATGCGATAAAGCCCTCCTGCGCGGTTTATAAATATTACATACATATATATATATATATATATATTTCTAAAACTCATTAATAATTCATGAGGAAAACACAAAGAAAATCCATGTTTAATGAGTGTCTGTATACGTGATACAGATTCCTCTTGATTTACATAAACTTTAGCTTTGATTTTCTCGACTTAGACAACGTTTTTTTAGAAAAATTACTACGCCAATGAACTAACCAAATCGGATCGTTTTAGAAGTCATTTACAGAATTCGTATCCGTTCTGTATCGGGATACAGGCACTCGGCTTCGCCTCGTGTCTGTATACCCCGATACAGAACGGCCACTCATTCTGTAAATAGTACATATATACACACATATATATATATATAAACCAGATAAACCAGGTTTTGTTGCGTATAGCTCGAAGAGTGAAAGTTAGTTATAGCTGCATGAATAATTTGAAAAGCGTCATATCAGCCCACAACACCAAAATTCTTTCGAAATCAGCAGCAAGTCCACCAGAAAACGAATGCAACTGCAGAAAGAAAGACGAATGTCCGCTACGAGGTAATTGCTTGATCAGCAGGGTCGTATACCAAGCGAAGGTGGTTGCAAGAGATAATGGTGAAACAAAGAGATATATCGGCATGACCGCCAATAGTTTCAAAGAACGCTTTAGAAACCATCAGAAGTCCCTTAAAAACACAACGTACTCGAACGAAATGGAGTTGTCGAAATATGTGTGGGGTTTGAAGCAAAGCGGACGGCCTTATAACATTAGCTGGTCAATCTTAAGACGTGCTGCATCGTACGCAACCGGGGGAAACCGATGTAATCTTTGCAACTACGAGAAGTTGTACATCATGAAAGCCGACAAGAAGAAACTGCTAAACAAAATATGTGAAGTTTTTTCCAAGTGCCGCCACCAGAGAAGATTTTTGGCGGGAAATATCCACCGTGCGAAGAAGAAAAAGAAGTCACACCAGCTTACGCAAGCCTATGCGCATGCGTCAGCAAACAGTTCAATGAACTAACGGATTCCACTTTTGCCTGAACATTGCCTACAGGCATGAAACTTGAAGTAGCAATGTATATTCAGTTTTAAGTGAATATCAATACATAAATAACAAATATATATATATATATATATATATGAGGAATGACGTGTTCTCCGAGTGAACGAACGCATACCGGCAAGCGAAAAATTTGCTTGACCACGGCAGGATTCGAACCCACGACCTTCGGTTTACTAGTCCGACGCTCAGTAACCACTGAGCCACACGGTCAAGGCCGGAGAAAGCCTAGGGAATGGGTATTTTTTCGCTTGCCCGGTATGCGTCCGTTCACTCGGAGAACGCCTCATTCCTCACTTATCACCTGAGTGCCAAATTTCCACTTCATATATATATATATACTCGTGTATATATGTATATGTATTTATGTATATTTAGTGTCAAACAACTAGTGCATGGTCTATTACAAATTCGGCACTCTGATTGGCTGAGCTACTAGTGGTCTATTGGTGATAGACCACTAGGTCTATTGGTGATAGACCACTAGTAGCGTTATCCAATGACAAACCTTATAACTGGAATATTCCTATCCTGACCAATCAGAAGCCACGACATATTCACGCTGCAAGGAAAACCTGGAAACTATATGACTTGAGTCATCTCTTACAAAGACGATACGGCCAAAACGCCGGTCGAAAAAGCGGAACTTTTTAACTCTTATTTTTCTTCCGTATTCCAACCACCAAGATCCAATGTAACATCAGCTACTGCCAACTGTTCATCTCCGATGAAAACTGATATGCAACTATCTGACAATATCCTCAGTGTGGAAGAAGTTGCTAATTGCTTTGGAGATTTGGACACTACAAAGGCATGTGGACCTGATGGGATTCCCGCACGCCTCTTAAAAGAGTGTAGTGAACAAATTGCACCAAGCCTGTGTGCACTTTTCAACCATTCACTGCATTTTGGTCACATTCCTTCCGAGTGGAAATCAGCTGATATCACGCCGATTCATAAAAAGAATCAGAAAGAGCCAGCAGAAAATTACAGGCCCATCTCGCTGTTACCTATCCTCAGTAAAGTCTTGGAACGCTGCGTCTATAATAGACTGTACGATCACGTTATACATCTTATTACTGATTTACAACGTGGATTTCTAAGAAATCGTTCTTGTGTCACACATCTTCTCTCAGTTCTTCACACCATTGCATGGACATCATCTTGATAAAAACATTCAGACTGACGTTATATTCCTCGATTTTGCCAAAGCATTTGACTCATTCAGTTCTTCTTCAGAAACTCGAAAGCTACGGTGTAACAGGACCACTCCTACATTAGTTTACCGATTATCTAACCAGCCGACGTCAAAGAGTTGTTGTGGATAACGTCGCTTCACAATGGGCACCTGTAACTTCTGATGTTCCTCCAGGCAGCATCCTAGGGCCCTTGCTTTTCGTCATCTTCATAAATGATCTTCCCGATGTCATACCGGACGAAACATCAACAGCTTTATACGCAGATGATACGAAACTTTACAAAAGCATCACTTTCGTAAGTGACTGCGAGAACCTGCAACAAACTTTGACCAACTTGAATGATTGGAGTTGCGAAAACAACATCAGCTTCAACGCGTCCAAATGCAAGGTCTTAACCGTGACACGTAAGAAGAGTCCCGTGCCTTATGACTATTGCTTGGGCACGGAGAAGCTGCAAAATGTTCGGAAGGAGAAAGATCTTGGTGTCCACATGTCGACCAAACTCTCTTGGGAATCTCACTTCAACAACATCGTCGCGAAAGCTAACAAGCTGCTTGGATTGCTTAAGAGAACTTGTCCTCTGTTAACGGACACAAACAGGCGAACCCTATACCTGTCGCTGATAAAGTCCCATGCTATGTTACGCAAGCCAAGTATGGTCTCCAGTCCACAGCACAGTCCAACAAAGAGTGGAAAAAGTGTAACGCAGAGCAACTAGGTGGATCCTGAAAGTCAAACCAGGAGAGATATCGTACAAGCAGCGACTGCTAATTTTAAATCTGCTGCCTCTGTCTTACGACAGAGAAATCAAAGATTTATTATTTTTTTACAAGTCTTTATATAATTATATAAATCTGAACGTTGATAATTATGTTTCTTTCGTAGACCACTCCCGTACTCGGATCAGTCAAACCTCTAGTGACATTCTTCAAGTCCCTCTCTGTAAATCTAGTACTTTCCAAGCATCTTATTTTAATCGTACTGTAAGATCTGGAACACTATGTGTAAAGAAATGCCTACTGATCGTTTTTCCAGCCCTATAGTGCCTTTAAATGTTATCTTAGGCGGGTTTATTTCTCTCTGGTTACTTTATAGTTTTTGATGCAGAAATGACTTGTAGATGGTCCTTGACCCGTGATTGCCCTTGTCACAGAACATGTTAGTTCGATCGCTGGCTTTCTCACTCACTAAATCACTCACTGGCATGCACTCACCCTCATTAAATCACTCACTCATTCGTATACACTCACACTCACTGAATTACTCACTCACCCACTCGCACTTCTTCCTTCCATATCTAATTTTCTCTAGACTTTTTAAATTTATTTGGGTGGGTGCCTTTCATGGGCCTTAGAGTCCCGTTCTCACCTTTCCCCTTTGGATCTTATTATTATATTTTTATACTATTTTTCGTCATCTTGCTATGTATGTAATACTATTAATGTTCTATTGTTGTTAAGTATAAATGATCCAAATAAACTTGTTAAAAAACAAACAAAAAAACCCAAAAAACATGGCGTCCGCTAAAATTTATATACTAGTGATGAAATCCTGAAAACATTGGCCCGAAAGTAATGGAAAATTGTTCAGTTTGACATTTTCGAATAAGAAAATGAATTCGCTTATGCCTATGAAGTATATCTACACCAAATTTGAAGCAAAGTAATTACAATCTCGTTTCTTGTGAGCGATTGTTTATCATATGACATATGCCATCGAGCTACTCTACATTTTGATCGAATGGGGAGACTTCTGCAAACAAAAAGGTAAAACTATCTGAACATTTGAATAATGTTTGATAAGACTTATTTACGTTTAAGAAAAGTTGTTTATGGTTGATACTAAAACAATTAGACAACTCGCCCTCGTTTTCTACGAGCAGATAGTCAACTCGGCTTGACTATCAGCTCAGAAAACTCGGTTTCGTTGGCTAATGCATGTCATTAAACTGCATGGATAAACTTTTCCGAGTACAATTATCAAGGGATAATTCCAGGAAAAACAGAAAGAAAATTAACATCTTGTAAATTCAAGATTTTGGTCTTGAATCTTGAATTGAAAATGATATAAATTTTTAATGTTTATTGTCTAATGTCAGGTCACTTGCTAGACCGAATTGAAATTTTGGGGCAGACCTAACTCTGGACATAGTTAATAGAGAATATACATGGTTTGGAAACCCGGCAAACTTCAAAGCGGTTAACAATCAAGCTATACGATTCATGTTGAAAGGTACATGAAGGTGCCAAATCCTTTGTTGTGGTTTATTAATATTTAAACAGTACGGTTGAGTGATTAAACCCAAACGTTGCCATGGCAGCAGGTATCTTGGCAAGGCAGGATATAAACATTTCCCCATATAAACACTTTTCTCCGCGAGTATCTCGGCATATACCGGGGATGTATATTCTCTATATTCGTTGCTATATATGTCACTTTCGTTCATGATAATCAAACCTGTCAGTTATCTCGCTCTTATATAAAGAGAATGTAAAGTTTATCCCAGCAAACCGGGTAATTACACGCCATATGGGGTTGAATTTTCTATATTCGTTGCTTTATGTCACTTTTGTTGACGATAATCATCTCAAATATCACAACTTGCGAGCTAACTGACTCGCTCTTATATAAAGAGAACGTAACGTTTATCCCGGCAAACCGGGTAGATCAGGGTATAACTCGCGGCTCCATATATAAACATAAGCTACGATAAGCGTAAAGCATAGTTGATAGAGGGAGATGGTTAGGAAACTTCATAAAATCCATTGTTCTATAGGTGTTTGTGTACCTTGTGCACGGTCACGGTTGAAAATTCTATTGTTTTACTATTATTTCACCTTTGCGAACTAAGATAGCAGTGTAAAAGAGATTGGGCACTACGTGTTTGTTTTGGCTTCTGGTTCGAGGTATTCCAGTACTTATTACAAATAATGACATATTTCGAGCCGTGCTTCCAATAGAAAACGTTTGTGTTCAGTCGTTTGGCCATATCAAATGAGCTTTAAAAAATATTGTGGACGGTCAAACCCCGTTCAACCTCCAAGTGGGTTCTTTGTTCAATATATTTGAAGTTTGCCGGGTTTCCTAACCATCTCCCTCTATCAACTATGCGTAAAGCAAACTTTCATGTTGTCTGTGAATACCATGACAACAATAGACAGCTACGCTGCATATACTGCTATGTAAGTAAGTATAGTTGAGCCTTAAAGTGCTGAAACAAAACGGATATTTGGTTAAGTTTAACACAAGAATATCTTAATATTAGAAGTCACATTATAACACTAAAATAAATACATACAGAAGCCTTCTATTTTTGTTTCGTAGACAATCTATAATGTAATTTGCAAGCCTGACGATGCAATGCGGTAGATGATGGACGACTCCAAAGTCGGGGGATTACTAAGGCCCGTTTTAAACGTCGTTCTTCTCATGCGCCGAACCACGGGCCGAACTTAATACAAATAGATTCGACGTTGGGAGCGGCTCTGGAGCGGCGTTGTTTCAAACGTCGAACTTAATTCGTCAAACTATTAAAAACCTTGCCCATAATCAGTGGCAGCAGTGATAATTAGAATAATTTATGCATTAGGTTTGGCAGATGAGAAGTTCGACGTTTAAATGAGAGTCGCTCCAACGTCGCATAATGCGACAGGCCTTGCCGCTCCTAATACAATCTGCTGCTCCAAATTTATTCAAACGTGGATTCGGCGCATGAGAAGAGCGACGTAATGAGTAATGTAATGAGTAATGATTTGTTTAACGTCGTAAGCACAGGATATGGTACGTCGCCCAATCATCCGAGCCAAGGGCTCATGTTAAAAGTGCACGACATAAGCTAAGACCTAATTAGTGTTGATTTTACTGAGGGAGGAAAGCCGCACCACGAAAAACCCTCGAAGCACAGGAGAGACCAACTAAACTAAACTCACATGAAGTTCAAGTTCGAGAACGGGGTCATTCCCAGACGGTCACTCATCCAAGTACTACCCTCGTCCAACTGGGCTTAACTACAGAGGTGAGAGGCAGCGCCCTAACAGCACACGCCACTCGTGCTCCCCTAAACGTAACGATCAGTAAAAGGCCGTTGCACACTGTACGTACCGTTCCATCTGTATTCGGATGGTCACGGACCGACATGAGATGATACAGATGGTTGAGTCTTAATAAATACACGGATTATCAGAACAGAATGTTGACTTGTTCCTCGGGCTACATGGTAGGCCGAGTCTGGTTTTCGCTTGGTTTTTGCTGTGTCACGATTTTGCATTTTTGCACTTTTTACTTCCGCTATTATTCACGCTTCCAGTGAGTTGTTAGCCGTGTGACTGAGTGAGGCCGTGAAACATGTTGTAAGTTCTTTGCTCCTTTCGCTTTTAGAGAAAGTTGGACAAAAAGTGGAACAGCTTTGCCTTTTGATAAAGGTGTTTGTTCTTACACGCTGTTTGGTAGATTTAGAAACTGACTGGATGACTTTATAGTTTAATAGCGATCAGATGTGGCTGACAACTGTCTTGATCGTAAATATGTTCACCACTGTGAAGTATACACCACTGCCACATTCCGCATTTGATCTGATCTTTCTCGGCCCACGCCCAGTTGCCCCAATCTCGTACCCAGAGCCTGCGATCCTTTTGGACACTACCAAGGAACGGAGGCTCTGGGGAACTCCGATGAAACTTGTCATCTGATTGGTTAGTTTAATAATAATATACATGAAAAAAATTCTCAATTCTGATTGGCTGAGAGCAGTGCAGTCAGTTTTGAGGAAATATAGTGCAGAAAAAAGGGAAGTACAGTGCAAATTTTTTATTTTTTTAAATTTGTTAAATTTGTACAAAAATAATTTTTGACTAGAAAAACTCTTCCTGTTAAATTTTTTCATTTATGTTATTTGCACAAAGCATTTTGATTGGAAAGATTCTCTTCATGTTAAATTTTTTCATGTATATTATTAATAAGTAATAGCATGATTTCTTGTGCAATTTGAAAAAAACACGCACTCGTGAGTTTTTCAGACCTCAAATAGCACTCTTCCTTCGAACTCGTGCAATTTTGATAGTCTATGAAAAACTCACTCCTGCATGTTTTTTCCAAATTGCACTCGAACCTGTTCTATGACACATAATTATACACGACAGACCCAAAATACAATTAAACACATGAAATAATTCAAAACAGCAAAAATCCCGACAATTTCGTGCTTTATAAGAAAGATACGAATACAACGGTCAAGAAAGGATGGATAGCCATTGTTAAGAAAGAGTTTCTTAAGTTTAGCTAGTTTCGAGTGAAACAAATGTTATGAAGAGCAATTTCTGAAACAACGATTAAGAAGAGTATAGAAGAAATCACGTTTGAAAGACAGGGGAATGAAGCTATCAAAATTAATTAGCAAATAAACCGCTAAATAAAGTGGGTTTACGATGAACTGACGTAGAAAAGTTGTCAGAGCGTCAATAAGCCATTTGCACGATGACGTGAGATGGCGTTGGGTGACTGCAACTACCAGAATGCTTTGCCAGTATTCTAGGGTTTCGGCTAAAAGGGATGACTCAAAATGACCCGTCCCGTCCTTTAGCGAATTGTCTAAAATGTGTCATCAAATTTGTTGGGTTTTTTTTTTCAAATTTGTCGTCAAAGTTTCAGTGAGTCTCAAGATTTTAGCAATTTTTTTGATACCCTAACCACAGTATAAACCCTAACCCTAAACAGAAATCTGGTTTACTCTCTAGCTTTTTAGGAAAACATATTTGACGATATATTTTGTAAAAGCCGCGAAAGGACTGGACGGGTCCCTTTGAGTCATCCCTTTTAGCCGAAACCCAAGAATACTTGCAAAGCATTCTGGTAGTTGTAGTCACCCAACGCCATCGATGACGTGCATCGTGCAAAAGGTCTATTAGGGAGCTTCAGCAAGTACACACAACAAAGAAAATGAATAATTTTTAGTCCCAAGAGTAATCCTAACGCTGTTAGTTGAGTTTGATTTCAAACTATGCGACAAAATGCTTTTAGAACTCTGTAAGCTTTTGGTTTGTGAAAAACATACTTTAAGTATTCAATACTACGTAAACAATTCGTAGTTTCTGCTATATACTGAACTGTAGATTGCCGTCGTCCTAGCTTGCTGAAGCTTCCTACTGGTGGTTTGCAATCAATCCCTTGAGATTTAGGAGACAAAGATACGGCAGCCATGTTGGAGGAAATCATACTCCAAGTACAATAGTTGCTAGTGAGATTCTTTTGTTAAAGTTCCTCCAACATGGCCGCCATGACGTCAAGTACAAACCAAGAATTAAAGTGGTTCTCTGATGAAAATATTGTTGGCAATGTTTTTGCATAATTCTTAAAGGATGAGTGTCATTTTCATGCATTGCGCGCTCGCGGCGGCCATTTTATGGGCCGACTAGCGAGTTCGTTATATAATTCGTCAATATCTTGGCAATCCTTTAAAGTGTTTATGAAACGAAAATTAAGTTTGTCTTATTTGAAAGTACTTTTAAAATGACAAAGTAACACCTTTTGCAGTTTTTTGTTTCCTTACTTTGTTTTTAAGATATCACAGTTTGTTTTATAAGCGAAACTAACCAGTGACGTCACGACGTGCATAATGACTTACCGGGAAAGGTTATATATCTTTGCTATTATCAGACGGAATCACTTCGAAGCAGTTGTGTGTGTGTTCTTCCCTTACAACAACAAAAGTATATATTCTCAACTGATTTCGTTTAATAATAGCAAAGATATATAACCTTTCCCAGTAAGTCATTATGCACGTTGTGATGTCACTGGTTAGTTTCACATATAAAACAAACTGAAATATCTCAACAACGAAGCAATGAAACAAAAAACGGCAAAAGATGTTACTTTGTCATTTTAAAAGTACTTTCAAATAAGACAAACTTAATTTTCGTTTCATAAACACTTTAAGTAAATCTTGTACTTTGTGATTTTCCAATGAGAGAATATACTTAACTGAATATTTATATAGCTATTTGTTGCAAACTTGATTACGAATGTAAAAAATGTTGTTCAAATATGCCGGCTTCCACAAGTGCTTCACCACCGAAGCGTGGAAGGCCGAATTTTGAAGCTGAAACCAAGCGAATCAGGCTCAGACCTGACGTGATTGACCGTTGGTTGGTGAAAAAAAGACTCGCTTGGATTTACACATAACTTGCACAACGATTTAGTAAACAACTGTGATCTTACTTGAGTTCGGTCACATATTTGGCGACTTGATGGCCCAGCTTCTTCGACGCTAATAAGTGGCTCTGCTTGTTCAGCGCCAACAAGTTCGTGGGACGAAGATTCATGAATCGGTGATCCATAGACGTTCAAATTGTCTTCGGGATAATAGCGCTCCACGTCCAAGTCTGAATCCGACTCCGTATCTGACATATAGAATGCTGCTATTTTTTGGCAAATCAACAACAAAGTCCCCGTATGTAAACATTAACACAAGCGCGCAATGCATGACCCTGACACTCATCCTTTAAGATGTTATGGTAGTTGGTAATCGTGCAAAGTTTCATTTCAAAATTCGTTAAAGAAAGGGTTATATTTTACTTGTGAAATTTGTATTTTAGAGCGCCGCCATTAAAGTGGCCGAGCTTGGGAAGAATGAGTCGAGGAAGCTTATAACGTCATAGACTCAATAAGAACAACGACCCTTTTGTTGACAACAACAATGATCTTTTGTTTTTGTTGAGTCTATGATGTCATAAGTTCTCCTCAACTCATTCTTCTCAAACACAGTCTATTTAATGGCGGCGCTCCAAAGTACAAACTTCGCACGTAAAATACAACTTTGTTTTTGAGAATTTCAAAATGAAACTTTGCACAAGTACTAACTACCATAATATCTTTAAGATTATGCAGAAACATTACCAACAATATTTTCATCAGAGAACCACTTTAAGACATTTAGGAAAGGAAGAGTGTTTTCTAACTCACTGGTCGAGTACGAAAAATAACAAAACAATCGTCAACATAACGACGAAAGAAAAGTGGTTTAATAAATACAAGTGGGCAATTAACTAACCAATGACGTTCATGGTAAGATAAGAAGGTGTTGGCAAATGGAGGACCAATGTATGGCGAGACCATAGCTACACCATCCTATTGTTCATAAAGACGATTATTAAATAGGACATGCCAATTCTTAACTGAACAATGCTGGGCAATAATAGTCCTTATTATAATTATTCAAGGGGGTTGCATGTTTAAAACTTGTGCTGGAATGGTGGGTGCTTTTCTGAAGTGAGCGCTTATTAGAGCATGCATGGGTGCTTATTTGAGGAAATACGGTTAAATATATTTATAAAACATAAAGAGTTTGTTAAGTTGGGTGACTGATTTGATACATGTAATGCGTATTCATTCGTTTTCTTGGCTAAGACGGCTGGTGTGGCTTTCATTTAGCTCCATACCATATTTTAGTTCGTTGTCTTTTATTGAAGCCCAAACCATCACTTTAGTGTTGAAAGCCTTTCCGAAATTTCCATCGCGATCAATGACAATCACACCACCATATCCAAGGTCGACACTTTCTTCCATTCTTTTCAAGGCTTCCTCTGCAGACCTCTAGCAAAGTGCAAAAATAGGTACGCTTTCAAGAGGGCTCGTGTACCAACAGTATACTGTGTAGTGTCTCACGGAATACATTTAACCCATTTCTGTCTGAGCTGGCTAAAAACTACTCTTTTATTGTTTTACTCTGTCTATTACAGTAGACGATTTTACTCATCAAAGGGAGAACCGTCAGACACTCTAGACAGCAATAGGGTTAACAAGTGATTAAACCTTTTTCTGCCTGAGCTGGCCAATATCGGCTGTTTATTGTTTTACTCTGTCTAACACGAGACAATTTTACCAAACTTGTCAAAGGAAGAACCCTCAGACATCCTAGGCAGCAATGAGTTAACAAGTTATTAGGTCTGAGCTGGCCAAAAACTACCTTTTTACTTTTTTTTTACTTTTTTTTACAATTTTACTCATCAAAGGGAGAAACGTCAGACATCCTAGGCAGCAATGAGTTGCTAAGAAGTGATTAACCCATTCCTGTCTGAACTGGCCAAAAACTTTGTCTAACGCTATATGATTTTAAGCCGCTATGTACACCATGCAATTTTTTCATGAAACCTGTGCGAGACAGGTTTCCAGACATATTGTAACGTGTAACGCTCCCTTGTTTATGAACCTGCGTCGCTTTGCATTGTGAGACGGCTTTCACCAAAGTAGGATGCATTTCAACTTCGCGCGACGGTTTGTGAAACCTGTCTCGCAATGCAAATTGACACAGGTTTATCAAATGAGGGGATGTCACACGTTGCAATCAGCGACGGTTTGTGAAATCTGTCTTGAAACCTGTCTCGCAATAGCGTTGCGACACAGGAGCCACAAATCGTTGCATCGTGTAACAGCGGTTAGAGCGTCCGGCTGGAGCTGGTATTCGGAAGATGGAAATGACCTAACATCGAGATATCTCGGGGGAGAGGGATAACCCTACCCTCCGACATAACTCGCCTCATGTGAACAGGCCTTTAGGCGGGGCCCCGTTCACACTATATATACCGGATAGCTTTTGTGCCGGCACGAAAACCATACCGCCTGCGTGGCCGGCGCTGGGGATTGGGACGGACAGTGAAAGGAGCGCCTGCAGTCACCCATTGTTATTTTTCGTGTATAGCGTTCGCCGGCGAACGCTCGCAATCTATTGGTTGAAACGCTAATGACCTATCAATCAAAGAGAGTTTGAATTTCCGCTGCAGACGTTGGCGAAGAAGAGCGTTGTGAAAATGTGCCTTGCATATAATATAAGGAAACGAGCTCAAAATAAACTGAGATTGAGAAGAGAAAGTGGCCATATTAGGCAGCCACATGTGCATCCGAAGGAAAATGTTTATTCGCTGGTTTCCCAACAGTTAATTACGGTAAGATTTTCACGCAAGACGTGGCCCCTTCGGCGACTTCGGCTTAACGGCGAGTATTACTGAATTGTCTGACATTGGCTTGAGCAAAACATGTAGAATTTCTTATTACACTCGATCCCTAACACTCGCATTTGATTCGAATCAGTGGGATCTACTCAGGCGTACTTCTCCAGCTGCATTGGCCATCAGCGCCAGTTATCAGTGGAAGATAAAATTCGCTATTAAATTTAACTCAATATGTTATTGATATGCGTGCGAATGTCGCGAGATGTTATGATTATATTTATATTGATCGTCAGTCGTTACATACACATGTTTTATAACTACGAAAATAATCTGTCTGATCTTTCTGTAGCCCACTCAACATAAATTGTTTAATTATTTAAAAGATTTTGCAGTGAACACTATTAACCGTAAACCAGCCAAGATATAGCAACAGCAGAATAATATAATGTTGTCAGACGCTGACACAGCGAACATATACCACACAAATTCCTGAATCAAGAAAGCACTTTGATACACATGCTCATTCATAACTGTGCTATTTTAGTTAATTCTAGATACGTGTTTTTTAAACGGAGTAAATATTCGATCAACTTCCAAATTAATTAAGCTATTTAGCATTTTAGCTCAGGTTTTTGAAATTGACAACTTCCAAAAATACACAGTTTTAATTAGGGGGCGGCACGAAAAATAACAATAGGCGCCTGCAGGCGCTCCCTTCCCCAGTCACCCCAGCGCCGGGCCTACAAAACACCTGTTCCGGCACAATTTCTGTGTCGGAGCGCCGCGGTGATCTCGAAAGAGGTGCATTTTTTATCGGATAGCTTTTTGTGCCGTTTCAGCTCCAGTGTGAACGGTGTTCGAAATAGTTTCGCAAGTAAATTAATAGAATAGAGCGTGGTGATTGGTTGTATCGTTCGGCATAATTATTTGCCGTTTCGTGCCGAGTCTGCTCGTGACGAAAACCTATCCGGATAGTGTGAACGCGGCCTTAGAGTAAAAAGATAAAGTTATCCCACAACGACAATATTGATAGCAACATTGCAATATTGATAGCAACATTGCAATATTAATAGCGACATTGCAATATTGATAGCAACATTGCAATATTGATAGCACCATTGCAATATTGATAGCAACATTGCAATATTGATAGCAACATTGCAATATTGATAGCAACATTGCAATATTGATAGCAACATTGCAATATTAATAGCAACATTGCAATATTGATAGCAACATTGCAATATTGATAGCAACATTGCAATATTGATAGCAACATTGCAATATTGATAGTAACATTGCAATATTGATAGCAACATTGCACTTAGCAAGTTGCTAATATAAAGTATAAATATAAAAATAATATAAAGTTCTATTGAAAGTCAAAACACCTAATTCTAAGTAAACTCCATGTTATGTGAAGTTCGATATTTAAAATTCGAATTTTTAGCAACTTGCCAAGGAGTGCGTGTATCGTTAGCTAGTCAACGTTGCAATGTTGCTGCCAATATTGCAAGGTCTCGCGGTAAAGAACGTCCAGTTTGACTGTAATATATCCATCCATAAGTCAAAAACATGTTGTTGACTGTTGTGCGAAGAAAATCTCACCTGAGCACTATCTCCTTGTTCCAGACGATAAATAACTTCTCTTGCCAAAGTCATTTTCATTATCGCTTCTCCATGTCCCGTTGTAGTTGCCCCTCCGTAATTATTTGCGTAACCACCGCAGCCCACTAAGGGTGCGTCACCGACGCGGCCTCTCATCTTTCCTGCTATACCACCTTGTTGAAAAACGAAATTCTTAGATATCACAATCCTTATTAATGTAAAAGTGTTTGTAAATAGTGAAATAGTCTATGAGGCAGACGGTTTGTTTGTACCGCTTTAGGGGACAAACGGTGACATACATTTTTCAAAAGGTCTTTTTGCGTAGTTCAAGTTCAAGTTGTCCTTTTTTAAGATTAGTAGCAGTTTCATTAAACATTTTAAAACAAAAATATAAGTTTCTGGAGACCCGAAATAACTATTTAAGAAATAGAAAATGGCCGCCCGTGTTTATATAGCCTTGATGCAGGAGTGAGTTGGGAGAATTCGAAAGTTTATGTGAAGAGACCACGAGAAGGTCGAAACAATTGTCGAGGGTTATGTCCCATGTACTATATATACTGAATATTACTTACGTATCTTTAATCCTTTCTTATAATTGTTTAACTTACTCCCGTATCATAATTACACTGCGCCTTCAACCGTCGTTGCCTTCGCAAGTTAACAAAAAATACAGCAAGATGCGCTTTTTGGCATAAGGCCATATACCGCATTCTTTGCAAATTTTTATTCATCTACATTATATTACCCCAGGTCAGTCCAATTACCTACATCTTATTCAAAAAAACCAGGGCATCCTTATGAAATAAGACTAAGAAATGTGGCGTGACGTCACAACGGTGTTTGCATTGCCTGATTAAACACGGTAATTGACCAATCACAGCTCGCAACCTATTTTATAAAAAGAGCTAATCTAGTCGGGTGCCCATTATATTACACACATTATTAAATTAAGAAAAAGAGTATAGCAAAAGAGTATGGATATGTGTGATAGCATTCGCCAAAGTGTCATTTTCTATCGTTTTTTAGAAACGTCATTTTAGCACATTATTTTGCCTTATGCTGCCATGTTAGATAGATCTAAACTTCTATTTTGCGATCTATTTAGGATCTAGAAAATATTTTGCAAAATATAGACAAAAATGGCCCCTTTTTTGTTATAAAAGTTTAGTATATTAAAACAAATCAAATAGCAATGTGGTGCATGGTGTGCATGGTTTATGATGTAATATTTAAAACACGTACTGCGAGTGTTTTGAATGGCTTTAAAAACGATCACCATTTGGTAAGTTCGTTGGCGTAGTAATTTTGAAAAATAACGTTGTCTAAGGCGTACCCTGCGAGCAGAGCCTTCTTTTCCTTATTTCTTCGCTGAGAGAGAGGAAGAAAAGTAGGCTCTGCTGTATTCGTGACTGGTTTCCATTACACATGCATGTCAGTTGCTTGGTTACAATCTCGAACCCAGTCCCAATCAGAGCAGAAAACAAAACGAGAACCGGTTAAACGGGTCTTAAACGGGTTACTTCGTCCTAAATCTTGGACGAAGCCAAACACGAATACAGCAGAGCCTACTTTTCTTCTTTCTCTCTCAGCAAAGAAATAAGGAAAAGAAGGCTCTGCTCGCAAGGTATCTAAGGCGAGAAAATCAAAGCTAAAGTTTATGTAAATCAGGAGAATGTTTTATCACATATAAAACCACGATACGATTATGATTTTTCTTTGTGTTTTCCTCATGAATTATTAATGAGTTTTTTAAGCATGGTTAATAATAGCACATGCCTTGTTTATTCTGAGAACATTACGTAAAGAAGGCTACAATCAAGCGGAGATAGACTATCTGTTCTTGTCCGTTAGTATAGTACTTAAGAATATTACATATGGCTTAGCAGTTTTCGGAGCATCTGATTCTGATCTTGCCATAATTCAATGTTTTTAGACAGATTTATTTATTTATTTATTTATTTATTTATTTATTTATTTGTTTGTTTGGTTTGGTTTGGTTTGGTTTGGCTTGGTTTGGTTTGGTTTGGTTTGGTTTGGTTTGGTTTGGTTTGGTTTGGTTTGGTTTGGTTTGGTTTGGTTTGGTTTGGTTTGGTTTGGTTTGGTTTGGTTTGGTTTGGTTTGGTTTGGTTTGGTTTTCTTTGGTTTGGTTTGGTTTGCTTTGGTTTGGTTTGGTTTGCTTTGGTTTGTTTTGCTTTCGTTTGGTTTGGTTTGATTTGGTTTGGTTTGGTTTGTGTTTTGTATTTTGTGTTTTGTGTTTGTTTTGTGTTTGTTTGTTTGTTTGTTTGTTTGTTTGTTTGTTTGTTTGTTTGTTTGTTTGTTTGTTTGTTTATTATGTTTTTGCCAACAGTGTATAATTAATATTTATACCTACACACAAATAAATATATACATATATACAGACAAACATGCACATATACAAACTAAAATTTAAGAGAAGTGGCAAGGGTAGCCGCGACAGCTTGTGCCAGTTACTGCGGGCCCGTGTATAAATAGATTAAGAGGGAAAAGAAAAAGAAAAAGAAAAAACAACTCAAAAAAATAGTTTAATTTAGATCAAAAGAAAAATTAAATAAAAGAACGATGAAAATCTGCGTAGTAAAAGCTATGCTATAAACGACACTATATTTCATACTGTATTAATGTGCGACAGGAACTTAAGAAACAGGATAATTCTTTGTTACAAAATCATCCATTAAGGAAAATCTTTCCCAAAACTAAATCAAATAAATATTGTCTTCGAAGAGCCAGCAGTGCACGCCCTAAACTTAACACTGAGCGCTATAAGAATTCCTACATAAATAGATTAATTTTCAAAATATAATTTAGCTCTTTGGTATTCTCCATTTAAGGTGGCTCCATACAGTTTCTTGAAAAATGGAAAATACAAGTTTGAGAGTCCAAAACACGTGCATAAACATTTCGGGAAAAGAATAAAACTAAATGTTATGTATAGTTAAACAGTCTGACAATAAAAAACTGTTAAAAAATAAATAGCAACAGTTAGTTGCTATGGCAACAATGACGTTTCAAAATGGCTGCCAATTACGCTTCAAACTAATTTAATTGGACCCCCCATTTTTTTTTCATTAAAACTTTTCTTGAAGTATGAGTAATCAATAGGCCGATTTAAAAAAAATTCTGTAGAAGGAATAATTTTTTTTCTCGAAAAAATCATGTTTGTTAATTTTCAAAAAATTTGGATCTACAGAATTTTTTTTAAATCGGCCTATTGATTACTCATACTTTAAGAAATGTTTTAATTGAAAAAAAAATGATGAAAAAATGAAAAAATGGGGGGTCACCAAAGTTTTTTTCGAATTAAATTAGTTTGAAGCGTAATTGGCAGCCATTTTGAAACGTCATTGTTGCCATAGCAGTCATTGTTGCCATAGCAACAACTGTTGCTATTTATTTTTTAACAGTTTTTGATTGTCAGAATGTTTAACTATGCATAACATTTAGTTTATTCTTTTCCCGAATCGTTTATGCACGTGTTTTGGACTCTCAAACTTGTATTTTCCATTTTTCTAGAAACTGTATGGAGCCACCTTAATACATATTACAGTGTATAATATAATCATTGTATTACAACTTTTTATATTATATAAAAAAAATTTTTAAATAATCTTTGTAACATAGGAAATGTATCTTTTTCCAATAAAGACGATTGATTGATTGATTGATTGATTGATTGATTGATTGATTGATTGATTGATTGATTGATTGATTGATTGATTGATTGATTGATTGATTGATTGATATATGGTTTGTGATAAATTGTTTATGGAATATGGTATATGGTAAATGTACTGGTCATGATAACCATTTTTATTCAATTTTTTTTTCCTTTTTCATATAGTAAGTTGCCTTGAATACCACGCCATTGATGTAAAAGTGAGATTTGACCCTCTTGTTAAAAGGTGGGTTGGATTTGATTTTTATGTATAGTTTCATAAGTTATTTGCAAAGTGGGAACTTAAACTATACATCAAATGAAAGCTTGGCACAATTTCTAACAACATACCTGCACAATATATTTCAACAATGATTAGTTCTGAAATTATTATCCATCTTGTTGCATGTATACTAACATGACTTTCATTTTGCTTATAAAATTCTCTCAGCGGTCCGGAACGGCAGATTTGAATTATTAATTAGTTTGAGAACAATAGTTATTAAGCCCACCTGAGGTTTTCATGCTACCACATTCTCATTCTCTGTATGCAAACACTCGTCAGTTCATTTTGAAATTCTCGAAAATTAATTTACGCAGCTACACAATATTGTCAATATAGTACAAAAGGCAAAAACCGCTCGCTAGTCACTATGTTATGTGAAACGTTTCAAAATGTTCGTAGCAATGTTCGTAATAATATAACATTTACTTCTCACAAATATTATAGAATTTCAAATGGGTTTTTTTTATTCAACTACATAACGTACAACCTTCAGCGATATGTCAAACAAAAGCAATTGAAAAATGCTATTTGGGGTCGAAAGTTCAGGATTCTAGCTAAACGGAAAGTACTTTAAAAATGGGAAAACATATGCCATTTTAGTTTAGTTCGCAAGAAAGATGGTGGAGAATACGAGCCTAACACTTTGTCAAGTTGTCACAGAACGTTTACGCCATTTGTAGTCATATAATAAACTACTTATTGACCTCGCTTGTTCGGTCTGTACTAGTGAAATATCGCACCTCTGTTTTCTGCACGGACCTCGCTTCGCTGCGCTTGCTTGGTCCGTACTAAAAACGTCGGTCCGATTCACTAGTACACACCTCACGCTTGGTCAATAAGTAGTAAGTATAATTTCATAGTGGAAAAGAGGCTTTCCAGCTTTCTGATTGCTCCGCTCAGCGATGAATCTGAGGCAATAAGCTTAGCGCGGATCTACGCAGGAATCTGTAAAGTGGTTTTTATCAGAGGGATTTTACACAGACAAATTCCTGCGTAGACGTCACTTCCGTCAACTTTAACTGCGAAAAAGTCCACGAAGATGAAATTTTAGAAAAGCAAGATATGTTTCAAATCTTCACAGAAGGTTCCAAATATCCTAAATATGTAAAATCCCCAACCATGATATAGGCACTTTAAACTTCATTACCTGTTGATGTGGCGCATGCGATGTGTCCATTTTCATCCATAGCAACCGCCGAAACGGTGTCGTAACATTGTTCTTGTATGGGTATTCCCTCGTAGTGATGGCGCATGAAGTCTTTGTAATTCTCATTCCTGATATCAACTCTCTTCTTGGCTTCTTCCGTTACAAGGTCCTCCGGCTCCACAATTTCTAAATCGTATTTTTCAGCAAGGTCCAGGGCTCCGTCGTTGGTCATAGCACAGTGTTTGGTCTTTTGCATCACGCATTTTGCCACTGACACTGGGTGAGGAAAACGAGACACGGCTATCACTGCGCCTATAAAAACGATGATGATAATAGTGAAGTGCTTGTGCAATGAAAATTTCAGTTCGAAATAAACACAAGTTGTATTTATTGTAATTGCATTGTCACCTCGAAATCCTTTGTTTCAAGTGGGAGCTTAAGCAAATATACTATCCGCCACCGGTTACCGATGACTTCGATTTGTTATAATTTATATTACAAATTTACCCCCCTTGGGCTTAAAATGATCCCTTTTTAAAACGAAACCTTAATAACGATATGTCATGAAGTATTTATGCGACCGCTGATCTGAAAGTGCGTAAACGCGTAATCACATTATTATATTTTATTATAATGTCGGCGATATTTTCGCACGATCAATGGAGAAAAACATGGATTTGTCTACTGAAATATAAGTCAAACCAATGAAAATTTAGACTCTAACAACTCCTAAAGTAAGTATAAGCGTTTGTCTGTTGTAATTATTTCGTAGATTAGCAATAATTTGGTAAAATTTGACGAAAACCATCTCGGCGGAGACTCGGTCAATCTGCCATGTATCGAACAAACATTCCAAAATTTTACTTAAACTTGGCGGTGTTTTAACGATAAACAGGAGTAAATATCATGCAAAATAACCTGAAATCTGAATAGCTGACTTAAAAACGATCTTAATGATGTATTATGGTCTTATGTTGTGGTATAATTCTGTTTTAATTTGTAAAGTTCCAAAATAAATGAAAATCACGCGCTCACCCGCTGTGGCGCACCATGGGGGGTCATCACATTGGGCGGTCTTAAAAACGCAATATATTATTTGCGTTTTATTGTATTGCCTCGATTTGTTCAAATTGAATTTGTGAAATGTTTCTTTTCATTTTGTTAATACAAAGTTTGTTGGTAAAATTTTTTTTTCCTAAATAGTTGCCATTTTGTTATAGATTATAATAATATTTTTATAATAATTAGCGTAAATTAGCATAATTTGCAAAATGGGTTGTCCGACAAGACCCGACAACCTAACATTTGAATAGGTAAAAACGATTCAAATAATATATTGTGGTATTATTTTTGTGTTCTGCCTGCTTTTATTCACAAATTGCCAAGACCACATGCTTGTGACTGGTTTTTGGACCAGACAAGAAAGAGTTTACAATAGAATTTTTTCCACACAACAAAGAATATGAATAATTTTTAGTCCCAAGAGTAATCCTAACGCCGTCCCCATTCTACATAAACGTTATTCAGATCATTTTCACGTCTTCAGGACGACGTTAACTCGTGAAACGGCGAAACCTGTTAGTTGGGTTTGACTTCAAACTATGCGTCAAAATCCTTTTAATAGAACTCTAAAACTTTTGGATGTCGAAAAACATACTTTAAGTATTTAATACTACGTAAATGATTCGTGGTTTCTGCTAAATACTGAACTTTAGATTGCCGTCGTCGTAATAGTGCACGAGGGACGTTGAGAGGTGAGAGACTGCACGCTAACAAACATGAGTTAACCTGTTTTCATGCTGGTTCCATCCATAATCATCGCATCGCATTCAACTTCGCCTTTATCATCCAGTAATGAGCCACAACCTGCATTGAAATTTGGATCATCCTCCAAGATACGAACGGCCCTTTCTACGGCATCAACTGCTGTGCCACCCTACATGTAAAAATATATATAATTATATAATTTATTTATTTATCCATCTTAAGATTAAAAAGTACAATGGATTTACAATATGCTAAAAAGTTATGAGTTAAAAAGGTTGAATACAGTATAGAGAAGATTAAAAGTGCGGAATAAAATTGTTAAAATATTAAAGGTATTAAAAATATTTACAAGCTCTCGCTGAAAAAGATAATTTATGTCTCTCACTTCCCGAAAAGAAAGATACGTTTCGTGTCCGGTTAATGTCTCTAAGATTGTATTGGTGGTTAATTAATTCTGGTAAGAGATTATGGCAGGGATGATGCGGTTCATTTCTAAACCTTACTACTTCGCGACAAGTAGCCTTCTCCCTTCTATCGGTCAACGGTGCTAAATAATCTTTCTCTAACCCAAGAATTCGTAAGCTCCTAGATTGTACTCGCTCGATTTCATTTTGAAGGTAACTGGGGAGTCCAGCCCACACAGGAGACGCATACTCGAGAATCGGTCTAATTTTGGTTTCGTATGTAGTGATACAAACTTCTACCAGTAAATGAGATTTTCTACATTCTCTAAGATGATACACGTTTATTTGCCTTTCGCGAGATTTCTTCAAGATTGAGTGTTCCATTTTAAATTGTTTTGGTACCACACTCCAAGTAATTTAAAGGCACTGACCCTTTCTACCAGCTTATCTCCGATGCAAAGGCGTGGTGGTTCGGGTATAGAGTCCGTGAAGGAAATCCACATGTCCCTTGGTTTTATTGGAATTTAGTACCATTTTATTTGAATCAGCCCAGTCATTTACTGCATTAAATCGTGTCAGTAAAATTACGTCATGTTGGTGGTGTGATCGGTAAGTTGTGTCGAGTCGCGGTTGTGTCGAGTCGCGTGTTAGTTATTACATAATAAATGTTTCTTTCGGTGTCTACAGTTAGATATAAGTTCATTTCTACGATTAAGTGAGCTTAGCTCGGGTGGCAAGTAATAATAAACTTTTCATATAAGCATAAGTTACATCGTTTAATACTGATAGAGTAGGATTTGCAACGTTTCAAAATTTTCCATTTAATGGAATAAGGGACATCGGATTCTTTCAGCGACCAAATATGTTTGCTGAGTTCAGTGACATTTCTTTGCTTCTTATTTCTGAAGGAGCTTGCGTGGTTCGAAAATCGTTTTTTAAAAGTGTTCTCTGTTAGGCCGATGTATGTTTGCTGCTCGTGGTTATCTTCTCTGGTTACGGTGGCTTGATAAACAACACTTTTTGTTTGGCATTTTCCGTTGAGTGCATGGACAGTGGATTTTCTTGCGGCAATTACATTCATTGAATTTAGTACCATTTTATTTGAATCAGCCCAGTCATTTACTGCATTAATAGATTGTTCTAAATTACTGCAAGTATCCCTTTCAACTACTTCGTATTGTGTGCAGTCGTCCGCGTATTTATGCGTGCTCATATTTAAGTGTTCTGGTAAGGCGTCCTCCAGGTCATCAATATATATACATTAAATAAAATAGGGGAGATTACTGAGCATTGTGGAACACCAGCTGGGCACGGTGCTACAGAGGATAGAGTACCACAGAGATTTACTTGCTGAACTGTTCCAGTAAGAAAACTTCTAATCCACATCCAAAATGGTTTGTTAATGTTCATAGCTGCCAGTTTTTGTAAAATAATTTTGTGATCTACAAGATCAAAGGCCCATTTTGCCAGTATTTGAATTATCAGTATAGCGTTGAACCAGTTTTGAGTGGTTGATATTAAAGCAGAAACAGTGCTTCGATGTCGTGTGAACGGATGCTGGTTGTCCTTGATTTTTAAGTCTTTGATGTTTAGCTGAAGTTGAATCTTTTCAAGGATCTTGGCAAGTTGGGGGAGAACTGAAATCTGTCTGAAGTCATCGATATCTTTCGGTGGTTGAACCTTAGGAATGGGAGACAACAAAGCATGTTTGTAGAGTGATGGGTATTTACATTGGCTTGTACTACAGACCACAATGTTACAGATCACAAGAGCTAAATCTTCGCAGTACTGTTTGAGCACCCATGCAGGTATCTTGTCTACACCTGTTGCCTTCTTTGGTTTCAAATGCTTCAAAGTTGATTTGACCTGACCTGTGGAAGGTAAGGGTGGATTATCATCTTTAAGTGCGTTGACAACTTCATTTATTTCGGAGACAGTGTCCATGTTACGCTCTGTCCATGGTTTGGTAAAGGCTGTCTGAAGATTCTCAGCTAGCCCTGATAAGTCTTGGTTGAAATAGCCATTTGACGATTGCATGGGTATGGGTCAACCTCGTCCCCAGGGCCATTTGTAGGGGCTGGGCCAAGATGGCGGCCAAAAACAAAATGGCGGGAACAAATGGCCCTGGTGGAGGCTAGCTCAAAATGCGCAGTATATTGCGCATTTTGATAACTAGAACTCAGCCCTTTACACAGTAATTATACCTAATTACACCTAATTATTGCATGGTTTGAAATATAATTTCCCGTGCCGTGAGCAGGAACAACCGACAAGGTCAAAATACAATATTTTTTTTAAAAAATACAAAATCAAACCGTCTGATTTACGCCATAAGCTCTTGACCAATCAGAGGCTGAGATAGCCTGGCCTCCACCAGGGCCATTTGTTCCCGCCATCTTGGCCCAGTTCCCTACAAATGGCCCTGGGTACGAGGTTGGGGTATGGGTTTCTTTTCCGGCACTCGCCAAAGCATAGATAGATTTATACCATTTCGCTTGGTTTAAAATAAGAAGTTCGTTGGCCTTTGATCGATAGTAGGTAGCGTTAGCCTTGGATACGAGGTTTGCTCACTGATCTCTCTCAATATATATACTGGATTGCTCATCTGGCTTCAAAAATGAAGTCAGCGGAGATGACGAATTGGGAGTACCAAAATGGCCGCCACGGAAACTTTGTATGTTTTCGTAGCACGAAAAGAGCCACGTTAAAAATATTTCTGCCATTGGTATCAAACAAGGAACACTATACACGGTTTAGAAGCTTAGTTTTTGCATTTGTTGGCATAATTAAGCAGTAAAACGTGTTATTTCGTAGTTTTTTTACTCTGCCCGGTAATCGATAAACTTGCCTACATCACAAGACTCGTAAAAATACAACAAAAACAGTCAATAACTTAATTATGAAACACTTTATGTACCTTTGATAGTAAAATATATCTTTACAAAGCCTTGAAGTATGTTAGTTGACGATTTCGAACTGTATTTGCTTGTATTTTCTTTCTGTTTCCCAGTGGTATTGTTTTAGGCTTTTCCAACTCCCCCGGTTAACTCTTACTATACTCCTAAGCCCGCAAAGAGCATGGACAGGGAGTAGTAAGATGGCGGATCTGGCTTCAAAATGTTTACTGCTGGACAGAAGGAATGCGCTATCCAGTATATATATAAATCGGTGGGTTTGCGCATGCTATTTTATCGCATAACTGCTTATATTTCGATGTATCCCCACGAGAATCTGACGAGCTTTGATTTGTATCTTAATATAACCAGTAATCCATGGTTTATCAGAATGGTGGACTTTAATTGTTTTTTTCGGTAGAGATTCGTCAAGTATTTGAATCACAATGGAGTTGAAAACTTGTTCTTTCTGATCGATGTCCTGTGCTGAATATACGGCATTCCAATCTTCTGTAGCCATTTTCAGAGACAAATTATTTAGATTTGCTGGCTTCATCACTCTAATTTTCTTTGACAAGACGGATTTTTCTGTCGTTTAACGGGCTTAATGAGAAGGCATTGATGATCAGAGCCGTCGATTGGGGGTAGGTGGCAGACAGTGTCGAAAAGATTTACCATATTTGTAAGAATTTGGTCGAGAATGTTGCGGCCTCTAGTCGGCTTAGTTTACACATTTTCTTAAATTAAATCTATTGCACAGCCTGTTTAATTTCAGCTGATTGAAATCCCCGGCTATTACAATCCCAGATGAAGGACGTTCGTGCAGGAGACTGTCCATACAATTTGTCATAGTGTTTGATAGGTTTATTGTGTTGACCATCCATGTGTCTTCGTGATTGTAATCGTTGTGAGCGTCTAATTGGTTGATTATATATATAGTGAAGGTGAATAGTGTTCGATATTCACCGAGCCGCGAGGTGGCGAGGTGACTATCTACACTATTGAAATATAGTAAGGTTAGATATACTGCCGAAACAGAGAACGTAGGAGTCTAACGTTTCGAGCGAAGGCCCTTCGTCAGAGAGAAACGGGACTGCCTGCGCAGCACGCTACTTTTATTTCACTATCTACACTATTCATAGCCTGGTACCCTGGCCCAATCAAAGAATATGGGCCAGGTAACCACTAAAGACTTCTGCTTTCCTATTGGTTAAATTTTCGCGCGTTTTTACTGGCTATGAGTAAAACTGCAATCGTCATAAGTGGATTTAGCCCTGATGACGCGAGAATGAGATTAGTGGTTACCTGGCCCATATTTCTTTTGAAATTGGGCCAGGGTACCAGGCTACACTATTCACTGACACTGAGATGAATAATTGTTTTAGGATATACCTCGTAAATGAAACAACAAGCTTAACATTCTTATATTTTTCGGTATTTTCATACGAGACACATTAGACGAGCAACTTAGCGTACTCGATACTTGCCGACAAAACAGTTTTTGCGTCTACGTTGCTATAGCAACGTAGACGTTATGTACCCCTAAAAACCTATCTGACTGGGTATTCGCACTTTTGTGACGTATTCAGAAGCGGAGGTGTACCGATGTTTGCCGATGTAGCAACGAAGTAAGTGATCTAGTAAATATGGCGTCTGCTTTCTGTTTCTGTGCTTCGTCCATCTTCATTCGGCTTGTCTGCGAACGATTTAATCAGTGAAAACGAGTTGTTTCTTTCGATTTCGGGAATATTTTATCAAAGTAAGGAACTGTAGTTATAACTTATATAGTTGTATTGTGTCACATCCACGTTTATAATCTATATAGAACTTAATGTGCTAGAAACACCATGTGATTGTGAACTACCCGTTGTACTGCATGCCTATCAGACTATATGATCAGACTCAGGGTTGTTTGAAAGGAAATATATATTTGCAGTTGTTTCGCTCTCGACTCAAAGTCATGAAATTTTCTTCAAAAAAAACAACTAGCTTCATGATCAAGCAACAATGTGCAAAACCTGTGGTAGTCCACGAGCGAAATTACTATGCTATTAAATAACATATTGTACAATCTAGAGCGTGTGAAACCGAAACGGCAAGCCTTTATATTTATAATGGGGTAATTAAATTGTATGCTGCAGTTATCAATGTCATGCAAAAATTTATGACATGAATGCCAAATATTTATTCTACCTTTTACTGCATGCATGCATATACAGTATACGTCTACTCTTGAAGAACAATTAATGTATAGTTGCTAAGTTGCTTTCATAATTTTGATGACAATTTCTGGAGATCTTCGTTCACAACTTCATTATTTCTAAACTTTACAGCAGTCATACTTCAGATGCTTGTTATCTCAAACGATTTTCCTTTACCTACCAACTGGATTGCATTATTATTTGACAAATTGTTGCAACAAAGTTATTTAAATACTTTAGTCAAATTTTGTGAGTTATTGGTGTAATGTATTAAAATTTGATTGGCCTACTAAACAATAACCATACTTTATTACCATAGGTTTTAAATAGTACCATAGCTTTAATAGTCAAGCTATTATCACACTACCTCTCACCACGAGGACCTAAGTGAAGCCCAATTTGATGGAGTTAATATTTGAATGGGTGACCATGCACATATCTGCATGGGCTTGGGACTCATGCTTCTGTGCTGGATATGAGTAGAGTTGTTAGTGCTCAACCTCCTGTGCTTTGCTGGCTTTACTCTGAGTTCCTTTCTTAAGGTAAAAACGCAGCATGGCTAGCATCAACAAACATCTTGTTCAGCTCTGAATAAATGGTCACTACAAGTACATACAGTAATTACAACATTGTTTTTACCATAGTAGCTATAGGCATGATTTAACGCAGTAGATACATGCATGTCTGGACATGCCTATTTTTTTGTTATTGGTTTTAGGAATATTGACTGTGAGTCCACAACTTGTGACAGTTGTGCCCAGTTGTGACAGGGGAGCACGGGTGGCGTGTGCTGTTAGCGCGCTGCCTCTCACCAAAAAGTTAAGCCCGGTTAGACGGGGTTAGTACTTGGATGGGTGACCGCTTGGGAATGACCCCGTTGTCGGGCTTGGACTCATGTGAGTAGAGTTGTAGTTGATCTCTCCTATGCTTCGAGGGTTTTTCGCCGGGTTCTCCGGTTTTCCTCCCTCCATAAAATCAACGCCTAACATCTTAGCTGTGTTCCGTGGTCTGAACTGCGTTGTTGGCGGCTGCTTGGAGCACCTTTGATATGCCTCGACACGGCCACGTTGATCTGCGTCCTTCGCAATTCAGCCACTGGCTGCAAGTAAGGATGATTAGCCCAAAATTCAAAATAAATTTGTAAAAATTAAAGAGGATGCCTTTTGTCCAGAAATGCATATGTGGAGTATGCTATATTGTGTATCTTGCATTATTGACAATAGCAAATCAGACATTGAGGAAAATTCTGCGTTCCATTGTTTAGTCAAGGCAAACAATCTATGTCAATTTTAGCTATGTTATTGACTGCGATAATACTTATTCAGATAAAAGATATAACCAGTGTGTAATATATTGTGACAGTATTATTTGTGCTTATATATTATCAAATTGAATTGGCTATTTCCTGTTTTGGCATATTGCTATCATGTGCTCTATTGTTATATTAATTACACTACCAGTGTCTTTGATGATAATCTCAACCAAAGGCCGATTCACATGATCTGATTAATTGGATTCAATTTTTCTCCTGGTGCATGTGATGCGGATTTATTTACAATAGTAGTGGGTTATGTGTTTGCAAATTCTCGCAATGACTATAGTTGTTATCAAACCATATGCATCACAAGGAAAGTTGTGAATAGATCGTTTGCACATGACATTACCTCCACCATCGTGGTTGATTTTTCGGTTAGCAAACACTGTTGCAATTGACACACTGCTGCAATTGACACACTGCTGACTGTCATGTTTGTTTTAGCAAGGGTATTTGAAATTAACTGGAAATGAACCAACATGGTGTCTAATGTCACATGAATGTAAACAATGTATATCGCAAGGCCCTGGGTAGGAGATTGTGTATACCACCATAGCCCTAAACGTAGACGCATGTACGCATTGCGTGCCTATTTTTAGGGGGTGGGTGGGTGGAGGGTGTTTCAAAAAAGCATGTAAAACTGGGCGAGGGGTTGTTGCGTTCATGTATTTCTAGTAAAATGGCTTGAAAGATGAAGGAAAAATCAAATCAAAAACTTTATTTCACGTTCATATTAAGATGATATCATGCATTCGTTTTATGTAATACAGCAAATACTTTATTTACTTATCCACAGTATGTCAACGTATTTTATCACCCGCGGCCCCCAACAGTGGATAAAACCAAAAGTAAGCTAAGGGGCGATTCTACGGTATATATCAAAGGCGCCCCAGGCAGTCGCCATACGACATATCAAAGCACGGCTAACGCTCTAAAAGCTCACTCACACCGTCACACTCAATGAGTGGCCCCGCACACGCAATAAGTGCAACTCAACACTCAATGAGTTTCCACTCACCCTCACTGAGTACGAGACTACACACAGTCTCCAACCATTCAAGTGAATAGTGTTTAGGGAGTGAGTGTAGTCTCATACTCAGTGAGGGTGGGTGGAGACCATAGAAATAATAGACCTAGAGTGCGTGCTCTGTCACGTGACAGGTGTCCAAATTAAATTTATTTTGCCCTTATAGATCCGCCATTTTGAATTTTGCAAGGGGTGGGATATATATACAACAATGATCGCCTCTCGAAATAAAGAATTGGAGGACGTTTCAGGGATAAATTGGATACCACATACACATTAGCATAAAATAGAACAATTTGCAAGACACTTGCTTTATTAAACGTACTAAAAACTATAAGTTCAAAATTATATTTCGATCAATTCACCACAATTACAAAAAGCAACAAAACTTGAAACTCAGAAATTGTCTGCATCAAAGCCCGTTTAAAAGAAAAGAAAATAATCAAATACGTAATGGAAACTAGGACAAAATCTTAAGAAAAACACGGATTTAAGATGTCAATATAAATAGATGTCGAAAAGACTGATGTATAAAAAGTATGACAGGTGCATAAACATTTTATATTTCAAAAATCACAAGCTACAATCCCTATTAGATTGGATAAAAAAGAACAAAACACTTACTGTCTCCTGGATTAATCCTCCACATTCAGTATAAATCACATACAGATTGGCAAGTGGGAATCATTAAAATATATATAATGTAAAACAGTAAAAACACTGAAACCATTCGACATTCGTATTAAAAGGCTGCTATCGTCGCCATTTCTACATCCATTGACTGACAGGAGATAGGAGCCAGCATTCTAGGTATATTATTTCTATGGTGGAGACTCATTGAGTGTGAGCGAGCTTTCAGAATACAGGCGTAAGATCTAATTGCATCGACAAATTGCACTTACTTTTCTCAAAATATCATAGCCTGCTTTAACTGACTGTTGTATTGCTTCTTTATACTGTTCAGTGCGGTCACCAAGCATTAAACGGCGTGCACCTCCTTGAACAATGATACAAGGCGTTTTTCTTCCTCCTTCTGCCATGAATTTTAAAAGTAAAAATACATTACATATTACATTACATATATATATATATATATATATATATATATATATATATATATATATATATATATATATATATATACTATTTACAGAATGAGTGGCCGTTCTGTATCGGGGTATACGGACAGGAATTCTGTAAATGACTTCTAAAACGTCTATTAAGTTAGCGAAAAATACATCATGTTAAGTTATAGATAAACCTTCGAGGTAAGGTTTAATAGGTTACGATTATTAAATTACTGACGTGAGCATGCGCTTTGATTGAGTATTAGTCCCACATTTTATATTCTAAGTGACATGCCATAAATAGCCGTTCTGATCATTTGTTATTCAACAACTGTTTGCATCTTCATCTCGTATGGGGACGCTACCAGCGTACCTTACTCAAGATAGTTGAATGCGAAGTGTCTGTACACTTGCTACAGAACTGATATCAGTGTCTGTAAATGTGATACAGAACTTATGTTTTTTTTTAAACAGTTCTGTATCACATTTACAGGCACTGATATCAGTTCTGTATCGGGGTAAACAGACATTGATTAAACCTTAATTTCTTTTGAATTTTCCTAATGAATTATTAATGAGTTTTAGATATATATATATATATATATATATATATCGAAATATAGTAAGGTTAGATATACTGCCGAAACAGAGAACGTATATGAGTCTAACGTTTCAAGCGAAGGGTCGTCAGAACCTTTCTCTCTAACAAAGGGCCTTCGCTCGAAACGTTAGACTCCTACGTTCTCTGTTTCGGCAGTATATCTAACCTTACTAAATTTCGATTGTTGGTTTGTCACTGACAAAATTAAAAACGTATATACAACGTTTATAAAAACTTTATTAAGACATTTCGATCGAACAACTACGGTCTTCATCAGTTAAAAATATATTAAAAGTCAAAACAGGCTTCAATAGGTCCAAGTTATGCTAATGAGTATATAGTGTTAAAAAAGTACTTATAAATATCAGGTATTTCTATATGGTCATTGTGAGCGTTAGGGTCCCTAATGAACACCACGCTTCAAGAAACAGACGTTGATGGTAATTGTCTTACTTATTCATGATGGCGATGTTGTTAAAATATGGACAATGGTTCTTTTGTTCTATATGCTGAGCTATTTTTTAGTTTTTATCAAGTTTCTTTACAGTTCTTTTGTGTTCGTTTATCCTGGTCTTCAAAGCTCTGCTAGTTTGTCCGTAATAACATAGTTAAGAGGACATATACATGGTTTGGAAGTTCTATTGTCTTTCAATATGAAGCATGGTCATGTTGAACTGACAATGGAGTTCCTTATATGGAGGTAAATTATATGGACACGTGACGATGGAGCACCACAACACGTGACGTGACTAATTAAACCCGATCGTTGCTATTGGATGACTGCTTCATTATACAGAAAATACAATACCGTGAAATTGCACAAATTTCCATAAACTAGAACAAAAACATAGAACAATCACTGGACGAGTTTCCAAACCACGTATATGTTCTATTAACTATGGTAATAAAGTGAAATCGCATTGTGAACAGTCAATCTTGTAAATTACACCTTTTGTTTGTTCAGTTTTTTGTTTGTTCAGTTTTTTGTTTGTCCTTAGGTTTTGGAAATTGGTGGTAGAGTGTATTAATGGGTTTGTAGCCAACTTTCTCGTTTTCTCTTCTGAGTATTCTTGCCATCTTTTCAGAGACGCCTTTGATGAATGGTAGGACGAAAAATGTTGACCGTTGGTTGGGTACAATGTTGTTGTTGATGTCATTTGGATTGCGGGCATGTTCACTGGAACTGTTGTCAAAGTTGAGAACCGCCTTAGATTTTCTTTTCGAATCGCATCTTTTAATGAATTTCAGTGGATAACCATTATCTTTTAACACATTATTTTCTCTCCTTCCGTTTGCCGGCATTTGAAGATGGTATTTTTCCCGCTCTATCAAGGAGGGTGTTGACGACGGATTGTTTATGTTGTACATGATGATGTGATTTATGTTGTACAGGATGATGTGATTTATAATCTAAGTATCAGTCAGTGTGGGTTGCCTTCCTGTATACATCTACTTGTATGTGACCTTTTTTGCGCGTTGTGATGCCGCATTGTGTTGACTGGGAATGTTCGATGTAGCTGGTTGTTGTTTGCTGTGTTTTAAAACGTTTACAACAGATGCACGAATAGATGCTTTGGTGTTTTCGGGAAGGTTATAAATTCCTTATTCGATGTTGGCTACGATTTTCGGTACGGGGACTGATTTAGGAGTGGTGGCGAAGTTTAATCCACAACGTAGAGCTTTTGTTTCAATAGTGTTCAGTTGGCGGTTGGATAGGTTAACTACCCATCGATTTTTGTCAATATAGTCTTTATCGTTGATGGCTCCCAATTCCGTTAGTTTACGAGTGTGTCTTGTGCGATTTATCTCGTTTGCTCTCTCTACGTTATGTTTAACAACGTCTTGCAATAACTCAAAATGTTCTTGTGATAGAATAGAGGTTAATTTTTGTAAACACCCAGAACGATGTTGTTGTAACTGATTAATCTTCTGATGTGCATGTTGTATGCGTAATCTCATGAATTTCCATCCCGCGTTCGTTGTGATTTTAAAATCTTCACTACATTTCACAGGTGGACTAAAACGTAGGCTTTTTGGTAAGACCTCCGCTCGTTTCAGTTGGTGATTGAATGTCAGATGCTGTTTCTGCTTGCATATGTTTATAGGCTTCTTATCCACCATAGTGGGTATGGTAAATATTCAGTAAAGGCCTGGCCAAACGCTTTCAACATTTCATTCAACATCGTTCAACATTGTTGAATTCAACCATGATTCAACATGTTGAAAGCGTTTGGCCACCCTGTTGAATGATGTTGAATGGTGTTGAATGAGGTTGAGCGAAATTTGAACATGTTCAAATTTTCGTTCAACATGCGTTCAACAATGTTGAACGATGTTGCATGAAAAGTTGAAAGCGTTTGGCCAGGCCTTAAAAAACAGCGCCATTTTTGCTCAACAAATCAAAGACCACCGGATTCTGGAAGATGAAGTTATGGTATCCTTCGATGTGATTTCTTTGTTCACTTCAATCCCCATCGAGCTTGCGTTACAAGTGACCAAACGCAGACTTCTAGATGATAAACAATTGTCGTGTAGGACCGACGTTTCCGTTACAAACATTGTCAGGTTATTAGAGTTTGTACTTCGAAACAGCTATTTTACACACAACGACCAATATTTCCAACAAATCTCTGGTTGTGCAATGGGCTCTAATAATAATAATGGAACATATTGAAGAATTTGCGGTATCCACTGCTATACATCCTCCTCGTTGGTGGTATAGGTACGTTGACGATAGCCATTCTTATCTAAAGAAACAGTACGTGGACGAATTTCATGCAAATTTAAATTCTGTAGACCCGAATATACAATTTACCATAGAAATAGAGCACCAGAACCGTATTGCGTTTCTCGACACTATCACATGCAACGCGAAAAAAAGCCTAAGGTCAGATACAAGTAGATTTATACAGAGAGGCAACCCACACTGACAGATACTTAGATTATAAATCACATCATCCTGCATGTACAACATAAACAATCCGTCGTCAACACCCTCCTTGATAGAGCGGAAAAAATGCCGGCAAACGGAAGGAGAGAAAACACATCATTAATGTGTTAAAAGATAATGGTTATCCACGGAAATTCATTAAAAGATGCGACTCGAAAAGAAAATCTAACGCGATTCTCAACTTTGACAACAGTTCCAGTGAACATGCCCGCAATCCAAATGACATCAACAACAACATTGTACCCAACCAACGGTCAACATTTTTCGTCCTACCATTCATCAAAGGCGTCTCTGAAAAGATGGCAAGAATACTCAGAAGAGAAAATGAGAAAGTTGGCTACAAACCCATTAACGATGCTATATCTTCTTCGGGCCGTCGGGGTTTCTTTACCGTTCGGATTCGATATGATCTTTGACAACGTACACCACAGAAGAAAGCACGAGATATGTTTTGTTATAAACACTGAGTACGTTTGTTTTTTGTTGGTTGCATTTTGACAGATATTTTGCGATCAGACAGCCCGATCGGACGCCAGTCTGACGAGGCCAGACGTAATATATTATTTGTATAAACAAAGGTGAAAACTTGTAAATGTGCCTTTGTCACTCCTCCCTGAGTATTTTTGAAATAGTTAATTAAAAAACCCCAAATATTTAGGGGGCACGTGACCAGCCACAACCAGGGTGTTTTTGCAGCGGTGGGCGAGGGCGGGTGAGCGGAGATAAGACCCTGGGTACGAGGTTGATAAACGCCTCTCTCTAATAAACACCTCTCTCGCTAATAAACGTCCCTCTCTAATAAACACATCTCTCTAATAAACGCCTCTCTCTAATAAATGCCGCTCTCTAATAAACGTCCCTCCTTAATAAACACCTCTCTCTAATAAACGTCTATCTCTCAAATAAACACCTCTCTCTCTCTCGCTAATAAACGTCTGGTTCTAATAAACACCTCTCTCTAATAAACACCTCTCTCTCTAATAAACGTCTCTCTCTATAATAAACACCTTCTCTTTCTAATAAACACCTCTAAAAAACACCTCTCTAGTAACACCTCTCTCTAATAAACACCTCCCTCTAATAAGCACCTCCCTCTACCAACTGAGCTAGGTGGTCAACGCTGGAAAAGGTCGAGGGAATGGGTTTTTTCCGAGTATCAATTTCCACATCGCATAATAAAGTCTGAACTGAGTACAGTTCGATGCTGAGTCGCTGACCTGATGAAACGAGATAGTTTCGAAATTCTGTATTTAAACCCCATTCCCTCGACCTTCTCCGGCATTGACCGTGTAGCTCAGTTGGTAGAGCGTCGGAATAGTAAACCAAAGGTCGCGGGTTCGAATCTAGCCGTGGTCAAGTAACTTTTCTACTTGCCCGGTATGGCTTCTTTCACTCGGAGAAGAACCTTTATCATCATTAATTACCCGAGTATCAATTTCCACATCGCATATATATATATATATATATATTAGTATTAGTATTTTAGTATATATATATACAGTTTTAAATACCAAAATTGTAGCCAGGATTTGTCATAAAATTAAAAAGAGTTAAAATTGGTTTGTCACAACGATTAGTTAATGACAACGTTTATAAAAACTTTATAAAGACGTTTCGACCGAACACCTACGGTCTTCATCGGTTAAAAATATATTTAAAGACAAAACAGACTTAAATATCTCCAAGTTATGCTAATGAGTGGAAACTCAGGTAAATACAGTTCTTGAATCGCGCTTTTCATTCTCTTTATTAAACTTTATAGTTCGCCTAAATGGTTAGTCTAATATCAGATTTTAGAATACGAGTATTAAAACTGGACTTGTGTTGTAGCTTTGATTGTGCAGCTTACTAAAACTTACTACCCCTCCCCTGATATTCGTAGCGTGGTGGGCGGGGAGCGGAGATAAAACCCTGGGTACGAGGTTGGGCGTTTATTAGAGAGAGGTGTTTATTAGAGAGAGAGGTGTTTGTCAGAGAGAGATGTTTATTAGAGAGATATGTTTTATTAGAGGTGTTTATTAGAGAGAGAAGCGTTTATTAGAGAGAGGCGTTTATTAGAGAGAGACGTTTATTAGAGAGAGGTGTTTATTAGAGAGAGGTGTTTATTAGAGAGAGCTGTTTATTGGAGAGAGATGTTTATTAGAGAGAGAGAAAAGGTTTATTAATAGAGGGAGGCGTTTATGGCACTATTACATGGCAGCTTGGCGGCGGCAAGAACGAAATTTTTGCTTAATAATTTACCTCTTGTTTGCGACTCCACTGTATTCGCTCTACAAAAGATTTGATTAAAATTCCTTTAGTTAATTTGTAAAGGAAAGAACTATAAGGGGAGATTCAAAACAGGACGTCACTAAATTGCGCCGGTGTCTTATTTGATAACATTCAATTCAACTTATTCCAGAAGCTTAAAGACGCCTGATTAAAAGACATACGGTACTATAAACACTAACAACACTAGGACTATAAATACAGGTCCAACTATCGATCATTCTAAGCTGTTGATAAAGAAACTAAAACCTTAGGAGCTCGGGTGGCGTGTGCTGTTAGGGCGCTGCCTCTCACCAAAACGTTTTGACGGGGTTAGTACTTGGATGGGGGACTGTTTGGGAATGACCCCGTTCTCGAGCTTACACCTCATGTAAGTAGAGTTGTAGTTGATCTCTCCTGTGCTTCGAGGGTTTTTCGTCGGGTTCTCAGTCCCCCCCGGAAAATCAGCACCTGCATCTTAGTTGTGATCCGTGGTCTGAACTGTGACGTACAGCGGCAGCCTAGAGCGCCTTTGATATGCCTCGACACGGTCACGTTGATCTACGTCCCTCAGTCCTTTAACCTTGTGTCGAAACGTTGGGTCTCGCTTTTGACTAATTTGTTCTAGTCAAAGATATTCTAGTCATTACTTTTTGGAAATCATTCTCTGCGGATTGTTTCTTTGGTTTCATTCTTTCTTGTTTGAGATATATTTTAAAGATACTTTAAAGTTCGTTCAAAAGAAGTTCGTTTATGTTTTGCTTAAAGTGCCCCTAACCTCGACAATTTTTATTGTCTTATTTGGAAGAACTTTTAAAATGATAAAGTAACTTCTTTGGAAGTTTTTCGCTTTTTCGCTTTGTTTTCGAGATATTTCATTTTGTTTGATATGCAAATGTCCGGAATTTACGTCATACATGCATAATGACTTGTCAGAGAATGTTATATATCTTTGCTTTCATCAAATAAAAACACTAAAGTATGAATAACATGTGTGCGTGTTTGTTCCTCAACACCAAACTTCTCGATTTCAAAGGATTTCGTTCGAGAATGAAAGAGATACACCAACTTCTTCAATAAGTCATTATGCATGTGTGACGTAAATTCCGGACATTTGCATATCAAACAAAATGAAATATCTCAAAAACAAAGCGAAAAGGCGAAAATCTTCCAAAGTAGTTATTTATCATTTTAAAAGTTCTGCCAAATCAGACAATAAAAAATGTCGAGGTTAGGCGCACTTTAACATCTGCTTAACCCCAATAATGGGCATGACAGTGGCATAGCCAGGGGCCTCATAATTAACAGTTATACCATGAGCTCGAGTTGTATATGAGCTCATAGCCAACGAGGCGCTTCGCCGGGTATATACAACGAGAGCGAATGGTATAACTGTTTTATTATATAGCCAAGCACTGTACAAGAGACAAAATTACAGCGAAATGTTTGAAACAACAAACTTCCGGCATAGGCAACTAATACTTCCGCCATGCGTAATGATGCATTCACATGTATAGAGTTTCCCGCTGAGCTGTTCGGTAAACAGCTTCGAAATGTTGTATAAATGTTGCTCGAGAGGCAAAAAAATGTGTTAAGCAGATCAACAAAAAAGATTAAAAGGTACCTTTATGAAGTCAAAAGGTGGGTCAGTTGTTTATATTTGCGTTGCTGTCGTGAAAAAGGTTTTGATTTCATGCAAAAATGAAACTGAAACACCTTCGGCAGTGAAACTAAATTACATGTACGTAGTTGGTTGTTTTTGAAAAAGAACATGCTTTTTACTCTACTCCAAATGCTTATATATCAAAATAAAAAAAAGTCTCTTTACTGGTAATCTCCTACGAAATGTGTGTTGTCCTACGAAAAAGCTTGATTTTAACCGTGAGTTTCTTTGTTTGGCAACAAATTAATATCAACCTGTTAATTTAGTCGGGTTTTTGAAGTAAAAAGACGTAATTTTTAGGTGAATTTTACCATTTAACATGCCAAATTGTGTATTTGTTAATGTATTTTTACACAATGTTGTTTTTTTATACATTGGTTTGAGGGTGTTGATGTTTTTCTGTATAAAAATCCGTCAATTTCAACTCTTTTCGGCAGTTTAAAAAAACATGCCGCCATCTTGTTTTTCCTCTACTGGCAGGATATGAGCTGATAGCCTGGTAGTAGGGAACCAATCAGATTACGCAAAAGCTCATATCCGATAGCATGCTATATAATAATGTTTGATATCCCTGACAAAAAAAAAATTGGATAAATCTTGAGGAAGCCCATTCTGTACAAAATGTTAATGTTACCATCCATACTAAAGTTTTTCTCAGCAATTGTGGGAAATAAAGATGGTTGAAGTTACTCATCATCTTCATTTTCCTTGAATGTAGAATAGGGATGCTATGCAACGTAATGCACACACATGGTTTATATAATTTGACTTATTATCCCATACCTGCTAGAAGGAAATGCAAAGTGTACAACTTGATTGATGACTGTTAGTTTTACTATTTTTAAATGATACTTGGGCAGTTGGTATGTAGGTTTTCTTAGGTAATTCAAATTGTATTTGTTCAATCATCTGTAAGCCAAATGGCAAATACAGTACCAGTATCCGCATATACGCAGCGCGTACCTATTTTTTACCTTATTTTAATTAAGAGATGTCCACAAGTGTTGTGGTAACCTCTTTTTATAATAGAAAACTTGATTGGTTTTTACTTTAAACCAGAGTAACAATATACACCATTTCTTATCCTTTACCTGGTTGCCCACAAAAACTGTATACTAAATAGAAGGAACATTTTTAAAGTAATTATGGAATGGATAAACTACTTTTAGAACGCCTACTACCAAAATCAGTAGAGTGCTCCTTGGGCCCAAAAAGGCGATGCGTCAATAACACGCCTAACACAAAGGAATGTGATCACGTGAGAGAGGTAAACAAAGACGATCTCGCTAAATATGTCGTGGATTTCCCACCGTAGCGTTTGTGTCCTTTATAGATGTAACGTCGAACGCTGCCATAATAAAGAACTAAAGAACCATATGAAATAAACTTGCCGTAAAGACTGCATTCTTTCACTCACGTGATTACATTCATTCGCGTTAGGGTTGTTGTTGACGCGTCGTTATTTTTGGGCCTGACGAGCACTCTACTGAGTTTGGTAGTATTTCTTACCTCAGTTTTTCCGCATGATTTTTCAATTTTTCTTCATCTCTAATCTTGACAGTCAACTTGTCGTCGAAGTGGATGTTTTTGAATTTTTCTGCTAAGCTTTCTGTGAATTTGACGGGCAGACTTTTGTCGAAGACAGTCATTGTTGTAGCCGTTTCTGTCGTGGGTTTTGTAGTCAATTTTGCAATTTCTTTTGCCAAAGAATCCTTCAGTTTGCCTGATTTGTAGTCATCGTAGAATCGTAAAAAGCTGCTGGGTGTCAGGAAGCGAAGTTTAACAATGAGCGAGCTAAAAAGAATGTCTTCAATGAACGGTACATCGTGTAGGAAGTTGGGATCTGTCAAAGCATTGCTAATAGGCTCCCGAAAGATGTATAACGCGGTGACTATACCAGCAGCAGCAGCAGCTACGGTAATTATTGCTAATCGTTCGCTTTTTATCTCTATCTCCACCCTAATAGTCCCGTCAGGACGCAGCTCAAAGTTCAGTGCAGCCATTTTTCTGAAGGTTATTTCTATGCAACCTATGAATTGAAACAAATTAATTTGATTCAAAACTAACGAAAACGTTTTAAAATTTTTATATTTTATTATTAAAAATATACTTGACAACTGTTGCATGACGGGGCTACAGATTTGAACTCATTTCTCCAACTGAAACAGTTTTCAATCAACCCAACCCATGCAGTTGCGGTCCCCACAACCTATTCCATATATAACTGTCGTACGTCGAGGGCTATCCATCGTATATGAGGACCGAACTTTGCCCCAAATAGGAGAATTTTGATTTCTTCTTAATTATGCAAAATATTTTCGTCGCTTAAACGATTGATATAAACAAACCGGTAATGGAATCAAGCGTTTGAATCATTGTTAGACAGACTTTGAGATTATTAATAGGTCTTTAATTATAAACCAAATTCTCTATTTGGTTTGCGCTTACCAATCTCTGCTACTTTCTAAGCTTGTAATGTAGATGGTAAATTTTTTAGCTATCAATATTATACGTAAATATATCGTCTATACAATTGAAAGATTTTAGTATATAGAACATGAAAGGAAATACATACAGATCTTTCCCCCTCTTGTTTCTAAGGAGAAGTTTGAGTTTTTCTTCTTTCTGGAGTAATTTTACACCAGCAGTGCAAACGACACTTCGAACTTCGCAGAGTTGGTAATTAAAAGCTATACCTGTATGGAATTTTCGTTGCTTAGGTAGACTGCTGCGTTCATTGTCTTGATTCTTAGAACTTGTGAGAGTTTCTGGTATCCGAAAAATCGCATTTGTTGTGTTCTGTAGGTTCTATAGATATACATTAAAAGATAAAAAGGCAGGCCCAGGCATGTATCTATTGCGTTTAACCCATTGACTCCTCACGTAGACACACCTTTAGTATTGTAATCGAAATAGTGAAATAAAAGTAGCGTGCTGCGTAGGCAGTGTTGAAACAACGATCGAAATCTAGTAAGGTTAGATATACTGCTGAAACAGAGAACGTAGGAATCTAACGTTTCGAGCGAAGGCCCTTCGTCAGAGAGAAACGTAAAGAGTGTAAACAATCAAAAAGGTTATATAAGAATGGCAATCATGTGACCAAAATAAGCCAATCAGATAAAAATAACAATAACAAATTAATAATGAGATGCGAAAAAATTAGCTAATCAAAGCAAAATAACAATAACAAATCAATAATGATATGCGAAAGACATTTGGTGTTGCCACCGTCGATGAGCAAAAAAGGAGGGGGTGTGAAACGGACTAGCGAGAGTAAAAAAATAGATAAATTATTAATTAAGTGAAAACACTGTCTATGTGCGCCCTTGCCAAACAAAAACAGCATCTTCAGAAGTGTTAAAAAAAAAGGGGAAAAATAGATAAATAAAGTGAATACACTGTTTATGTCCGCCTTCGCTCGAAACGTTAGACTCCTACGTTCTGTATTTCGGCAGTATATCTAACCTTACCATATTTCGACTTTAATATTTTACTCTGGGTAACGCCAGAATATTTTACTCTGCACGGCTAACGCCAGACGATTTTACTCGTCAAGGGAAGACCCCTGGTAGTCAAGGGATTAATGCCTATCTCAATGCTTAACCCTTTGATTCCTAAGCACGCATGTAGGCGCACCTTTAGTATTTTACTCTGGATAACGCCAGAGTATTTTACTCTGGATAACGCCAGACGATTTTACTCGTCAAGGGAAGACCCCTGGTATAGTCAACGGCTCAATTAATGCTTAAACTTTTGACTCATAAGCACGCATGTAGACGTCATTAATTCTAAACCAAATTCTCTATTTGCTCTGCGCTTACCAATCTCTGCTACTTTCTAAGCTTGTAGATGGTAAACTATTTAGCTATCAAAATTATACGTAAATACAACGTCTATACAAGTGAAAGGTTTTAATATATAGAACTTGAAAGGAAATACATTCAGATTTTTCCCCCTCTTGTTTCTAAGTAGAAGTTTGACTTTTTCTTCTTGAATCAATTTTACACCGGCAGTGCAAACGATCCTGTCACATATAAGGGATGGGCGCAATGACACTTCGAACCTCGAACCTCTCTACATGTATGGAATTTTTCGTTAATTGTACAGAAGTAGACTGCTGCGTTCATTGTCTTGATACTTTGAACTTGTGAGAGTTCCTGGTATCCGGAATTATTTTCTGTTCTATAGTTTCTATAGATATACATTAAAAAACGATAAAAAGGCTTGAAAGGGCACGCCCAGGCGTGCATGTATCTACTGCGTTTAACCCTTTGACTCCTAAGCACGCTTCTAGACGCACCTTTAGCTGTATTTTACTGTGGCTAACGACAGAGTATTTTACTGTGGCTAACGACAGAGTATTTTACTGTGGCTAACGACAGAGTATTTTACTGTGGCTAACGACAGAGTATTTTACTGTGGCTAACGACAGAGTATTTTACTGTGGCTAACGACAGAGAATTTTACTGTGGCTAACGACAGAGTATTTTACTGTGGCTAACGACAGAGTATTTTACTGTGGCTAACGCCAGAGTATTTTACTGTAGCTAACGACAGATGACAGAGGATTTTACTTGTCAAGGGAAGACCTCTGGTAGTCAAGGGTAGATACATTTGTGGCAAAAGGTGAAAAATGAACCTGCACAAAGAAAGCTCTGATGAAGGCCTTAGTCAACAGGTCGAAAGCTCAGCATTCAATAATAAACCACAAATTGTCACTTCTATATTACATTTAGAATCACGTTAACGCAACAATCTCCTTGACTTTTCCATGAGCTTTTCCGACAACTTGACGTGATCAGGATTTAGAAAGAAATTTACCACAGAGACAGCTGTAGCATATATCGTTTATTTACTACTATTTAACCTGGATAATAATTACATCAATGGCATGGTCCTAGTCGATTATAAGAAAGCTTTCGATATGGTCGACCACTGTATTCTTCTTGAAAAACTTGGTGCATATAGACTTGATTCGAATTTGCTTCAATCGTTTAAATCTTATTTATCAGATCGCAATTCAAAGGTCAGTCCTCTACAACTAGAGTAATTACGGACGGAGTACCACAGGGTTCTATCCTTGGGCCTCTTGTTTCTAATTTTTATAAATGATTTGCCTCTACATACAAATACTCGAGTAGATTTATTTCCTGACGATACTACCCTACTGGCTTCCACTGATTATAACGATGTGAATGAACTGAGGGACAAATTATCTCTAGAAGTATCCAATGTTGAAAAGTGGGCCATTAGCAATAAACTGCCTCTGAATTCGACTAAGGCTAAATCCATGTAATAGGTAATAGTCTCCTTTATGGGTTACCTGCTAAGTCGCTAAGTAAGTTACAGCGGGTCCAGAATGCATCGGCAAGGTTAATAACAAATACACCTAAGTTTTCTCATATCACTCCTGTGCTGTATTCTCTCCACTGGTTGCCGTTAAACAACGAGTACATTTCAAGCTACTAATTCTGACTTTTAAAGCTATTTTATGGTCTTGCGCCTACTTATATATGCAAGCAAATTCAAGTAATGAAGCCGAGTTCGTATTCTTTACGCAGAAATAAGGATATTCTGCTTACGGTTTCCCATACGAAAACCAAAAAGACCTTTGGTGATAGGGCCTTTGCTGTGGCAGCGCCTAAACTTTTTAACGACCTTCCACGAGAAATCAGACATGAGACGAATTTTAATAAATTTAGGGCGTTACTTAAGACATTCTTGTTTAGGATCGCTTATGCCTGATTTTGTCTAGTAACATTGATTTTATACACTGTATATATATTTATTTATTTTTTTATTTTTTTAGTATACTAAATTCGTAGTAATTTATTCCTGTAATATAGGTTATTTATTTTGTAACGCGCATTTGATCATATTTGAATGTTAATTTGCGCGCTATAAGTATTAAATTATTATTATTAATTATTATTATTTTGGTTTGTGGTTAACGTCTCAAGGCAAAGCTTTCCCCTGAAAATCAAGTTCTTAATATTGAAATGAACGATATCATTAGAACAAGTGCATCCAAGTCAAATTACTCGGCTTTTATATTGATGAAGATTTAAGCTTTGACACCCATGTCGAATATGTGGCGACCAAACTATCGAAACGAATTGGAATATTAAAGTCTATAGGAGAGCACGGATGGCGTGTGCTTTTAGGGCGCTGCCTCTCACCAATAGTTAAGCCCGGTTGAATGTTAGTATTTGAATGGGTGACCGTCTGGGAACAGCCCCGTTCTCGAGCTTGGGACTCATGTGAGTAGAGTTTAGTTGGTCTCTCCTGTGCTCCGAGGGTTTTTTACCGGGTTCTCTGGTTTTCCTCCCTCCGCAAAATCAACACCTAGGACTTAGCTGGCTCCGTGGTCTGAACTGTGTCGAATGGCGGCTGCTTAAAGCGCTTTTGATATGCCTCGACACGGCCACATTGAAAAATCCTTAGGAGTAATTTGATTGTAAAGATACACGTTTGATGTATTCTAATTAAAGACCATTTATAAATTCTTACTTGCCTAGAGCTGAACGTATTCTCTTTTATAACGCTATGATTAAACCTTTATTTCTTTATTTCTTTATTGTAGTACAACCTGGACAAACTGTAGTAAGAACAATATCGTAAAAATATTTAAATTTCAGAAACGCCGCGCTTGAGTTACCCTAACGCTCAACCATACCATTCCTCAGTAGATCTATTTAATAGACTTGGTTCGTTACCTTTTTATGTAGAGTCGGATATAGGAAAATGCATATTAATGTACCAACGTAGTATTAATGCTACTCCGGAGTATTTAAACAAACTGTTAAATTTAAATAACCAACAACATTCGAGAAACACACGCAGTGCTCATTTATGTTTCATAACACCGAAATACAATAGTTGCAGAAGTAGGAAGAACTTTCTCAATCACCGCTATTAGCCTTTGGAACAAACTGCCATTACGTCTGAGTTCATCTAGCATCATTAATGTCTTTAAGCATTCATTGTACAGTTGCTTTCGTAAGCACCAGAAAGAATTTAAGCAATTCACGTCTTATTGATTTTAAATTTACGACTCGAAACGTCAGTATTTCGTTATTAGAGCTATTCTCGGCAGTTTACCACCTTTTCACTTTGCTCTATCTAAAACACTGCCCATGCCCAGCACTTTTTTTACATATCAAGACATTTCGTATTTTTCCGTTGTGTAATGAAATTAGACTTGACAACTGTTGCATGACGGGGCTACAGATTTGAACTCATTTCTCCAACTGAAGCAGTTCTCAATCAACCCAACCCATGCAGTTGCGCTCGCCACAACCTATTTCATACAACTGTCGTACGTCGAGGGCTATCCATCATATATGAGGACCGGAATTTGCATTAAATAGGAGAATTTTAATTTCTTCTTAATTATGTAAAATATTTTCGTCGCTTAAACGATTAATAATTGATATACACAAACGTAATAGAATCAAATCGCATTGATCATTGAGATTATTAATAGGTCATTAATTCTAAACCAAATTCTCTATTTGCTCTGCGCTTACCAATCTCTGCCGCTTTCTAAGCTTGTGGATGGTAACGTATTTAGCTATCAAAATTATACGTAAATACAACGTCTATACAAGTGAAAGGTTTTAGTATATATAGAACTTGAAAGGAAATACATACAGATCTTTTCCCCTCTTGTTTCTAAGCAGAAATTTGACTTTTTCTTCTTCCTGGAGCAATTTTACACTAGCAGTCCAAACGATGCTGTCACATATAAGGGATGTGCGCAATGGCACTTCGAAGCTCGCAGGGTTAGTAATTAAAAGCAACATTTATGGAATTTTTTCTTTGGTTGTATAGAAGCAGACTGCTGCGTTCATTGTCTTATTCTTGGAACTAGTAAGAGTTTCTGGCATCCGGAAAATCGCATTAGTTTTGTTCTATAGCATCTAAGTTCTATAGATATATACATTAAAAAACGATAAAAGGGATAAAAAACACGCCCAGGCATGTATCTATTGCGTTTAACGTAGACGTACCTTTAGTATCCAAATAGTGAAATAAAAGTAGCGTGCTGCGTAGGCAGTGTTGAAACAACAATCGAAATATAGTAAGGTTAGATATATTGCTGAAACAGAGAACGTAGGAGTCTATGTAACGTTTCGAGTGAAGAACCTTCGTCAGAGAGAAACGTAAAGAGTGTAAACAAACAACGAGCTTATATAAGAAGGATAATCGTGTGACCAAAAATAAGCCAATCAGATAATGAGATGCGAAAAAAATTAGCCAATGAAAGCAAAATAACAATAACAAATCAATAATGAGATGCGAAAGACATTTGCTATTCCCACCGTCGATGAGCAAAAAAAAATGGGGGCGGGTGTAAAACGGATGAGCGCCGAGAGTAAAAAAATAGATAAATTAATTAAGTGAAAACACTGTCTATGTCCACCCTTGCTAAACAAAAACAGCATCTCCAGAAGTGTTAAATAAAAGGGGGGAAAATAGATAAATAAAGTGAAAACACTGTTTATGTCCGCCTTCGCTCGAAACGTTAGACTCCTACGTTCTGTGTTTCGGCAGTGTATCTAACCTTACCATATTTCGACTTTAATATTTTACTCTGGCTAACGCCAGAATATTTTACTCTACACTGCTAACGCCAGACGATTTTACTCATCAAGGGAAGACCCCTGGTAGCCAAGGGATTAATGCCTATCTCAATGCTTAACCCTTTGATTCCTAAGCACGCACGTAGACGCACCTTTAGTATTTTACTCTGGATAACGCCAGAGTATTTTACTCTGGATAACGCCAGACGATTTTACTCGTCAAGGGAAGACCCCTGGTAGTCAAGGGATTAATGCCTATCTCAATGCTTAAAGGGCATATGACTCGAAAATTAAGTTTGTCTTATTAAAAAGAACATTTAAAATGATAAAATAACATCTTTTCCAGTTTTTGGTTTCCTTGCTTCGTTTTTGAGATATTCCAGTTTGTTTGAAATGCAAATGACACAACTTTCTACGTCACACGTGCATAATGAGTATTATGTGTTACCGAGGGAAGATTACATATCTTTGCTATTGTGAAACGAAATCACTTGGAATTCTACATGTTTGGTGTTGTGGGTAGAAACACGCACAAGCTTCCTTTGAGTTAAGCCCATGTTTTCATAATAGCAAAGATATGTAACCATTTCTGATAACTCATTATGCACGTGTGACGTAAAAAGTTGTGTCATTTGCATATCAAACAAGCTGGAATATCTCAAAAACGAAGCAAGGAAACCAAAAACTGCAAAATATGTTATTTTATCATTTTAAATGTTCTTTTCAATAAGACAAACTTAATTTTCGAGTCATATGCCCTTTAACCCTTTGATTCCTAAGCACGCACGTAGACGCACCTTTAGTATTTTACTCTGGATAACGCCAGACGATTTTACTCGTCAAGGGAAGACCCCTGGTATAGTCAACGGCTCAATTAATGCTTAAACCTTTGACTCATAAGCACGCATGTAGACGTCATTAATTATAAACCAAGTTATCTATTTGCTCTGTGCTTACCAATCTCTGCTGCTTTCTAAGCATGTAGATAGGAACCTATTTAGCTATCAAAATTATACGTAAATACAATGTCTATACAAGTGAAAGGTTTTATTATATATAGAACTTGAAAGGAAATACATACAGATCTTTTCCCCTCTTGTTTCTAAGCAGAAATTTCTTCTTCCTAGTAATTAAAAGCTACATTTATGGAATTTTTTCTTTGGTTGTACAGAAGTAGACTGCTGCGTCCATTGTCTTATTCTTGGAACTAGTAAGAGTTTCTGGCATCCGAAAAATCGCATTTGGTTTGTTCTATAGCATCTATAAGTTCTATAGATATATACATTAAAAAATGATAAAAGGGATAAAAAAAACACGCCCAGGCAAGTAGGCACTGCGTAGGCAGTGTTGAAACAACAATCGAAATATAGTAAGATTAGATATATTGCTGAAACAGAGAACGTAGGAGTCTAACGTTTCGAGTGAAGACCCTTCGTCAGAGAGAAACGTAAAGAGTGTAAACAAACAACGAGCTTATATAAGAAGGATAATCGTGTGACCAAAAATAAGCCAATCAGATAAAAATAACAATAACAAATCAATAATGAGATGCGAAAGACATGTGGTATTCCCACCGTCGATGAGCAAAAAAAAGGAGAGGGTGTAAAACGGATGAGCGAGAGTAAAAAAATAGATAAATTAATTAAGTGAATACTTTGACTCCTATATAAGCACGCATGTAGACGCACCTTTAGTATTTTACTCTGGCTAACGCGAGACGATTTAACTCGTCAAGGGAAGAGCCCTGGTAGTCAAGGGGTGAAAAACCTATCTCATTGTTTAACCATTTGACTCCTAAGCACGCATGTAGATTGCAGCGCATGCACCTTTTATATTTTACTCTGGCTAACGCCAGACGATTTTACTCGTCAAGGGAACAGTTAATTCCTATAGCTACCAAGGTAAAAAAATACTAAAGCTGTAAACAGTTATATTCCGCTCCATGTCAGTCATAGGGTCATAGCATTGACTTATGAAATAGTTATTTTGGCTTCGGTGGTTTGTTTTATTTATTTATTACACTTTCACCTGTATAATATATACAAGTATGGATCGTTTTCACTCACGTGATCTGTGGCTCCGTTGGGGGTGGTGAAACATTACGAAATATTTGAATAAGAACAGACTTAAATTCCCATAGCAATATGGCCGCCATTTCATTGTTTCTGTGCACCAATATGGCCGCCGAAAACCAGGCTCCAATTTAAGTACACCCCGGTTTATTACAACCAAGAAACACAAATATAATACATAAAATGATGAAGATATAAACTTCCACGTCCAAAAGTTATCAATCAATCAATCACAGAATTTTTCTTAAGGCCCGTTCACACGGTCCGATTTGTCGGATTCGATTTCTCTCCGATTTCAAAATCAGATATTAGGATATAGGAGGTTTTGATTGCCGACCCTGTTCTGGAGACGGGCCCACTATGGGGGATCCAAGATGGCGGCTCAACCGGGCAAAAGATCAAGTGACCCTAACGGGACAAGTCACTTTGAGTGATTCACTTTGAGTGACTCTCAAGAAAAACTAACTGTAAAGAATTATTTCAAGCCTGTCGAGAACCTCAACAACGTCAGTATGTTGGGGAAAAATATTAGTTTCAATTCGTAAAGTCCAAATTTTGGATCGGTTAAATCGATATATTTCAGTGAGGGAACTTCTTGCTTTTTCCTCCCTCCGTAAAATCAACACAACCTGGGATAGGAGTGGCGCCCACCCCTGCCTTAGGGTAGTAGCCAACGAAAGAGATGCCTTCTGGCTGCCTCCGACTACAGTCGACCAATAGATCAGTAGATAGTAGAAATACTTTTGTTAACCCTTTGAAGCCTGGATCTCTCCCTGTGCTCGATATAATCGTCTGGTATAACCAGAATAAAACACTAAAGACTCGTCTTCAGGCTTCAAAGGGATACGATACTTTTGTTTATTGTTGACGTAGATTGCTAAATTCAGCAAAACACTGCCCCACGACTGCGCATTAACTCTGCATGGTGAATGGCTTTAATTGCCAACCAAAACTATCAAAAACACTTCTGTCTTGAATGTATTCTCATTTTCTGTTAATTCAAAGCAGTAATTTTCTCAAAGAAAGCTCCTCCGCCTTGGCTCTTGCCAACTTGGTCACTTCAGACGCCATCTTGGTTTTGCCCGGTTGAGCCGCCATTTTGGAGCTACACAGTGGGGACATTATCGAAACAGTGATCCTGTTGCGAGTCCGCAATCTATACCTCCTATATATCTATGCCTTTAAAGTGGCCTTTCGACAGTCTGATCTGACAGTCCGAAAAATCGGATGGAAACAGAACCTGCTCTATTTTCATCCGACAACATGAAAAGAAGCCGACTATCCCCAGACTTTTCACTCGCCATATTTATAGTCCTACCCTAAATTTAGACTTGAAAGCTTACCTCGAAGGTATCGGTATCCATCCTCAAATATCTTCGATAACTTTCTTCATCTTCCAGTGTACTGAGTTCTTGGACGAGGCCATTAGAAGCGCCCTTCTCGTTCATTGTCGCAATCCAACTTTTTCCGCACCAAACGGTTTTTTTTTTGTTTCACGTTGTTTTTTCTTCTTCACAGCATAGGCAAGTAGCAATGCAGCAGCCGCAATTTTACGGTCTGCCATTTTAAGACATCGAGACTTTGTTTATGTAACTAGCCAATCATCTCGCGTTTAAGGTAATCCGTCCCATTCCCTTCCCTTTCAAACAGGTCTGCCTCCTCCGCCGGCCCTCGTTGCATTATGGACAGGTCACATATGGTTTCCGGCCGCTGTCCGGCAAACGAGCGTTCGAGTTCTTTTAATTCTGGAAAAGACCTATCAGGAAATTCGGTCTAAACTTTCTTACAGATGACAATGAAGAAATCAGTATGTTTTAGAATTACCAACCTTCTGCCCATAGTATTTTTAGCGACAAAAATGAATTGAAGGGGAAAATATCTGGCGAGCAAAAGCAAATATTTCGACGGTCAGTAAAGTACAGGTTTTTCTTATTGTTTTTTGTTGAATTTAGCTATCGAAGACTGTCAGCTATATTAATTTTGTTAAATTGTAGGCTACAGTGTAACGTAAATATTCAAGTTTCAGTTGTTGTGGAAACCGAAAAGGTATAAACCCAAGAGTCTCCTGGTTTGCATTTCCGTTGATTAGTCCGGCCGAAAGTTGACAAAGTTCAACCGTAATTGCTTTTTTCAACAATTCCTTCATTTTAAAGCTAGGGTTCGTATGTCATAAGTCTTCAATGTCCTTCAAAATATTCGGATATAGCCATGGATTATTAATGGTAGTTAATTCTGCAAAATTATTCCGTGCCAAGTTTTGCCAAATTTTTTACACGATCTTGCAGGCCCTAAAAAAGACGTGTGTGACCTGTCCATGATGCAACGAGGGCCTGCGGAATAGGCAGCAAACAGGTCACCTCAGAAAAACATCTGACAAGTAAAATCGGATCGTGTGAACAGGAATCCAACAGTCGGATCCAATTAATCTTCTGGCCCTGTCTTTCCGTGGTTGCCTTGGCTTACCATAACTTGCCTATAATTTTACCTTACCTTAAATACTAAAATATACAAGGTGTAACATGTTTAGTTTATTTATTTATTTATGTGTTATCTTGTAATGAATATAAGAACCGACTAATCAGTCTATTTATTGTAAATTTCTTTTTGTCTTTTTTGCAGTAAATGGTAACTATATTGTACTAAATACATGTACTTTGACAACAATACAACACATTTTCAAGAAAAAAAGGAAGACGAGATAATTGAAAAGAAGTAAGTTGGTGTATTGCATGGGTCACTGAACTCTATATATAATTATACAATACCCTGGTTCCTATGCGTGTTTTCATTGGTTGTTGGCCATGATCTATTAGAAGATAGACACATGGACACCTCAGATCACGTCAGCTGACTTGCTTTTTTCCTTTTTCATGCCTCAAATCCGGCAAGAGTTTCGATAAAAAGCTTTTAAATTATTGTATTGTATAAAACAAATAGATTCCATATTTTGTTGTCTTTTCAGTTATAGATGCACAGAAGACGTATTAAACTGCACAACGTGGTAAGAACATCAGTGACTCGACTGCGTTTCGTGGGCCACTTTTTTGTTCTCACCATGTTGTGACGTCATCTGTGCATCTATAACTGAACAGACAACGGCAAAATGGAATCTATTTGTTAACTGGATTGTTCATCCTTTATTTATGGTTAGCAGTAAACATTTTGAAGCCGCTGGCGGCCATATTGGTACTCCAGGTCAAGTGTACATTGCGGGCGTAAGAGTGGTAAGAGTTTATCGGGGGAGTCGGAAAAGCCGTAAAACAATTGTCAAATAGTGCAAATTTACTGTTACCACTTTATACCACTTGAAAACAGAAGGAAAATAATATTCCTTACTCGAATTATTCAAGAGGGTTGCATATTTAAAACTTGTGCTGGAAGGATGGGTGCTTTTCTGAAGTGAGCGCTTATTAGAGCATGCATGCATGGGTGCTTATTTGAGGAAATACGGTTAAATATATTTATAAAACATAAAGAGTTTGTTAAGTTGGGCGGCTGATTTGATACATGTAATGCGTAGTCATACGTTTTCTTGGCTAAGACGGATGGTGTGGCTTTCATTTAGCTCCATGCCATATTTTAGTTCGTTGTCTTTTACCGAAGCCCAAACCATCACTTTAGTGTTGAAAGCCTTTCCGAAATTTCCGTGTCGATCAATGACAATCGCGCCACCATATCCAAGATCGACACTTTCTTCCATCTTTTTCAAGGCTTCCTCTGCAGACCTCTAGCAAAGTGCAAAAATATGTACGCTTTCAAGGGGGCTCGTGTACCTACAGTACTCTGTTTTGCGCCTGAGCTGGCTAAAAACTACCCTTTTATTGTTTTACTCTGTCTCTAACACCAGACAATTTTACTCATCAAAGGGAGAACCAATCTCGTACCCAGAGCCTTCGCCGACACATAAACTAAATTTTTTCACTGTGTCGAACACCAGACAATTTTACTCGTCAAAGGGTGAACCCTCAGACATCCTAGACAGCAATAGGATTAACAAGTGATTAAACCTTTTCTGCCTGAGCCAGCCAAAATCGGCTGTTTATTGTTTTACTCTGTCTAACACGAGACAATTTTACCAAACTTGTCAAAGGGAAAACCCTCAGACATCCTAGGCAGCAATGGGTTAACAAATGATTAACGCAGTCTGAGCTGGCCAAAAACTACCTTTTTGCTTTTTTACTTTGTCTGACGCTTGATGATTTTAAGCCGCTATGTACACGATGCAATTTTTCGTGAAACCTGTGCGAGACAGGTTTCAAGACAGATTGTACTGTGTAACACTCCCTTTGTTTATGAACATGTGTCGCTTTGCATTATGAGACAGGTTTCACCTAAGTAGGATGCACTTAAATTTCCGCAACGGTTTCTGAAACCTGTCTGGCAATGTAAAGCGAGACAGGTTCATAAAACGAGGGGGTGTCACACGATGCAATCTGTCTTGAAACCTGTCTCACAATAGCGTTGCGACACAGAAGTCACAAATCGTTGCACCGTGTAACAGCGGCTTTAGGCAGCAGTCGGGCAGTTACGATTTTGCTTTACTCAGCTTCTGACGTCAGATGCATATCAAAAAATTGTTCTACGATGGCAAATGAGAAGATTTCTTTTAATTTTGCGAATTTAGCCGTGTTGTTTTTAAAGTTTTTCTTTCGTTTGTTTTTGCTGTACAAGCTGTCGTAAGTTCAACTCAGAGAGAAACTCTGTCCTCCAGATGGGACTCGAACCCACAACTTTCCGAATGCCAGCCGGATGCTCTTGTGACACACGTACGGTCTGACTAGTTTCCAGATATAAATATCGAAAACAACCTTGGTCTACCATCTGAGTTCCAGTGGTTCAATGGCTAGAGCGTCCGGCTACCCGGTGTGGTGTGGGCCTTAGAGTGAAAAGATAAAGTTCCTCCACAACAACAATGCGCATGCGCATGTAAGGGTTACAGTCAAACCGGATGTTCTTTCCCGCGCGACCTTGCAATATTGATAGCAACATTGCACTTAGCTAGCAAGTTGCTAAAAATTCGAATTTTAAATATTGAACTTCACATAATATGAAGTTCTATTGAAAGTCAAAAGAACTAACTCTAAGTAAACTCCATGTTATGTGAAGTTCGATTATTTAAAATGCGAAATTTTAACAACTTGCCAAGGAGTCGCCGTGTACCGTTTGCAAGTCAACATTCCGATGTTGCTATCAATATTGCAAGGTATCGCGGTAAAGAACGTCCGGTTTGACTGTAATATATCCATCCATAAGCCAAAAACGTGTTGTTGACTGTTGTTGTGTGAAGAAAATCCTACCTGAGCACTATCTCCTTGTTCCAGACGATAAATAACTTCTCTTGCCAAAGTCATTTTCATTATTGCTTCTCCGTGTCCTGTTGTAGTTGCCCCTCCATGTTGATTTGCGTAACCACCGCAGCCCACTAAGGGTGCGTCTCCAACGCGGCCTCTCATCTTTCCTGCTATACCACCTTGTTGAAAAACGAAATTCTTATGGGTATCATTATAATACAATCCTTATTCACGTAAAAGTGTTTGTAAAAAGTGAAATAGTGTACGAGCCACTCTAGGGGACAAAGGGTGACATTTTTTGTAATAGATAAACATTGAGCAGCGATCTGTATCTGATCACAGATCGGCTGCGAGTGCTTTATCGTACTTATCAAATGGACGCATCGGCTGCGAGTGCTTTATCGTACTTATCAAATGGACGCATCTAAATAGCCATGCTCTCAAACTATTTTTCAAGTTGGAGTGATTTTAGCTAAGTAAATTGGGGGGGGGGGGGGGGGGAAGTTTATGTAAAACAGGATGAATCTATGCGATTTACAGATATTGATTAAATATTCATTTCTTCATGAATTATTAATGAATTTGATAAGTAATATATCATACACGAGAAGCCGTTTATTATCTGATTTGAAAACACCGAGAAGTGTGTTGAAAAACGAGGCGATAGCCGAGTTAGCTTCTCAAACAAATCAGTATTTAAAGAGAAATTTGATGCAAAACTTGTCTTAATTTATGGGCATTTATTACCACATTTCACAACAACGTCTCGGTTTTCCTCATGAATTATTAATCAGTTTGAGAAGTAATATTTCATAAACGAGTGGGAGTGTTTTACCAGGGGTTACAAACATGAGAGGACAATGAAAATCACGAGGCCGTTAACCGGGTAATTTTCATTGTTCTCGAGTGTTTGTAAAACACGAGAGAATAACGAAAATCATGAGGCTGCAGGCCAGGTGATTTTTATTGTTTCCGAATGTTTACAAACACGAGAGAACATTGAAAATTACGAGGTACAGTAGGCCGAGTGATTTTTGTTGTTCTCGAGTGTTTGCAACCCCTGGTAAAACACGATACACGAGTTTATGAAATAGCTTCTCAATCGTCAATTATAGTAGAGGGACTTGGTGATATTGGTGCATATTAGATTAGACAATGGTTTCTCGTTGAATTTATAATTAAGAAATGTGGTAAACGGTTCTTTGTTTCTGCCGTTTATTATCTGATTTCTTAATTATAAATTCAGCTTGCGCGACCTTTACCGGGTTTCAAAACTCGTACACATGACCAAATATTTTTGTCTGATTGGCTAATTAGCTCATGAATTATTAATGAGTGTGACGAGCGTAGTAAATGAATATGTGTGATGGCATGCATTTGCCAACGTGTCCTCTTCTTTCGCTTTTCAGAAACGTCTATTTAGCACATTGTTTTGCCTTATGCCGCCATGTTAGATAGTTCTAAACTTCTATTTTGCGATCTATTTAGGGTCTAGAAAATATTTTGCAAAATATAGACAAAAATGGCTCCTTTTTTGTTGCACTGTGGGTATGATGTTTTTAAGCCTTAAAAATGTTTAATAATGTCTTCTCAAACTCATATAATAAACGGTACAAATAAAGAACCGTTTATTACCACATTTCTTAATTATAAATTCAACGTGAAACCATTGTCTAATCCAGTATGCACCAATATCACCAAGTCCCTCTACTATAATTGACGATTGAGAAGCTATTTCATAATCTCGTGTATCTTGTTTTACCAGGTGTTACAAACGCTCGAGAACAACAAAAATCACTCGGCCTACTGTACCTCGTAATTTTCAATGTTCTCTCGTGTTTGTAAAACATCCGAAAACAATAAAAATTACTCGGCTTGCAGCCTCGTGATTTTCATTATTCTCGCATTCATGTTTTACCAACACTCGAGAAAAATGAAGATACTCGGTTAACGGCCTCGTGATTTTCATTGTCCTCTCGTATTTGTAACCCCTGGTAAAACACTCCATTCGTTTATGAAATATTACTTATAGTGTTATAAAAGTTTAGTATATTAAAACAAATCAAATAGCTATGTATATGGTTTATGATATATGGTAAATGTACTGGTCATGATAACCATATTTAGTCAAAAAAAAATTCTTTTTCATATAGTAAGTTGCCTTGAATACCACGCCATTGATGTAAAAGTGAGATTTGACCCTCTTGATAAAAGGTGAGTTGGATTTGATTTTTATGTATAGTTTCATAAGTTATTTGCAAGGTAGTGACTAGCGAGCGGTTTTGCCTTTTGTTACTATATTGTATAGCTGCGTAAATTAATTTTCGAGAATTTCAATATGAACTGACGAATGTTTGCATACAGAGAATGAGAATGTGGTAGCATGAAAACCTCAGCTAGGCTTAATAACTATTATTATTATTATATGACTATTTCCGTGAGCGGTCTGGAACGTGAAATCCAGCAATTTGATTGGTTCCTGAGCGATCCGAAATCTGCCGTTCCGGACCGCTGAGAGAATTTTGTAAGCAAAATGAAAGTCATGATCAGTATACATGCAACAAGATGGATAATAATTTCAGAACTACTCATTGTCGAAATATATCGTGCAGGTATGTTGTTAGAAATCGTGTTAAGCTTTCATTTGATGTATAGTTTAAGTTTCCATGTTACGTGAAACTTTTTAAAATGTTCAAAATGTTCGTAGCAATGTTCGTAATAATATAACATTTACTTATCACAAATATTATGGAATTTCAAATGTTTTTTTATTCAACTACGTAACGTACAATCTTGAACGATATGTCAAACAAGAGCAATTGAAATGTGCTATTTCGGGTAGAAAGTTCAGGATTCTAGCTAAGCGGAAAGTACTTTAAAAATGGGAAAACATGTGCCATTTTGGTTTACACGTAGTTCGCAAGAAAGATGGTGGCGAATACGAGCCTAACACTTTGTCAAGTTTTCACAGAACGTTGTGTTGAACTTGTAGTCATATAATAAACTACTTATTGACCTCGCTTGCTCGGTCTGTACTAGTGAAATATTGGACATCTGGTTTCTCCACGGACCTCGCTTCGCTGCGCTCACTTGGTCTGTACTAAAAGCGTCGGTCCGATATTTCACTAGTACAGACCTCACGCTTGGCCAATAAATAGTAAGTATAATTTCATAGTAGAAAAGAGGCTTTCCAGCTTTCTGATTGGTCCGCTCAGCGATGAATCTGAGGCAATCCGCCTAGCGCGGATCTACACAGGAATCTGTAAAGTGGTTTTTACATAGACAAATTCCTGCGTAGACGTCACTTCCGTCAATTTTAACAGTGAAAATGTCCACGAAGATGAAATTTTAGAACAGCAAGATATGTTGCAAATCTTCACAGAAGGTTCCAAATATCCTAAATAATGATGTAAAATCCGACGTAATTAATTCGTATTAAATTCGTTTGAACTAAATTCGTCTATTGTGCGACGTTTAGCGCAGACCTTACCTGTTGATGTGGCGCATGCAATGTGTCCATTTTCATCCATAGCAACCGCCGAAACGGTGTCGCCGCATTGTACTTGTATGGATTTTCCCTCGTAGTGATGGCGAATGAAGTCTTCGTAATTCTCATTCGTGATATCAACTTTCTTCTTGGCTTCTTCCGTTACAAGGGCCTCGGGTTCTACAATTTCTACAATTAAACCGTATTTTTCAGCAAGGTCCAGGGCTCCGTCGTTGGTCATAGCACAGTGTTTGGTCTTTTGCATCACGTATTTTGCCATTGACACTGGGTGACGAAAACGAGACACGGCTATCACTGCGCCTATAAAAACGATGATGATAATAGTGAAGTGCTTGTGCAATGAAAATTTCAGTCCGAAATAAACACAAGTTGTATTTATTGTAATTACTAGGGACGAAGGATTGTATTTCCCTTATTACTAGAATACAACGCGAACGTCAAGGACAACGTCCTTAATACAATAGAATTTTTCTCACACAGCAAAGAAAATGAATAATTTTTAGTTCCAAGAGTAATCCTATTATAACGCCGTCCCCGTTCTGCATACAACGTTATTCAGATCATTTTCACGTCTTCAGGACGACGTTAACTCGTGAAACGGCGGAACCTGTTAGTTGAATTTGACTTCAAACTATGCGATAAAATCCTTTTAAAACTCTAAAGGCTCTTTTCCAGTGCTCCCCGAAGGTACTCTGTCATTTTAAGTGATATTTCCAATATAACAACTTAATTTTCATGCCATATGCACTTTAAGCAATTCCTATCGGAAAATGCCAATTATTATAAATAAAAAAAAAACATGCCCCAAACATGAGATAACCTGTTTCCATGCTGGCTCCATTCATGATCATCGCATCGCATTGAACTTCGCCTCTATTATTCAATAATGAGCCACGACCTGCATTGAAATTTGGATCATCCTCCAAGATACGAACGGCCTTTTCTACGGCATCAACTGCTGTGCCACCCTGCACGTAAAAATATAGAAGGTTAATATACATAATAATTATATATATATATTTCTAAAACTCATTAATAATTCATGAGGAAAACACAAAGAAAATCCATGTTTAATGAGTGTCTGTATACGTGATACAGATTCCTCTTGATTTACATAAGTTTTAGCTTTGATTTTCTCGACTTAGACAACGTTTTTTTAGAAAAATTACTACGCCAATGAACTAACCAAATCGGATCGTTTTAGAAGTCATTTACAGAATTCGTGTCCGTTCTGTATCGGGATACAGGCACTCGGCTTCGCCTCGTGTCTGTATACCCCGATACAGAATGGCCACTCATTCTGTAAATAGTACATATATAACAGCAATTATACGAAAAGATTTCTGAGGCCCAGATAGGGTCTGTCTGCGAAATCTTTTGTGAGTAATTGAGCTTGACGAACGTCTACCAAACGTCTGTTACATTATACACCAAGCTCGCAAATGTACCACATACACTACATGTATACGTACAACTTCTTTTTCCAAGTGGAATCGATCTGTAGTGTTAAATCAGTGGCTATGGTTAAATGTTATCGTATTTTAACACCGGAAGGTAGCGGGCCCCAACAGCGGATAAAACTAAAAGTAAGCTAAGGGGGGATTATATATATATATATCAAAGGCGCACCAGGCAGTCGCCTTACGACATGTCAAAGCACGGCTAACGCCTGTCAGTTTAAAAGCTCACTCACACCGTCACACTCCATGAGTGGCCCCTCACACTCAATAAGTGCAACTCAACACTCAATGAGTCTCCACTCACCCTCACTGAGTATGAAACTATACACTCACTCTCCAACCATTCAATTGAATGGTGTTTAGAGAGTGAGTGTAGTCTCATACTCAGTGAGGGAGAGTGGAGACTCATTGAGTGTTGAGTTGCACTTATTGAGTGTGAGCGTGGGGGAGCTTTTAGAATACAGGCGTAAGATCTACTTGCATCGACAAGTTGCACTTACTGTTCTCAAAACATGATAGCCTGCTTTAACTGACTGTCGTATGGCATCTTTATACTCTTCAGTGAGGTAACCAAGCATTGAACTGTATGCACCTCCTTGAACAATGATACAAGGCGTTTGTCTTCCTCCTTCTGCCATGACTTTTAAAACTAAAAATACATAAACACACACACACTGAAGAAACTAGTATCTGTTTCGAAATATCAAATAACCCAAGTACCATCATTCGACCACCAGCTCCCAACTTGACCTGTAGCTCAGTCGGTAGAGCGTCGGACTAGTAAACCGAAGGTCGCGGGTTCGAATCCCAGCCGGGCCAGGTAGAGTTTTCTCTACTTGTCCGGTAACACCTATTAATATTATATATATATATATATATATAATATATATATATAGAGCCGCCTGATGATCGCCCAGCGTGAAACTGACAGTAGCGACCATCAACATTTGAGGTAAGCCCATTTATAGTATATATATATATATATTTTATTTAATAAAATGAACGTTGCTACTCCGAGTTTCACGCGTTAAGCGATCATCAGGCAACTGAAAAAAGTTTCAAACTGGAAAGTTTGAAACTTTTTCAGTTGCCTGATGTTCCAGTTTGAAACGTTTTCAGTTGCCTGATGATCGCTTAACGCGTGAAACTCGGAGTAGCAACGTTCATTTTATTAAATAAAATCTATCTTGCTCTACCTTCAAAAGTATCGAGCACTCTGTGGTCTATTGTAAACGACTACCTTAACTATTATATATATATATATATTATATATATATATAAACCAGATAAACCAGGTTTTGTTGCGTATAGCTCGAAGAGTGAAAGTTAGTTATAGCTGCACGAATAATTTGAAAAGCGTCATATCAGCCCACAACACCAAAATTCTTTCGAAATCAGCAGCCACTCCACCAGAAAACAAATGCAACTGCAGAAAGAAAGACGAATGTCCGCTACGAGGTAATTGCTTGATCAGCAGCGTCGTATACCAAGCGAAGGTGGTTGCAAGAGATAATGGTGAAACAAAGAGATATATCGGCATGACCGCCAATAGTTTCAAAGAACGCTTTAGAAACCATCAGAAGTCCCTTAAAAACGCGGCATACTCGGACGAAACGGAGTTGTCGAAATATGTGTGGGGTTTGAAGCAAAGCGGACGGCCTTATAACATTAGCTGGTCAATCTTAAGACGTGCTGCATCGTACGCAACCGGGGGAAACCGATGTAATCTTTGCAACTATATTGTACATCATGAAAGCCGACAAGAAGAATCTGCTAAACAAAAGATGTGAAGTTTTTTCCAAGTGCCGCCACCAGAGAAGATTTTTGACGGGAAATATCCACCGCGCGAAGAAGAAAAAGAAGTCACACCAGCTTACGCAAGCCTATGCGCATGCGTCAGCAAACAGTTCAATGAACTAACGGATTCCACTTTTGCCTGAACATTGCCTACGGGCATGAAACTTGAAGTAGCAATGTATATTCAGTTTTAAGTGAATATCAATACATAAATAACAAATATAATATATATATATATATATATATATATATATATATATATACAAAGTATGAAGTATAGTTTTACCTTAAAGTCTTCTCTACCAGAGGTTTCACCCTAAACGGGATCATCATATATATATATATATATATATATATATATATATATATATATATATATATAATATATATATATATATATATATATATATAGCATGCTATCGAATATGAGCTTTTGTGTAATCTGTTTGGTTCCCTACTACCAGGCTATCAGCTCATATCCTGCTAAAACAAGAAAACAAGATGGCGGCATGTTTTTTTTAAACTGCCGTAAAAAGTTGAAATTGACGGATTTTTATACAGAAAAACATCAACACCCTCAAACCAATGTATAAAAAAAAAACATTGTGTAAAAATACATTAACAAGTACACAATTTAGCATGTTGAATGGTAAAATTCACCTAAAAATTACGTCTTTTTACTTCAAAAACCCGACTAAATTAACGGGTTGATTTTAATTTGTTGCCAAACAAAGAAACTCACGGTTAAAATCAAGTTTACAACACACATTTTGTAGGAGATTACCAGTAAAGAGACTTTTTTTATTTAGATAAGCATTTGGAGTAGTAAAAAGCATGCTCTTTTTCAAAAACAACCAACTAAGTAATTTAGTTTCACTGCCGAAGGTGTTTCAGTTTCATTTTTGCATGAAATCAAAACCTTTTTCACGACAGCAACGCTAATATAAACAACTGACCCAACTCATCTTTTTTGTTGATCTGCTTAACACATTTTTTGGCTCTCGAGCAACATTTATACAACATTTCGAAGCTGTTTACCGAACAGCTCAGCGAGAAACTCTATGTGAATGCATGACATCTCTGGAAACTAGATGACTTGAGTCATCTCTTACAAAGACGATACGGCCAAAACGCCGGTTGAAAAAGCGGAACTTTTTAACTCTTATTTTTCTTCCGTATTCCCACCACCAAGATCCAATGTAACATCAGCTACTGCCAACTGTTCATCTCCGATGCAACTATCTGACATTATCCTCAGTGTGGAAGAAGTTGCTAATTGCTTTGGAGATTTGGACACTACAAAGGCATGTGGACCTGATGGGATTCCCGCACGCCTCTTAAAAGAGTGTAGTGAACAAATTGCACCGAGCCTGTGTGCACTTTTCAACCATTCACTGCATTTTGGTCACATTCCTTCCGAGTGGAAATCAGCTGATATCACGCCGATTCATAAAAAGAATCAGAAAGAGCCAGCAGAAAATTACAGGCCTATCTCGCTGTTACCTATCCTCAGTAAAGTCTTGGAACGCTGCGCCTATAATAGACTGTACGATCACGTTATACATCTTATTACTGATTTACAACGTGGATTTCTAAGAAATCGTTCTTGTGTCACACAGCTTCTCTCAGTTCTTCACACCATTGCATGGACATCATCTTGATAAAAACATTCAGACTGACGTTATATTCCTCGATTTTGCCAAAGCATTTGACTCATTCAGTTCTTCTTCAGAAACTCGAAAGCTACGGTGTAACAGGGCCATTCCTACATTGGTTTACCGATTATCTAACCAGCCGACGTCAAAGAGTTGTTGTGTATAACGTCGCTTCACAATGGGCACCTGTAACTTCTGGTGTTCCTCCAGGCAGCATCCTAGGGCCCTTGCTTTTCATCATCTTCATAAATGATCTTCCCGATGTCATACCGGACGAAACATCAACAGCTTTATACGCAGATGATACGAAACTTTACAAAAGCATCACTTTCGTAAGTGACTGCGAGAACCTGCAACAACTTTGACCAACTTGAATGATTGGAGTTGCGAAAACAACATCGGCTTCAACGCGTCCAAATGCAAGGTCTTAACCGTGACACGTAAGAAGAGTCCCGTGCCTTATGACTATTGCTTGGGCACGGAGAAGCTGCAAAATGTTCGGAAGGAGAAAGATCTTGGTGTCCACATGTCGACCAAACTCTCTTGGGAATCTCACTTCAACAACATCGTCGCGAAAGCTAACAAGCTGCTTGGATTGCTTAAGAGAACTTGTCCTCTGTTAACGGACACAAGAATCAGGCGAACCCTATACCTGTCGCTGATAAAGTCCCATGCTATGTTACGCAAGCCAAGTATGGTCTCCAGTTCACAGCACAGTCCAACAAAGAGTGGAAAAAGTGCAACGCAAAGCAACTAGGTGGATCCTGAAAGTCAAACCAGGGGAGATATCGCACAAGCAGCGACTGCTAATTTTAAATCTGCTGCCTCTGTCTTACGACAGAGAAATCAAAGATTTATTATTTTTTTACAAGTCTTTATATGGTTATATAAATCTGAACGTTGATAATTATGTTTCTTTCGTAGACCAGCGCCGAGTTAGTAAGCTTAGCCACACCACACTCCCGTACTCGGATCAGTCAAACCTCTAGTGACATTTTTCAAGTCCCTCTCTGTAAAACTAGTACTTTGCAAGCATCTTATTTTAATCGTACTGTAAGATCTGGAACACTATGTGTAAAGAAATGCCTACTGATCGTTTTTCCAGCCCTATAGTTCCTTTAAATGTTATCTTAGGCGGGTTTATTTCTCTCTGGTTACTTTATAGTTTTTGATGCAGAAATGACTTGTACATGGTCCTTGACCCGTGATTGCCCTTGTCACAGAACATGTTCGTTCATTCGTTCGATCGCTCGCTTTCACTCACTAAATCACTCACTCGCATGCACTCACCCTCATTAAATCACTCACTCATTCGTATACACTCACTCTCACTAAATCACTCACTCACTGAATTACTCACTCACCCGGTACTCGCACTTCTTCCTTCCATATCTAATTTTTTCTAGACTGTTTAAATTTATTTGGGTGGGTGCCTTGCATGGGCCTTAGAGTCCCGTTCTCACCTTTCCCCTTTGGATCTTATTATTATATTTTTATACTATTTTTCGTCATCTTGCTATGTAATAGTATTAATGTTCTATTGTTGTTAAGTATAAATAAACTTGTTAAAAAACAAACAAAAAAAACCCAAAAACATGGCGTCCGCTAAAATTTATATACGAGTGATGAAATCATGAAAACATTGACCCAAAAGTAATGGAAAATTGTTCAGTTTGACATTTTCGAATAAGAAAATGAATTCGCTTATGCCTATGGAGTATATCTACACCAAATTTGAAGCAAAGTAATTACAATCTCATTTCTTGTGAGATTGTTTATCATATATATATATGACATATGCCATCGAGCTACTCTACATTTTGATCGAATGGGGAGACTTCTGCAAACAAAAAGGTAAAACTATCTGAACATTTGAATAATGTTTGATAAGACTTATTTACGTTAAAGAAAAGTTGTTTATGGTTGATACTAAACTCGCCCTCGTTTTCTACGAGCAGATAGTCAACTCGGCTTGACTATCAGCTCAGAAAACTCGGTTTCGTTGTCTAATGCATGTCATTAAACTGCGTGGATAAACTTTTCCGAGTACAATTATCAAGGGATAATTCCAGGAAAAACAGAAAGAAAATTAACATCTTGTAAATTCAAGATTTTGGTCTTGAATCTTTAATTGAAAATTATATAAATTTTTAATGTTTATTGTCTAATGTCAGGTCACCTGCTAGACCGAATTGAAATTTTGGGGCAGACCTAACTCTGGACATAGTTAATAGAGAATGTACATGGTTTGGAAACCCGGCAAACTTCAAAGCGGTTAACAATCAAGCTACGATTCATGTTGAAAGGTACATGAAGGTGCCAAATCCTTTGTTTTTGGTTTATTAATATTTAAACAGCACGGTTGAGTGATTAAACCCAAACGTTGCCATGGGATGATTGCTTCTTTATACAGAAAACACAATATGTTCAGTAACCGTGAAAGTGCAGAAATTTCCATAAACCTGAACAAAAACATAAAACAATGACTTTTGTTGAGCTGCCAAACCATGTATATTTTCTATTAACTATGCTCTGGACCGGCTTTCCGTGCAAACAGATTGGGACCGCCGACCGCGAAAAGAAGCTTTTTAACCGACATAATAGGCATACTTTCACTTCTCAAACTCAATAGGTCGGCCAGCCGAGTACTTGTAGCTCACCCTGGCGAAACTCGGCATTGGCAGCAGGTATCTTGACAAGGCAGGATATAAACATTTCCCCGTATAAACACTTTTCCCCGCGAGTATCTCGGCATATACCGGGGATGTATATTCTCTATATTCGTTGCTATATATGTCACTTTCGTTCATGATAATCAAACCTGTCAGTTATCTCGCTCTTATATAAAGAGAATGTAAAGTTTATCCCGGCAAACCGGGTAATTACACGCCATATGGGGATGAATTTTCTATATTCGTTGCTTTATGTCACTTTTGTTGACGATAATCATCTCAAATATCACGACTTGCGAGCTAACTGACTCGCTCTTATATAAAGAAAACGTAACGTTTATCCCGGCAAACCGGGTAGATCAGGGTATAACTCGCGGCTGCATATATAAACATAAGCTACGATAAGCGTAAAGCATAGTTGAAAGAGGGAGATGGTTAGGAATCTTCATAAAATCCATTGTTCTAGGTGTTTGTGCATGTACCTTGTGCACGGTCACGGTTGAAAATTCTATTGTTTTACTATTGTTTTACCTTTGCGAACTAAGATAGCACTGTAAAAGAGATTGGGCACTACGTGCTTGTTTTGGCTTCTGGTTTGAGGTATTCCAGTACTTATTAGAAGTAATGACATATTTCGTGCCGTGCTTCCAATAGAAAACGTTTGTGTTCAGTCGTTTGGCCATATCAAATGAGCTTTAAAAAATATTGTGCACGGTCAAACCCCGTTCAACCTCCAAGTGGGTTCTTTGTTCAATATATTTGAAGTTTGCCGGGTTTCCTAACCATCTCCCTCTATCAACTATGCGTAAAGCAAACTTTCATGTTGTCTGTGAATACCATGACAACAATAGACAGCTACGCTGCATATACTGCTATGTAAGTAAGTATAGTTGAGCCTTAAAGTGCTGAAACAAAACGGATATTTGGTTAAGTTTAACACAAGAATATCTTAATATTAGAAGTCACATTATAACACTAAAATACATACATACATACAGAAGCCTTCTATTTTTGTTTCGTAGACAATCTATAATGTAATTTGCAAGTCTGACGATACAATGCGGTAGAGGATAGACGACTCCAAAGTCGCGGGATTACTAAGGCCCGTTTTAAACGTCGTTCTTCTCATGCGCCGAACCACGGGCCGAACTTAATACAAATAAATTCGACGTTGGGAGCGGCTCTGGAGCGGCGGCGTTTCAAACGTCGAACTTAATTCGTCAAACTATTAAAAACCTTGCCCATAATCAGTGGCAGCAGTGATAATTAGAATAATTTATGCATTAGGTTTGGCACATGAGAAGTTCGACGTTTGAATGAGAGTCGCTCCAACGTCGCATAATGCGACAGGCCTTGCCGCAATCTCGTACCCAGAGCCTGCGATCCTTTTGGTCATTACCAAGGAACGGAGGCTCTGGGAAACTCCGATGAAAAAGACCCCAAAATTGGGTTTTTGTTCCCAGTCCTCTGGTTCCCAGTTCCCTATAATTTGTAACAATCATCGACGATCGTTCGCTTGTTCGAAGACCAGGAAAAATATTTGTTTACCGATAAAAAAGGCCCAACATGTTTTACAAAGCTCTCGACAATACAATCGATACAAATGGCCTTTCTTCGCTTTTCTCAAAATCGTCAACCAGACGATTTGACGAGTGTGTTTTAAATGTCCGCGTCGCCGTCAGCACTTGGCAGTAATCGGCTCAGCCGCTCAGGTAAGAAATTGTACTTTTTGCCAGGAATTTTAGCTAAACTACATCGACCTTGTATTCTCTAATATAATTTTAAAGTTCTGAGACGAAACTGCGAAGAATTACGAGACGAGTCAGATGATGGATGTTTGTTTGGCGACGAAGCGACAATAATAATAGTTTTAACTTGTAAATTGTCGGTATTGTTGCTGTTTTTAATTATTTCATGTGTTCAATTATATTTTGGGTCTGTCGTGTATAATTATGTGTTACAGAACGTCGAGAAATCGATTAAACAAGTTAGCAACGTGCACACTATTTGAAATTTTACTGTTTTTAAACTAACCAATCAGATGACGAGTTTCATCGGAGTTTCCCAGAGCCTCTGATTCTTGGTAGTAGCCAAAAGGATCGCAGGCGCTGGGTACGAGATTGGCCTTGCCGCTCCTAATACAATCTGCTGCTCCGAATTTATTCAAACGTGGATTCGGCGCATGAGAAGAGCGACGTAATGAGTAATGAGTAATGTAATGAGTAATGATTTGTTTAACGTCGTAAGCACAGGTTGTGGTCGCCCAATCATCCGAGCCAAGGGCTCATGTTAAAAGTGCACGACATAAGCTAAGACCTAATTAGTGTTGATTTTACTGAGGGAGGAAAGCCGCAGAACCCCACGAAAAACCCTCGAAGCACAGGAGAGACCAACTAAACTAAACTCACATCAAGTTCGAGAACGGGGTCATTCCCAAACAGTCACCCATCCAAGTACTAACCTCGTCCAACTGGGCTTAACTACAGAGGTGAGAGGCAGCGCCCTAACAGCACACGCCACTCGTGCTCTCCTAAACGTAACGATCAGTAAAAGGCCATTGCACATTGTACGTACCGTTCCATCTGTATTCGGATGGTCACGGACCGACATGACATGATACAGATGGTTCAGTCTTAATAAATACACGGATTATCAGGACAGAATGTTGACTTGTTACTCGGGCTACATGGTAGGCCGAGTCTGGGTTTCGGCTTGGTTTTTGCTGTGTCACGATTTTGCATTTTTGCACAATTTACTTCCGCTACTATATTCATGCTTCCGGTGAGTTGTTAGCCGTGTGGCTGAGTGAGGCCGTGAGGCATGTTGTAAGTTCTTTGCTCCTTTCGCTTTTAGAGTAAGTTGGACAAAAAGTGGAAGAGCTTTGCCTTTTGATAAAGGTGTTTGTTCTTACACGCTGTTGGTAGATTTAGAAACTGACTGGCTGACTTTATAGTTTAATAGCGATCAGATGTGGCTGACAACTGTCTTGATCGTAAATATGTTCACCACTGTGAAGTATACACCACTGCCACATTCAGCCTTTGATCTGATCTTTCTCGGCCCACTCCCAGTAGCCCCAATCTCGTACCCAGAGCCTGCGATCCTTTTGGACACTACCAAGGAACGGAGGCTCTGGAGAACTCCAATGAAACTTGTCATCTGATTGGTTAGTTTAATAATAATATACATGAAAAAAATCCTCAATTCTGATTGGCTGAGAGCAGTGCAGTCAGTTTTGAGGAAATATAGTGCAGAAAAAAGGGAAATACAGTGCAAATTTTTTATTTTTTTAAATTTGTACAAAAATAATTTTTGACTTGAAACAAAAACTCTTCCTGTTAAATTTTTTCATTTATATTATTTGCACAAAGCATTTTGATTGGAAAGATTCTCTTCATGTTAAATTTTTTCATGTATATTATTAATAAGTAATAGCATGATTTCTTGTGCAATTTGAAAAAAACACGCACTCGTGAGTTTTTCAGACCTCAAATAGCACTCTTCCTTCGAACTCGTGCAATTTTGATAGTCTTTCAAAAACTCACTCCTGCATGTTTTTTTCCAAATTGCACTCGAAACTGTTCTATGACACATACTTATACACGACAGACCCAAAATACAATTAAACACATGAAATAATTCAAAACAGCAAAAATCCCGACAATTTCGTGCTTTATAAGAAAGATACGAATACAACGGTCAAGAAAGGATGGATAGCCATTGTTAAGAAAGAGTTTCTTAAGTTTAGCTAGTTTCGAGTGAAACAAATGTTATGAAAAGCAAATTCTGAAACAACGATTAAGAAGAGTATAGAACAAATCACATTTGAAAGACAGGGGAATGAAGCTATCAAAATTAATTAGCAATTAAACCGCTAAATAAAGTGGGTTTACAATGAACTGACGTAGAAAAGTTGTCAGAGCGTCAATAAGCCATTTGCACGATGACGTGAGATGGCGTTGGGTGACTACAACTACCAGAATGCTTTGCCAGTATTCTAGGGTTTCGGCTAAAAGGGATGACTCAAAATGACCCGTCCCGTCCTTTCGCGGCTTGTCTAAAATATGTCATCAAATTTGTTGGGTTTTTTTTCAAATTTGTCGTCAAAGTTTCAGTGAGTCTCAAGATTTTACCAATCTTTTTGATACCCTAACCACAGTATAAACCCTAACCCTAAACAGAAATCCGGTTTACTCTCTAGCTTTTTGGGAAAACATATTTGACGACATATTTTGTAAAAGCCGCGAAAGGACTGGACGGGTCCCTTTGAGTCATCCTTTTTAGCCGAAACCCAAGAGTACTGGCAAAGCATTCTGGTAGTTGTAGTCACCCAACGCCATCTCACGTCATCGTGCAAAAGGTCTTTTAGGGAGCTTCAGCAAGTACAACGTCCTTAATACAATATAATTTTTCTCACACAACAAAGAAAATGAATAATGTTTAGTCCCACGAGTAATCCTAACGCTGTTAGTTGAGTTTGATTTCAAACTATGCGACAAAATCCTTTTAGAACGTTATAAGCTTTTGGTTGTCGAAAAACATACTTTAAGTATTCAATACTTCGTAAACAATTCGTAGTTTACCGACATCTTTGTTTATGTTTTTGAAGTCCCCAGACTCCCCACGACAACTCGCGCGACGCATGCGTAGACAAAATTCCCTGCTGTTCCAGAGCTCCGTTCCTTGGTACTGACCAAAAGGATCGCAGGCTCTGGGTACGAGATTGAATAAGAGCCCAGCTAAAAAAATTTAAAATGCAATACCATAACGAAAGGAAACCATTTATAACAAAATATATTGACGTTTCGTTACTTAACCAGTAACATCTTCAGAATGACTTAAAGATTACATTGAGTATACTTATATCTCAAACTTGTTAATAATTCATGAGATAATCAGCCTATTACAATAGTTCATTCAATCACATGATTGAAGTTGGATACTCCAGTAAAACCCAAGTTAATAGATGAAAACCGGTGTTCATCTAATTCTTAAGATCTCAATTATCTATGCAAAATACATTTAGGTTTACAATTAAGTTTAGCTAGTTTCGAGTGAAACTAATGTTATGAAGAGCAAATTTTGAAATAACGATTAAGAAGAGTATAGAACAAATCACGTTTGAATAACAGGGGAATGAAGCTATCAAAATTAGCAAAAAAACTACTAAATAAAGTGGGTTTAAGATGAACTGACGTAGAAAAGTTGTTAGAGCAACCAATTAGGGAGCTTAAGCAAGTACAACGCGAACGTCTAGGACAACGCCCTTAATACAATAGAATTTTTCTCACACAACAAAGAAAATGAATAATTTTTAGTTCCAAGAGTAATCCTAACGCTGTTAGTGGAGTTTGACTTCAAACTGTGCGACAAAATGCTTTTAGAACTCTATAAGATTTTGGATGTCGGAAAACATACTTTAAGTATTCAGTACTACGTAAACAATTCGTAGTTTCTGCTAGATACTGAACTGTAGATTGACGTCGTCCTAGCTTACTGAAGCTTCCTACTGGTGGTTGCAATCAATCCCTTGAGATTTAGGAGACAAAGATACGGCGGCCATGTTGGAGGAAAACATACTCCAAATACAATAGCTGCTAATGAGAAATTGTTTTGTTAAAGTTCATCCAACATGGCCGCCCTGACGTCAAGCGCAAACCAAGAATTAAAGTGGTTCTCTGATGAAAATATTATTGGCAATGTTTTTGCATAATCCTAAAGATGTTATGTTGATAGTTGGTAATCGTGCAAAGTTTCATTTCAAAATTCGTTAAAGAAAGGGTGATATTTTACGTGTGAAGTTTGTATTTTAGAGCGCCGCTGTTAAAGTGGCCGAGCTTGAGAAGAATGAGTCGAGGAAGCTTATGACGTCATATAAACTCAATAAAAGCAATGACCCTTTTGTTGACAACAACAATGGTATTTTGTTTTTGTTTAGTCTATGACGTCATAAGTTCTCTTCAACTCATTCTTCTCAAACACAACCAATTTAATGGCTGCGCTCCCAAATACAAACTTCCAGGTAAAATGGAACTTAGCCTGCGTAGCTGACGCTGGGGTGATCGGGGAAAGGAAGCGCCTGCAGACGCCTATTGTTATTTTTCGTGCCGCCCCTAATTAAAACAGTGTATTTTTGGAAGTGGTCAATTTCAAAGTTGATCGAATATTTACTCCGTTTACAAAACACGTATGTGTATCAGTGCATTCTTGCTTCAGGAATTTGTGTGGTATATGTTTGCTATGTCAGCGTCCGACAACATATTATTCTGCTGTTGCTATATGTTGGCTGGTTTACAGTTACTGGCGTTCACTGCACTGAATCTTTTAAATAATTAAACAATTTATGTTGAGTGGGCTACAGAAAGCTCAGACAGATTATTAGGGTAGTTATAAAACATGTGTATGTAACGACTATGACGATCAATAATATAATCATAACATCCCGCGACATTCGCACGCGTATCAATAATAGTTATATTTAATAGCGAGTTTTATTTTCCACTGACAACTGGCGCTGATGGCCAATGCAGCCGGAGAAGTACGCCTGAGTAGATCCCACTGATTCGAATCAAATGCAATTGTATAAGAAATTCTAAGTGATATCTCCCTCAAGCCAATGTCAGACAATTCAGTTTAATACTCGCCGTTTAAGCCGAAGGGGCCACGTCTTGCGTGAAAATCTTACCGTAACTGTTGGGAAACCAGCGAATAAACATTTTCCTTCGGATGCACATACAGCTGCCTTATGGCCACTCTCTTCTCAATATCAGTTTATTTTGAACTCGTTTCCTTATATTATATGCAAGACACATTTTCGCAACGCTCTTCGAACTCTTCGCCAACGTCTGCAGCGGAAATTCAAACTCTCTTTGATTGATAGGTCATTAGCGTGTCAACCAATAGATTGTGAGCGTTCGCCGGCGAACGCTATACATGAAAAATAACAATGGGTGACTGCAAGCGCTCCTTTCACTGTCCGTCCCAATCCCCAGCGCCGGCTACGCAGGCTAAATAGAACTTCGTTTTTGAGAATCTCAAAATGAAACTTTGCACAATTACCATCTATCATAATATCTTTAAGATTATGCAGAAACATTACCAACAATATTTTCATCAGAGAACCACTTTAAGACATCTACGAAAGGAAGAGTTGAGTTGTTTTCTAACTCGCTGGTAATTGTAATATTAGAGTGTTGAGAATTAAGGAAATCCTGAAAAGGACGAACATGATCACAAGTACGAAAAATAACAAAACAATCATCAACATAACGACAAAAGAAAAGTGGTTTAAATTCGAGTGGGCAATTAGCTAAGCAATGACGTTCATGGTAAGATAAGAAGGTGTTGGCAAATAGAGGACCAAGTGCATGGTGAGACCATAGCTACACCATCCACTTGTTCATAAAGACGATTATTAAATAGGACATGCCAATTCTTAATTGAAAAATGCTGGGCAATAATATTCCTTACTAGTATTATTCAAGGGGGTTGCATATTTAAAACTTGTGCTGGAAGGGTGGGTGCTTTTCTGAAGTGAGCGCTTATAGACCAAATCGTAGTTTCATTTAGGCCCACATGCAAATTAGTTCCCTATTCAATTTGTTCAATTTGGGCCCCTATACAAATTACATCGTGTCTTTTGAAGCATAACGGGAAGATAACATAGGCTGGGACTGTTTTTTCATGTTTTGAGTTCATTATTTTTAGACACTACGTTTAGGATTATTGTCAAGGATAATCGATAAGCAAATTTTATCCTTATAGAATACCTAAACATTAAAAAGTTCTACTACGTTTTATCCCGACTCAGATTGTATACGCAGACGAAACTCCGATTTCGTCTATTAGAGCATGCATGGATGCTTATTTTAGGAAATACGGTTAAATATTTATCATTACCAGAAATTAATGACAAAATGGCCACCGCTTGAAAGCCAATTTACATATATATTCCTTAGAGAATGGCGTCCCATTTTGAACAGTAAATAAAAATATAAGGCGAATATATTAAAGTGAGAATTCTGCTTATTGAGTAGCTTGCCAACTATTTGCCGACCTCCTGATCTAAACAACAACCATTATCCAATCATTCAGTCACCTATTTATTTCATGCATCGGGTATATATACGATCTGCCAAATTGTGTTGAAATATAGTAAACAGATAAGCATGCACCACTGGATTGCGGTAGGATTTTGTTTGATACTTTCAAAATCGTCTTTGGTCAAATGTTCGAGAGTTGATAGAGGAACCTTTATCTTGCATGTAATATATTATTACATATTGACCAAATTGGCTGAAGTTGTATACCTCCAATTCAACAACTACCCGACTTGTACTGACAACAAGACAATATGCATTTTGAACTCACCATGACTGATGGAGGCTCAAACATTGACAAACGATAGAAATAAGAAATAAGGAAGTGAATAATTTGAAAATCGCTGTTGCTTAGATAGCGATGTCGGCATGATGTAGGCGAGATACTCAATTAGCAGAATTTTCATTTTAATGTTTGCCGTCTATATATTTACTGTTCAAAATTGGATGCTATTTTATAAAGGCTATATGTAAATTAGCCCTTGACCATTTTGTCATCAATTTCTGGTAATGTAAAACATAAAGAGTTTGTTAAGTTGGGTGGCTGATTTGATACATTTAATTTTCTTGGCAAAGTTGGACAGTGTGGCTTTCATTTTGCTCCATACCATATTTTAGTTCGTCGTCTTTTACTGAAGCCCAAACCATCACTTCAGTGTTAAAAGCTATTCCGAAATTTCCATGTTGATCAATGACAATGGCACCACCATATCCAAGACCGACACTTTCTTCCATCTTTTTCAAGGCTTCCTCTGCAGACCTCTAGCAAAGTGCAAAAATACGGTACGCTTGAGGGCTCGTGTATACCTACAGTATTCTGTGTGGTACCTGAGCTGGCTAAAAACTACCCTTTTATTGTTTTACTCTGTCTCTTAACACCAGACAACTTTACTCATCAAAGGGAGAACCAGTCTCGTACCCAGAGCCTTCGCCGACACGCAAACGAAGGCTCTGGGAGTGTGTTTTGATTGGCTAATTAACGACTGACTTAAATCAACTCTAAGAATAATGTTTATTGTCATAAAATAATCGCAATTCGTGTAAATTGTAGCTAACAAAGCTCCGACAATAAACGTATACTAAGCAAAACTATATGAGAAGCTCAGAAGCTGTATCATTCTTATCTATTCACAAAATATTATATACAAGTCTGATGTCACGCGTGTCGGCAAGCCAAGTTATATTACTTGATTGACAGCTCTACAAAATTGCAAGCTATTCGTTTATTAAAGCATACTATATCAAAATTTATAATGTCTATAACAGTTTATCTTCAATTTGTAGACCGTCTCTGTTTAGTTTCTGCAATGACTTATCCAGCGCAACCCAAAAAACATCGGTTCCTTCCATTTGCGAAGATCTCGCTCATAGGAATTTCTGGCGGGCGCATGCTCTTTTCAATCGGCAACCGGTTTTTTCGGTTTCCGGCGATGGATTATCGCAGAGCCTTTGTTTGCGTACCGGCGAATGCTCTGGGTATGAGATTGAGTAGAACCTCAAACATTCTAGGCAGCAATGGGTTAACAAGTGATTAAATTTTTTCTGCCTGAGCCAGCTGTTTATTCTTTTACCAATCGGAATATAGTAAGGTTTGAGTGACGTTTCTCTGACGAAGGGCCTTCGCTCGGAACGTTAGAACTACGTTAAATATTTTCGGCATTACTTAAACTGCTGCCTACGCAGCTGAGGGGGATTTAATACACCTCAAACACGTCAAGCGGCGCTAGGGTAAAGAGTTCTGAAAATCGGATGCATATAACTGGCCATGACTGTCTTGAAACTTTGAACTATAATCGAATAAAAAATCGGTTTGGGCTTTCTTGGATTTTAAACGTTTGTACTATCGAAGCGCAATATGCGCCGGGTTTGCCGCGTTTGAGTTTGATACGAGTTTGTCCACTCTCGGAGATATAAACCTCGTGTTACGCGAGAACACTTATTGTATAGCACAATTTGCGATCGGCACATTTTGTTACGTCGCCCACGTCGCCGTTCGGCACGTTTATCCACGTCAAAATGGCTGAAATACGTCGGAATCACGAGCGCCTGATTGGTCAAAGACAATGCAACTACCTCGGAAGTAAATTATTTAACGTCGTTATAGTTTTGATCACTGAGCGGTCAGTTGTTTTGATTGACTGGCACAGGATTATTCTTAGCGCTATCGCTTGAATAAGCTGTACTCAACTTGAGAGTTGATATTTATCGTCTATGATTTGCTATGTTTGAAAGTTGAAATGGCTTGAGTCAATACTGAATTTTTTCTAAACATGGTTTCGATAAATATGATGAAACGTTTCAAATATGCGCTCGAGAAATCAACGTGCTAACGATGAGAAATTTAGACAAATCTATCACGATGTCTCGATGGAAATGGAATCTAGTTGTATACTTTTTGATCGAAACTCGAAAGCTTCTTGTATAGATTGACCGTGCAGGGAATTTGCAGATTTCCGTGCGAAATTCCCAACTACACTATTAGTCTAGAACCCTAGATGCTCTCCAGTATTAAAGTACGTAACGCGTATATTATTCAGTCGTCTCGGTGACGGTCAGTGAGTTCACAAGTCTATCGTGAATTATTCAAACTGGATGATGGATGTATTTTATCAAGGTTAGTTTTGCGTATTATTATATGGCAACAGCGCTGAGAGGTCCGAATACGGGAATCCTGCAATTTGATTGGTTCATAAGCGGTCGGATATTTCCCGAATCCGCCCGCTCAGAGCGGAATCTGCCGTTGGGGACCGTAAGTTTTATAAACAAAATGGCAGTCATGTCAGTATATGGAACAAGACGGATTCTAATTTCAGAACTACTCATTGTTGAAATATATCGTGCAGATATGTTGTTAGAAATTTTAGAAGCTTTCATTTGATGTATAGTTCAAGTTTCCACGTTTTGTGAAAGTTTTTAAAATGTCCAAAACGTTCGTAACATTGTTCGTAATAATGTAACATTTACTTCTCACACAAGTATTAGAATTTCAGATGATTTTTATTCAACTACGTAACGTACGACCTTCAGCAATATGTCAAAGAAAAGCAATTGAAAAATACTATTTGGGGTAAAAAGTTCAGGATTCTAGTTAAACGGAAAGTACTTTAAAAATTGGAAAATGTCTGCCATTTTCGTTAAAATAGTTCGCAAGAAAGATGATGGCGACTACGAGCCTAACACGTAAACTTGTCGAGTTTTCACATGTACAGAACGTTCACAACATTTATGGCCATATAATAAACTACTTATTGACCTCGCTTGTTCGGTCTGTACTAATGAAATATCGGACCTCTGGTTTTCTGCACTGACCTCAACTCGCTGCGCTCGTCTCGGTCCGTACTAAAAAACATCGGTCCAATATTTTACTAGTACAGATATTGCACAGTGTTAGGACACGACGTTGTAGAGTTTTGTTTAGTTGCCTCGACTCTCCTTGGTCTATTGTTACACGGCCAGATACAAACCTGAAATTTCAAAATAATTACCGAATAATAATTCCGGTAATATGTTTCCTGGTGATAACAATATCATTAAAAATGTATACACCTGCAGGATGTCCCTCCTTGGCTTTGACATGGTTTTCAGCCGCTTAAACTTAATATTTGATTCAGTGATTTTTTGTATCTACTGTGAAGCCACTTATTCTGTGGCGAAGCATAGCCTCCTCCGCAGGCAACTCTGAACCTTCCAAAACGGCAGCTTTTCAATGTTTGGCTGAGCACGAAGGGACAGCAAGGGATTGGGAGCAGCAGAGTGGGGACTATAAGGGAACTGGGGGAGTTTCAGCCAAATATAATTTGGGAATTTAAAGTCTGCCGTTTGGGAAGACACAGAATTACCTGCGGAGGAGGCTATGCGAAGCAGTAGATATTATGTTGTCGCGCTGTTAAGGTTAAGTTAACAAAAGAATGCCTTCGGAGCCAATCAAAACATAGAATAAAACGATTGACTCACGACAAACGACCGAAGCCAAAATAACTACTGTACACCGAGTATTTCATAAGTCATTGTTGACAGCGTGGAGCGAGATATTCAATGAGCGGGATATTCAACAAGAGGAAGTTTTTACAAATTTAGGAATTATTTTAAGTATGAATCGTAGTCATTTTTTAATTGTGATGTACTAGACGTTGTTGGAATGATGATAAAAGTTTTTGAAAGCAAATTAATCGGGTCGTTGCATGGACAAATTCATATTCAGACGAAGCAACTTATATGGCCAACATGTCTGCATGACCGAGCTTCGTAAACTGACAAGACTGTGCGTTGCCAAACAGAAATGGATGACCTTCTAAGAAAACAAAGTTAGCTTCATGGTCAAGCAACAATGCCCAAAACCTATGGTAGTCCACAAGTGAAATATCCAATTAAATAGCATATTGTCGGTGTAGATGACAAATAGTCAAATGTCAGTGACAGGCAAGTCTATTCAGTATTAATGCAGTAAAATTGCATGTTGCGGTTGTCAATGTCATGCAAAATCTGTGTGATGAATGTGCAAACATTTATTGTACCTTTTATTGCATGTATGCATATGTCTTGAAGAACAATTAATGTATGGTTGCTCTTATAATTTTGATGACAAAATTTGCTGGACATTTTTTTCATTCACTATTAAATTTTACAGCAGTAAATACTAGAGATGCTTGTTATCTCAAACGATTTTCTTTACCTTCTAGCTAGATTGAATTATTGTTTGACAAATTGTTGTAACGAAAATATTTAAATGCTGTATTAGTCAATTAAGTCAAATTTTGTGAGTTGTTAGTTATGTTAGTTTGACTATAGCTTTTAGTACCATGTAGCTTTAATAATCAACCTATTAGTGCCTCTCACCACGGAGGACCGGAGTAAAGCCCAATTGCATTGAGTTAGTATTTGAATGGGTGACGATGCACCTGTCCGGAACTCATGCCAGATATGAGTAGAGTTGTTAGTGCTTATCCTTTAGCGCCTTGCTGGCTTTATTCTAAGAGTCTGAGTTGAGTGAGTTCTTTATTAAAGTTAAAACACAGCATGGCCTGTGAGCATAGACAATTTTGTCAAGAATCTTGTTCAGCTATGAAAACAAGATTGTTACAAGTACGCAGTTTGCATTCTCTTTGACAAAGACATGCACATAAAACCATGGCGTGCAAATGAGCTGATTGGCACTGAACTAGAAAGTAACAATGAAAGTGACTGAATTACATTTATAAAATAACGTTTATACTACACAAGCTCTGATAGGTCAAAAACCGTGCAGGATCAGAGTATCCAAACACGAAAATCGTAAACACGTTTGTCGTATTTTTTTTATTAAAAAGGCAGTTAACGAAATAAAATTGTGTATAAATACCTCTTGTATACTCGCCTGATAAACGCGCTTGGTAAAAAGCCCAACTATCCATATAGAGCAAAATTTCCACAGTCTTCAACATAAATCCAAACTGAATATTCCCGATGAAAAATTTGCTTTGCTTTTCTTGAGTTTTAGGAATTTGTATTTTCATGATGTTTTTTCCAACTAAATTTATAGTTTTTTTTAAAGTCATTTTATAAAAGAAATACCAAATGATTTTCCGCGCAGGATGCTCTGATCCAAACACTTGGGAAGTTGCTCGACTTTCGAAAGGCTAAAAACACTCGTCTAGCGGCTCGTGTTTTTGTTACGCTTTTCTCAAGCCTCGTGACATCCCGAGTAATTCATGGCTTTTCGACAGCATTAGATTTAATCATTTATTTTAGTAAATTCTGTGACATTTTTGGTTCAGTACCCCTCCCTTGTTTTTACAAAAATGGTTCGACCCCATGCTTAAAATGATAATTTTGTTCCATACTCATCCCAAATAGCCTTCGTCCCCCCTCCCATGCATGACACATACTTAATGGCTGCTCCCTTACATTAGTAATCCGAACGTCGTAAATTTATTTTTTTTATTTTTGTTGCCAATGGGAGACGTCTCCCCTTGACGAATAAAATTGTCTGGCATAATTTGGCCATTTCCCAAAAGAGTTGAAGGCTGGTGACGGAGTAGGAACGCTATGGTACTTGGGATCGACACTGAACCTGTCCCTCCAAACGATCCCAAGAACAGCAGCGCTCAGTGCCCTTTACCGGTCTTCAACTTTTTCGGGAAATGAACAATAGAGCTACATTGATGTATATGCATGCGTAATTATACAAAAGTTGACCTACCCTCCGAGATAACTCGGGTGAAAGCGTTCACAGGGAGGTAGGGTTAACTCTGGCCCTAGGGTTACCCTATCGCTCAGACTCTCATGTGAACAGTTTACTTTTTTTAACATGGAAATGAACTAACACCGAGATATCTTAGGGGATAGGGATAACCCTACCTCTTAGAGTATATGTAACAATGCGCATGAAAGGGTGAATATATCCATAAGCCAAAAACGTTGTTGACTGTTGTGTAAAAAAAATCTTACCTGGGCACTATGTCCTTGTTCCAGACGATAAACAACGTCTCTTGCCAAAGTCATTTTCATTATTGCCTCTCCATGTCCCGATGTAGTTGCCCCTCCGTATTTATTTGCGTAACCACCGCAGCCCACTAAGGGTGCGTCTCCAACGCGGCCTTTCATCTTTCCAGCTATACCACCTTGTTGAAAAACGAAATTCTTATGGGTATTTATCAGTCCTTATTAATTAAAAGTGTTTGTAAAAATTGAAATAGTGTTTGTTCCCACCACTCTAGGGGACAAAGGGTGACATACATTTTTGTAAAGGTCTTTGTAAGAGATAAACATTGAGCAGCGATCTTTATCTGATTTACAAGGCGAGCTGCAGATATAGATCGGCTGCGAATGCTTTATCGTACGTATCAAATGGAAGCATCTAAATAGCCATGTTTTCAAACTATTTTTCAAGTTGGAGTGATTGATTTTAACTAAGTAAATTGGGGGGGGGGGGGGGGGGGGGGGGGGGGGGGGGGGGGCGGGGGGGAGTTTATGTAAATCAGGATGAATTCGTATGCGATTTACAGATATGATTAAATATTTATTTCTTTTGAATTTTCTTCGTGAATTATTAATGAATTTGATAAGTAATATTTCATAAACGAGTGGGAGTGTTTTACCAGGGGTTACAAACACGAGAGGACAAGGAAAATCACGAAGCCGTTAACCGAGTAATTTTCATTGTTCTCAAATGTTTTCCAAACACGAGAGAACATTGAAAATTAGGAGGTAATAGTCCGAGTGATTTTTGTTGTTCTCGAGTGTTTGTAATCCCTGGTAAAATACGATACACGAGTTTATGAAATAGCTTCTCAATCGTCTATTATAGTAGAGGGATTTGATATTGGTGCATTTAACAAATAGATTCCATTTTGCCGTTGTCTGTTCAGTTATAGATGCACAGATGACGTCACAACGTGGTAAGAACAAAAAAGTGGCCCACGTGACGCAGTCGAGTGAGTCACTGATGTTCTTACCACGTTGTGACGTCTTCTGTGCATCTATAACTGAACAGACAACAAAAAAATGGAATCTATTTGTTTTATACAATAAAAATTTAAAAGGTCTTTGTCGAAACTCTTGCCGGATTTTGGGGCATGAAGAAGGAAAAAAGCAGGTCAGCTGACGTGATCTGACGTGACCATGTGTCTGTCCTCTAATAGATCATGGCCAACAACCAATGAAAACACGCATAGCAACCAGGGTATTGTATAAATTAGATTAGACGATGGTTTCTCGTTGAATTTATAATAAATGTGGTAATAAACGGTTCTTTGTTTGTGCCGTTTATTATCTGATTTCTTAAATATAGATTCAGCTTGCGCGACCTTTAGAGGGTTTCAAAACTCATACACATAACCAAATATTTTTCTCTGATTAGATAATTAGCTCATGAATTATTAATGAGTGTGACGAGCGTAGTACATGAATATGTATGATGGCATGCATTTGCCAACGGGTCCTCTTCTTTAGTTTTGCTATCTATTTAGAGTCTAGAAAATATTGTTTGGAAAATGTTTAATATAATATATCATAGTGTTATAAAAGTTTAGGATATTACAGTCAAAACGGAAATACCTTCCCATTTCCGCTTCTGTAGTTTGTTGTGTATTACTGTATTTCTGTAGCCGCTGCTGAAACGTGAGGAAAGTCTAGCTATATATGTCATCAATTGGCCCAATTCTTAATGTATATTCGTCTGTTGGTATCGATTTGGGATAAACATCCATTGTATTATGAATAAATGCCATTTAAAGCTAAATTATACTATATACTATTTATGTACAGTTTTCAACAAAAACATTTTCTCAGGCTTCGGTAGCGGCTACAAAAATAGAGTAATACGCAACGAACTACAGAAGAAGAAGTGGGAAGGTATTTCCATTTTGACTGTAAAACAAATCAAATGTGATGTGGTACATGGTTTATGGTGCATGGTTTATGGTGCATGGTATATGGTATATGGTATATGATATATGGTAAATGTACTGGTCATGATAACCATATGTAGTCATTTTTTTTCATATAGTAAGTTGCCTTGAATTCCACGCCATTGATGTAAAAGTGAGATTTGACCCTCTTGATAAAAGGTGAGTTAAATGTGATTTTTATGTATAGTATCATATTAAGTTATTTGCAAGGTAGTACCTAGCGAGCGGTTTTTGCCTTTTGTTACTATATTGTATAGCTGCGAGAATTTCAAAATGAGAATTTCAAAATGAGCTGACGTGTATTTGCATACAGAGAATGAGAATGTAGTAGCTCAGCCAGGCTTAGTAACTAGCAGATGCGTGTCTGAAGGCTGAATCCGAGAACCAATACTGGACGCTTTGATACCACTGACCTATGTATAACTAGACTGAGGGTTTCATTCAAAAAGTGATTGAACAAAGATGGCGGAAATATGGTCTTTTCTGTCATCATGACGACCGCTGACCGCATTCTGTTCAATATATTTACCAATCTCGAGCGCATAGTCTCCCTCCTCTTTGTCAGCGGGGAGACCCTGGGGAAACTGGATTGATTCTCCGTTTAAATGTATTGAATTCACCTATTCAAAACAGATTCTGAAATAATGAAATTCATATTGCTTATATATGAAAATGAAATTTCCCTTCAGTTCATATTATATATATATATATATATATATATATATATTCAAACAAACAAAGTGTTGTTCGCGAAATGTTGAAAAGTGCTCAATACCGTAAAGATAGAGCGAATATACTACTTTCAGTTTCACGCTGGGCGATGAGCCGCCTGACGATCGCCCAGCGTGAAACTGACAGTAGCGACCATCAACATTTGAAGTAAGCCCACTTATAGTATATATATATAATATGAACTGAAAGGAAATTTATTTATTTATTTATTTTATTTATTTTATTTGCTTTGCCATATTCAAACAATACGTACAGACATCGACACAAACAACTGGCAGGGCAACCGCAACAGCTTACGCCAATTACTGCGGTCCCTAAAGATTACAACAAATACAACTACAATACACAAGATGATTACAAACATTAAGCTAAATACAACACGATATATTTGTCCTTATTATAGTCCTTATAATTTCATTTCATAGGCTCTTTAAAATGCCTATATATATATTATCATGGTTGGGGATTTTACATATTTAGGATATTTGGAACCTTCTGAGAAGATTTGTAATATATCTTCCTTTTCTAAAATTTCTTCTTTGTGGACATTTTTGCTCTTAAAGTTGACGGAAGTGACGTCTGCGCAGGAATTTGTGAAGTGTTTTTTATAGCATAGGTGCAATTTGTCTGTGCGTGCGCTAGTCACGGTGAAGGCAAGCAATGGAGGATTTCGAAGGAAATGTTGTGCTCCTGAATTCAAATGGATTTAACGATGTCGTTTTGGATCTGGTATATCTTTGCCTATCTGGATATCAAAGAGGTAAGACTATTTTGGTCTTCTGTGTTACAGTTTATTATTAAATTGTCAATACAGGCTGTAAATATTGTGTTGGGTACTTCCTGCCAAATTGATAAAATCATATCGAAATATAGTAAGGTTAGTCTGTCGCCCGACATTTTAATAGTGCCAACCATTGTATTTCGGACATGAAAATTTGTGCCATGTCACCCATTTCTGGTTGTAATGACATCCACAAAAGACAAGAAAAGCGTCTCATTTTCAAAATTGGAACCATTCATCCTCACGGTTAGGATAGGAATGGGGTTTGGGGTAGAATTAGGGGTAAGGTTAGGAGTATTAATGTTTTAGGTAGGGTTCCGAATTGAGATGGAGTTAGGATTTAAGGTGGGGTTTGGGTTAAGGTTTGAGATGGGGTTTAGAGTAGAGTAGGGTATTTTATCTTCTGTATTTATTTTGGCCATGCCATGTTTTATCCCAATTCGAGTTATTTTGCATTGTTTAGGTCTCCAAGAATTTCTCACTTTGTGCATGATAACAAGCACTGTTGCAAATATATTTACAAAGTTATTTATTCAGGTATTATACCACATTGCACTGCTGGAAATGTATCCGTTTCGACTGTCCGTCGCAAAGAACGACTCGAAATTTTTACTGTTATTGGGGGTTTTCCCTGTTGTTTGGTTCCTGGCATTTATTTCTTGTATTTTTGCCAAATTGATATATAAATAAATAAAACTTCTTTCCTTCTGGCATATACAGCCCCCTTTTCCACTGTGGAAAGCAGCTGTTCACAAAAATAAGCAGGAATACAGCACATTTTATCAACACATTTCTCAAAAATACCTTTCTTTTACAGTCAAACCGGATGTTCTTGGCCGGGCGACCTTGCAATATTGATAGCAACATTGCAATTAGCAATTTGCTAAAAATTCGCATTTTCAATATCGAGCTTCACATAATATGAAGTTCTATTGAAAGTTAGCATTGAAAGTCCGAACAACTAACTGTAAGTAAACTTGTTATGTGAATGCTGTTCTATCACTCGTGTTATGCGAAGTTCCATGTTTAAAATGCGAATTTTTAGCAACTTGCCAAGGAGTCGCTGTGTATCGTTAGTTAGTCAACATTGCAATGTTGCTGTCAATATTGCAAGGTCGCGCGGTAAAGAACATCTGGTTTGACTGTAAAAACATTGGATTTTCACGGCATTTACCCTGCCGACCGTTTGTTATTGTTTGAAAAAGAGACTGGGCTTAGCGTTTAATTTGGCGCATGCGCAGATAAATTGCACCTATGCTGGTTTTTATGTAGACAAATTCCTGCGTAAACGTCACATCCGTCAACTTTAACAGCGAAAAAGTCCATGAAGATGAAATTTTCGAAAAGGAAGATATATTACAAATCTTCTCAGAAGGTTCCAAATATCCTAAATATGTAAAATCCTCAGTCATGATATCGGCACTTTAAACTTCATTCTCAAACTCATTCGATAATTCATGAGCTAATTAGCCAACAGAGAAAAATATTTGGTCATGTGTATGAGTTTTGAAACCCGGTAAAGATCGCGCAAACTGAATTTATAATTCAGAAATCAGATAATAAACGGCACAAACAAAGAATCGTTTATTCCCACATTTCTTAATTATAAATTCAGTGTGAAACCATTGTGTAATCTAATAAGAAATATTACTTACCTGTTGATGTGGCGCATGCGATGTGTCCATTTTCATCCATAGCAACCGCCGAAACGGTGCCGTAACATTCTACTTGTATGGGATTTCCTTTAATATCTCTGTGAATGAAGCCAAGTATGGTATCAACTCTTTCCTTGGCGTTTTCCGTTACAAGGGCCTTGGGCTCTACAATTTCTAAACCGTATTTCTCAGCAAGGCCCAGGGCTCCGTCGTTGGTCATAGCACAGTGTTTCGTCTTTTGCATCACGCATTTTGCCACTGACACTGGGTGAGGAAAACGAGACACGGCTATCACTGCGCCTATAAAAACGATGATAATAATAGTGAAGTACTTGTGAAATGAAAATTTCAGTAGGAAATAAACACTTTATATAAATAAGTTTTGTGGAAACACCACGTAAAATATTTCTTTGCTAAGCTTTCGGCCTGTTGACTCAGGCCTTCATCAGAGCAATGAAATATTTTAATACGTGGTGTTTCCACAAAACTTATTTATATTACATTATCGCCATGAAAACTTTCAAAGAATTAAATAAACACTTTATTATGTATTTATTGTAATTACATGACCATCTCGAAATTTTTTGTTTCCTCGTTCTATATACAACGTTATTCGGATTATTTTCACGTCTTCAGGACGACGTTAACTCGTGAAACGGCGAAACCTGTTAGTTGAGTTTGACTGCAAACTATGCGACAAAATCCTTTTAGAACTCTAATATAAAATTTTTAGAACATAATATAAAAATATAGAAATCGCTGATATTGCTACATATGCTCACTTTGTTTTTACGTGTTTAGAAAGTGCTTTATTTTTATATTTAAACTTGCCAAACCGTAGCATTTCTTAAGTCGAAATGTCAGCAGGGACTGAGACGAGTAACAATACCTGTGACGTCAATTTAATAAAATAAAAAATGGGGTCACCGAGGTTTTTTGCGAATTAAACTAGTTTAAACGCAAATTAGCAGCCATTTTGAAACGTCATTGTTGCCATAGCAACCACAGTCACGCACTTTTTCGTTTCAGTTTCTGATTCTCAAAATGCTGTTCTATACAAGACATTTAGTTTCATTCTTTTAACAAAATATCAATGTACAGGATCATGGTTCTGAAACGTGTGTTTTCCACTTTACAAGAAACTGTATGGGGCCACCTTAAGCTTTCTAATAGTGCATGAGGGACGTTGAGACGTGAGAGGCAGCGCGCTAGCAGCACACGCCACCCGTGCTCCCCGAAGTCGTTTTAAGTGATCTTTCCAATATGAAAAACATAATTTTCATGCCATATGCACTTTAAGCAATTCCTTTCGGAAAATGACAAATATTATAAATAAAAAACAAACATGCTCCAAACATGAGTTAACCTGTTTCCATGCTGGTTCCATCCATAATCATCGCATCGCATTGAACTTCGCCTTTATCATTCAAAACTGAGCCACGACCTGCATTGAAATTTGGATCATCCTCCAAGATACGAAGGGTCTTTTCTACGGCATCAACTGCTGTGCCACCCTACATGTAAAAATATAGATGGTTAATGTAATGTAATGGAATGTAATGGAATGGAATGGAATCGAATCGAATCGAATTGAATAACTTCTTATTAACCGAGAGCGCGGTCATTACGGAAAAATATCAGACCGAGGTCTGTACATAAAGAACGTGGTCTGATATTTTTCCGTAATGACCAAGCGGACGAGGTTAATAAGAGGTTTATTATATGTCATTTTGAAACAACACATCTTACATAATACCTTGTCAATAGTGTGACCTCGAGCTTGTGAAAGACTCATCGTTTTCAATGTTGTTGCTCTTGTTGTAATCGCTTTCGGAATCCTAAAACTCACTGCCAGATTGCTCATCGTCCCACTCATACATAATTTAGTCCTCAGGTTATTGAATTCACAAAATTTTTGCGGTTTTCTTTCATTGTTTAGTTGCAAACAACATGTCTGCCAAAAATTATCGACCGGCACGTGACGCGTCTCAGCCAATGGGAGCACACGATTTCAACGGAAGTAACTTGTGCCATATAATAATATAATTTATTATATGGCACGGATTACTTCCGTTAAAATCACGCGCTGTGATTGGTTGCTGACGGGGCGAGATTTCTCTGTAATGCCCACGGGCATTATGAAAATTGTTAATGCCCTACGATTGGAAAAAAACAAAAAATCCTAATAAGAAACTTTTATTGCCGAAAAACGGCGAAAATAGATGAAATAGATGACGATGAACATTATAAAAGTAAATTCTAGTATCCAGACGAGAAAGAAACAGAAGAAAATAACGCTAGTTCGGTGTTTTGACGTAGTTAAAGGAAATGAAGACCAAGAAATACAAGATTGATTTTGAAATTAAAAGTGCCATATAATAAACTACTTAATAACCTCGACCGTTCGGTCTTTACGGTAAAATATTAAACCTCGGTCTTGAACGTATTAACCTCGCTATCGCTCGGTCAATACAGCAAGACATCGGTTTATGCAATGTAATGTAATGTAATGTAATGTAATGTAATGTAATGTAATGTAATATATTGTTATATACCAAAGACTTTCGTTTGCCAAAGATGAAATCCTATTGGTCAAATCATGGTCACGTGTTGTTCAACAAACTCAATGTTTCTTTCTGCCGAGGGAAACATTGCACTGTTTCCCTCTGACGTCAACAATGAAGAAGGAAACAGTGCAATGTTTCCCTCTGACGTCAGCTTTAATCATGCGTTGTCCACGTGAATACACAATTATTGCATCAGATCAAGAACTTTGAACTCTTCGGAACATTTAGAAAACAAGAGCTTGTTTCGAGCTTGTTTGGTACGAAAATAAATAGTCCATTTTCCAAAAGAAAGAAAAACTATACATAGCTTCAAAGAAGGTCTGAAGAAAACCTGGAGAAATTTAAAGCTATTCTTTGTACTTGTTGAGACTGGTGTATTTGTTTAATAGTTTAATTAAAATTACGAAGACCAAGTCAAAGTGTTTTGGTAAGTCTTTTTTGCCTTTCGAGTCAGCTTGGTATTTTGTATTTTAAAAGTCTTTGGTATATAACAAAACACTTGTTGACTTTTGCCTCGAGAAACATCGAGTTGTACAGCGAAACACCGTGTCTGTAGATTGAACTATATATATATATATATATATATATATATAAATTATACGAAAATATTTCTGAGCCCCAGATGTTGTCTGTCTGGGAAATCTTTTGTGAGTAAGTGAGCTTGACAACGTCTACCAAACGTCTGTTACATTATATACCAAGCTCGCAAACGTGCCACATGCACTACATGTATACGTACAATAATTTGAATAGTATACGTGCGTTTTTATTGGTCAATAGCCATGATCTACAAATGGACAGATTGCGTCACTGACGTCGTCTGATTTCTCTAAACCAATCACGGATCTCACAACAACATCACGAGCCAATGACGTTGCTTGATTTGTATAGATCATGGATCACGTCAGATGAAGTGATTTATCTTTTTCAATGCCCCGGAAATTCGCCGGAAAAATTTAGTAAGTCTGTTAAAACATAATTTTTCTATTTTTTATTGTATAAAACAAATAGATTCAATTTTTTGTTATCTGTTCAGTTATAGATGCACAGAGGACGTCACAACGTGGTAAGAACATCAGTAACCCCGACTGCGTCTCGTGGGCTACTTTTTTGTTCTTACCACGTTGTGACGTCATCTGTGCATCTATAACTGAACAGACAACGGCAAAATGGAATCTATTTTTTAAACGTACAACTTATCATATATATATATATACGAAGGGCATTGAAAGAAGAAGGAAAAATCAAATTAAAAACTTTATTTCACGTTTATATTAAGAGGATATCATGCATTGGTTTTATGAAATACAGCAAATACTTTATTTTCATATGCACAGTAAGTTAACGTATTTTACCATGCGGAAGTGGCGGTCCCTCAAAAGTAGCTGCCCCCCCCCCCCCCTCCCAGACAGGCCCTAACAGCGGATAAAACCAAAAGTAAGCGAATTCAAAAGCTCCATCACAGTCACACTCAATAAGTGGAACTCGATTAGTCTCCACTCGCCCTCAGTGAGTACGAGATTACACTCACTCTCTAAACACCATTCAATTGAATGGTTGGAGAGTGAGTGTAATCTCGTACTCACTGAGGGTGAGTGGGGACTCATTGAGTGTTGAGTTGCACTTGTTGAGTGTGAGGGGCCACTCTTTGAGTGTGAGTGAGCTTTTAGAATACAGGCGTAAGGAAAATTGCACTTACTGTTTTCAAAACATGATGGCCTTCTTTAACTGACTGTTGTATTGTTTTTTTACACTGTTCAATGAGGTCACCAAGCATTGCACTGTATCCACCTGCTTGAACTATGATACAAGGCGTTTGTCTTCCTCCTTCTGCCATGATATTTAAAAGTAAAAATACATAAATATATATATAGATTGTATATTACTGTATATATAGGTAGATTGAACTATATATATATATATATATATATTTCTAAAATTCATTAATAATTCATGAGGAAAACACAAAGAAAAATCATGAGCGTATCGGATCTATATATGTGATATAGACTCGCTCTAAGTTTCTCGCTGGTTTTTAACGGCTGAGATAAGCTTAATTTTCAAAATTACTACGCCAATGAACGTATGAAGTGATTCTTTTTAGAAGCCATTTAAAAACCTTGCAGTACGGGCTTTATCGGCTCTAAAACACTTGGCTATCGCCTCGTGTTTTATATCCGATAAAGCCCTCCTGCGCGGTTTATAAATATTACATATATATATACCAAAAGATTGATCTATATATATATATATATATATATATATATATATATATATATATATATATATATATATATATATATATATATATACAAAGTATAAAGTATAGTTTTACCTTAAAGTCTTCGCTGCCAGAGGTTTCGCCCTAAACGGGATCATCAGGCGACTGAAAAATATCGGTTAGTGGGCTGCTTAAATGCGTTAGTTGGGGCGTGGGTGTGGGCGTCGAAACGTCCGGCGGATTCATTTGGAGCGTGGGTGTGAGCGTCGAAACGTTGCGCGCATTCCTTTGATTGTTTATCAATGGAGATCAAGAACGTAAATCAATGGAGAAACACACAAGAAGTAATCGAATGGTTTGGCAACATTGAAGAGAAAAACAGACATACCTTCATTGCGTTTGACATTGTTAATTTCTACCCTTCAATTTCAGAAGACCTTCTGGACCAAGCATTATCTTGGGCCAGAAATTTGGCTATCATTACCGAAAGTGACATTTCAATAATAAAACACGCTAGAAAATCGCTCCTTTTCAACAACGAAAAACCGTGGATAAAAAAAGACAGCAACAGTTTATTTGATGTTACCATGGGTAGCTATGACGGCGCTGAAGTATGCGAACTAGTAGGCCTTTTCATTCTAAACGACCTAGGGAAAAAGTTTGGCAACCAAAATATTGGCCTATATAGAGACGACGGATTGGCAGTACTAAAAAATAAGACCGCACGATTGGCAGACAAAACAAGAAAAGATCTTCACAAAAGTTTCGAACAGTTTGGCTTAAAAATCACGGCAGAAGCAAATTTAATTTCAGTAAACTTTTTAGACGTTACTTTCGACCTAAGCAATGGAAAATACAAACCTTTTCGAAAGCTCAATGACGATCCATTGTACATAAACAAGCAATCAAACCACCCACCAAGCATTTTAAGACAGCTACCTACATCAATCAACAAGCGCATTTCCCTCCTCTCGTCTGACGAGCGGACATTCCATGAAACCGCACCAATTTACCAAGATGCATTAAGGCGCAGCAATTTCAACCATGAGCTAAACTACACACAAGAAACACCACAGCAAACACGCAGAAATAGACACCGCAATATCATCTGGTTTAACCCTCCATTTAACAAAAATGTCAAAACAAACATAGGACGCAATTTTCTTAGCCTTATTGACAAGCACTTTCCACCAGGACACAAGCTTCACAAACTTTTTAACAGAAACACAGTCAGGATTAGCTATAGTTGCATGAACAACGTCAAGTCCATCATCACGAAACATAATTCACGCACAATCAGGAAAAGCAAGCCACGAAGCATAGTTACAAGCAGTTGCAATTGCAGGATTAAGGACAATTGCCCCCTACGTGGGCAATGCATGACAAACAACATAGTATACAAGGCATCTATTTCCATAAGCAACACGAACATCACTAAGCAATACATTGGCATGACAGCAAGTACATTTAAAGAGCGATATCGTAACCATACTAAATCTTTCCAGAATAAAAAGTATTCAAATGAGACGGAACTTTCGAAATACATTTGGAATCTAAAAGAAAAAAACCAAAGTTTCGACATAACCTGGTCTATACTAAAACACTCAATTTCTTACACGGGAGGATCAAAAAGATGCAATTTATGTTTGGACGAAAAACTTTTCATCATGAAGGCAGACAAACAACTCTTACTAAACAAAAGATCAGAAATAGTTTCGACGTGTCGGCCCAAAAATAGATTTCGGATCAACAACCTAAACAATCAAAGGAATGCGCGCAACGTTTCGACGCCCACACCCACGCTCCAAATGAATCCGCCGGACGTTTCGACGCCCACATCCACGCCCCAACTAACGCATTTAAGCAGCCCACTAACCGATATTTTTCAGTCGCCTGATGATCCCGTTTAGGGTGAAACCTCTGGTAGCGAAGACTTTAAGGTAAAACTATACTTTATACTTTGTATTTTGCTCTATCTATATATGGTATTGAGCACTCTCTAACATTTCGTGAACCAAAACTCACTTATATATATATATATATATGTACTATTTATAAACCGCGCAGGAGGGCTTTATCGGATATAAAACACGAGGCGATAGCCGAGTGTTTTAGAGCCGATAAAGCCCGTACTGCAAGGTTTTTAAATGACTTCTAAAAAGAATCACTTCATACGTTCATTGGCGTAGTAATTTTGAAAATTAAGCTTATCTCAGCCGTTAAAAACCAGCGAGAAACTTAGAGCGAGTCTATATCACATATATAGATCCGATACGCTCATGATTTTTCTTTGTGTTTTCCTCATGAATTATTAATGAATTTTAGAAATATATATATATATATACACATGTACATATATATATCAGAGTGATAAAGCACGATGACGAGGTTTTTAAATAACTTCTAAACCATCATCATAAAGGTACCTAAGGTTATAACAAAGCAAGTCAATCGCCGAATGTGGCAGGCTATAAATTATCATACTGGTGATTGGAGCATGCGCTGTGATACAAAAGAGTCCAACATTTTGTATTCAAGGCAAAGAGGAATAAAGTTCTCATCTAAGAAACAGCTTGTTTGCAACTAAAAGTTGCCTCACAGGGAGCCCATCTTGGCAGCGCGTGGGCACCTGTGGCGGTCTCGAAAAACGCGCGGGGCACTGTGGCACACTCGATCGTGGTGTGTTTAGGAAAATAATAAAGGGATGAAACACGAATTCTTCCTTGTTTTGAACATCGTTTTAAGCGCCTATAGATATTCAAATTGTAAGGCAATTGAGCGAAGTAGTTGTGATAATGATTCATTTATCAAAATATAAATCAAAATGATGCAAAATCTCAACTTTTAGCCGTGATTTTGCAGCTAAATTACATACCCTATTTTCGGAAGATGTGTTGCGCAAGTAACTAGGATACTACATCATCGTTGACACTTCGGATAGCTACGAAATCCTACGATAAGCTTTTCGGATAAAGCGGGAAGTCTCAGGATTATTGATTTATTGCACATTCATCTGACTCTGAGTTTCAGTCGGTTTCAGTATTCTAACGGTGGCTCCCGACGATACGAGATGTCCTGGCTACTTGCGGAACACGTTCCACGTTGAACGTTTGCGCACAGGTTTGGGTTTCATCCCTTATATTTTTTCTTCTCCTTCCTCCCCCCCCCCCCCCCCCCCCGCTTGTTGTTCGCTTGTTGTCGATCGTCTAGCTAATATACTGCTTACCGAGTAGCACCAAATAATGCAAAAAAATACTGATAAACATGAACTATGTCGAACTGTTTGCACGTCTAGATTATAAACGCTGCCAGTTCGCCGCTGCACCAATGTGCCGGTCTTAGCCCGTTCAACCAGCTTTTTCACTATATTAACTGGCAGCCAAATTAATAGTTATCTAATGATTGCTTGAATCTACCGAATCTAGCACTAGGTTTTCTGTACTTTTTAACAAACGCTTACTGCAATATGTGCACGCTAGCTGTTGCGCTGTTTCGTGCATTGGCTATGCGCTATGCCAAGCTGCATTGCTATCAGTAGCCCGAGTGAACGCCTAAGCAGGCGTCTTGTTAAAGATTAATAACTTTTGAATTTTCCTCATGAATTATTAATGAGGTTTAGAAATATATATATATATATATATAGGTGCTACTTTGAGCTACGAACCTTACCAGGTCGGGTGAGTAGAGAAAAACTTTACTTGACCGGGCGGTTGGGATTCAAACCCGTGACCTTCGGTTTACTAGTCCGATGCTCTACCGACTGAGCTATATACCCTATATTGGGAGCAGGTCGTAGAATGGTGGTATTTATATTTGTTATTTCAGAACTGAAGTCTAGTTTATTCAATATCGAAGAAATATTATACTACATGGTCAATCGGTAGACTATCGGACTAGTAAATCGAAGGTCGCAAGTTCAAATCCAAAGCGCTGTCGAGTAGTTTTTCTCTACTTATCCGCTATGGTTTGTCACTGGGGGGGGGGGGGGGGGGGGGGGGGAGGGGGGGGGAGGGGGGGGGGGGGGGGGTGTCCTACTAAACACCGTTCGTGGTTGTCATTCTAACCGTCCGTGATCAATATTTATAATAAATTAGTTGATATGTAAAGATTTAAAGAAAAACTAACCATTTTAAATTGAAAACTTTATTGTACCATGCTATCGTGCGCATGAACAGAGATCGTCTTTTACCGAGGGGTCTATACTTCATGTTAGTAATTTTGTGTGAAATATGATATTCTTCTCTTATCCAATCCTCTACCGTGCTATCTGTGCAAAAACTAGACCGCTTTTTGGCGTTTACACGGTACCGGACGAATTCGGAACAGTGCCGGTTAAAAACTACACCTGAATTTTCCGCCGAAGTACAAGTCAAGTTTCAAATTGAGCATTTTCGATGCCCGAAAATTCTACCAGCCCTTATTTTCACGGTAATACACAATGTCTCAAAATAAAGTGTAGCATACAAAGAATGTTTTAAACCCTTTTTGGTTTTGAAGCCATGGTGAAAATCTTAAAATATTTATATGTTTTCTTCAGACGCCACGATAAATTATAAGAAACGTTCTTATAATAATTTAATCCAAACAAATACAGGTTGTCGATCGATTTCTAAAGCCACAACTTAGGCGCACACGTCGACTAGCATTCAAATAGAAAGTTTCCTCGTGTTTTCCCCTATTTTCCCATGTCCAAGTGTGGTATGACTGAATACAAGAAAGGTATTCCAATGTTCTTAGACCCATTTCAAGTTGAAGCCATGGGCAAATTTTTGACAATATCTAATTAAAAACGAGGCATTTTCCTATATAATTCTAAAATGACCAATTTCGACGTCCTGTAATTCATGTAGGAGATACTATGGACTACCACAGAACTACAATACCATCTGGGTTTTTGTATCTGCGCTTGCGCAGATATATTGCCATCGTGTTGTGTGTGGGTGTGTGTGTTTGTTAGCTTTTTCGTGTAAACTCTAACCAATGCGCGACAATTACATCGGGGACAATCGAAGCCAACCTCGTACCCAGGGCCCTCTCTGCTTTCAAAATGGCGCGAGGAGAAGACCCTGGCAAAGGCTGGTCACGTGATTCCAAAATACTCCAAGATTCTTGGAGTATTTGGTCACGTGGATAATTTGAGCTTCGCCCGTCCTGGGGGGAGCGGTTGATTCGGTTCTTATAAACGTCAAGGTTGTTGCAAGTCCGGTAACGTTAAATTCGAGCGGTAAATTTAATAGATATATTTCAAAATTTACGACATTTGCTGGATAATTCATATTTGTTGCCGTCATTCGCCAGAAATGAAGCCGAAGGCGACGAACGATCATAAACTGATAAACAGAAACCCGCTCTGCGGTAATACAGATACTGATACATACACTAAAAATATTCGAATGCTGTTGATTGTTGGAAGTATATTTACCGTCCAGTATAGCACATTTATATTTCTTGTCCACACGTTTTGGATTTGTGGAAATTTAATTGTTGTATCTGTCGATTTATACTCAAACAGCATATTCGAATCGAATCTGCTGTCCTCGTTGACTTTGAGGTTGTACTTGTACTTTAATACAAATATACGATCAATAACAATTCTTCGATCGACGAACATTTATATAGATCAGCGCTGAAGACTTTGACTTTGTATATTTCTAAACTTTTTAAATTAGATTCGGAAAGTCCAGAAACCGAAATATTAATAAACACTTCTTGCTTGCATAATAAGGCAAATATGTTGTAGTGTAGACGCTTCTTACTAAACACGGTCATTAACTGATTTGATAAACTTGTTAAGAGAATGTCTTGTTATTTGTACGATTTGGTTATTCTTGAGTGCCTAAATAGTTCGCTGAATAGTTCTATATACGCAAGCCAACTATACTCTGTTTATCAGTGATGTACCGCGCCCCCCGGTACAGTGTGAGTCATCATCAAAATATTCCAAAATTATTGGTGTCACGTGACCAGCCTTTGCCAGGGTCTTCTCCTCGCGCCATTTTGAAAGCAGAGAGGGCCCTGGGTACGAGGTTGAATCGAAGCTTAGAATGTTTTGGCGTCAACGTACGAGCTGTCTGGTTGAACGATGGAAACAAGTATTCTTTAATCCCGATCGTGTTTATAATATTATTTCGTCGCCATATCTATGCCACATCAAAAGAGCAACACTATTTTCGAAGAAAGACAATATTGCTGATACAAATGGCAAGTATTTTTAACATGACTTATAGTAAACTTGCAAGTGTGATCTATCACAGTTTTTGTGCGTTATACAGAACGATTGAATTGTTGACAAAAGGTTTTCAACTCGTTGGGCGATTTTATATCGAGTCAGGCGACTCAGGCCAACACGTGTACTATATAAAACTGTTTATGAATTAGGACCGTGGTCTTCAAGTGACAAACATTACTCTTCGGAAGGCAAGCAATTGTCTTTGGAGGAAACTTACAAGTATTTATTTCACAACCGGTAGCATCATTTTACATTTTTAATGCCATCAAGTGTATTTAGCAGTACACACATGTACTCATTGACTGCTTGCTGTATAATAAACAATCCAAGATTTTGAACTAGATTTTTCTATTTAGCTTATAGATACGTGCCATACATGTCAGGTAAACAACCTCACTGCCTTATTAATAAGAATAACAAGTATATATTTCACAACATGTACAGGTAGCATTCTTTTACATTTTTAAAGCAATCAAGTTTATTAGTAGTGCCTATTTAATAAATATTAGGTTGTTGTAAGTTGACAAAGTTGTATCTAATAAACCACGATCTGACCCACGATTTATTTTCTTTAATATCACGGGATTGGCTTGTTATCTCATTCACTTATTAGTTATTACGTTCACTGAACTGGCCTGTTTACAAGGAGGTAGGGTTACCCTAGCACCCGAGTCAAAGTTAGGGTCATCCTGCTGCCCAGGTCAACTTTATTAGACCTGGTTACCAAGCACTAATAACAAGTAGGCGCGTTATCCCTACCAAATGCATTTACAAGGACAAAACATAACCTGGCTACTAGGGTAACCCTGGCAGCTGGGTTACCCTAGTAGCATCCTTGTAAACACGACAAACAAAAAATGCAAGAAATGTATGATAACTAGGGTAATACGAGTGCTTTAGACACTTTGAATATCAGGGATGATAGTGAATGCATTACGATTTCATGTCAACCTCAAGTTTGTGCCATTGTTTCATAATAGGCACTATTTATAGGCTATAAATTCTGTTCTATAAATGTGTTCAGCGCAGATACATGTACGCTATGCGTACCTTTTGTTAACGTTTATTAAACAGTAGGCACTTTTAACACTTCAGAGTTAAAAGACAGTCTGTTGCCAGGACAACGCATATTTTTGGCGGCTACCTAAAGTAAACAATACATACTCCTGCACTAACACTAGATTTGTGCCTCTAAGACAGTAATTTTGTGTTGTTGAATTTGGTATAAATAGATCTGAAAGATATGATGGTGCTAGTCCATTCAGGACCTTAAACATCATAAAATATTTATGTTTTAAGCATCTGTTAGTGTTTATGGTGAAGAGAGAGAAAGAGTTGTTATATTTATAATTATAGAGAGAGAGGTGTTTATTAGAGAGGTGTTTATTAGAGAGAGAGGTTTACTAGAGAGAGGTGTTTATTAGAGAGATGTTTATTAGAGAGAGATGTTTGTTAGAGAGAGAGGGGGAGGGAGAGGGAGGGAGGGAGAGAGAGAGAGAGAGGTTAGGGAGGTTAGGGAGATTAGAGAGATTAGAGAGATTAGAGAGATAATACCGTGATCGCCTCGGATTCTTTTGTTCTCCGAGGGAATGTAAACTTCGTATTTCCCTCATCGCTCATGCAAGAGGGAAATTTATCCTTTCTCTTCTAATTTTCCCATGCATGTTGATGAGGGAAAATTAGAAGACAAAGAAATCCATTGTCTTCTTCTAAATTTCCCGCTTGCATATATTTTCCCTCATCAACATGCACGGGAAAATTAGATGCAACTTCTCTGATCAACCGTGTAAATTTCCTGTCGGTAAGATTCTCAAAGTTTTCCTCGGCGATCGTCAGGGGCGCCGGAAGCTACTTAAGGCGGCGGGGGCAGCCATTTAAAAAGGGCACGTGGGAAATAATGTTCGCCAATTTTGCTCTATAACATAAAATAACCAAAAACCATAACGGTATAATATAATGAATGACAATGTATTGAGAAAGAAAATTCAACGACTGAATTGTACATATCGATGCTACATTCCTATTTACATTTAAGAAAACATGGCAACTTTAATGAATCAGAAAACACCTGCCAAGTGAAAAAAGTCAGAACGAGGTTGAGCTGTGTCTTGTGCCCAAGGGCGTTTTTGAAATTGGTAAGGTGGGAAAAGGTTCTGGCATCGGCTCAGTGTTGGATTCGGCATTTTCGTTGGTTGCTTGCTTTTCTTAAACCTTCCTCGTGAAACATATTTATGCATAGTTTTGTGCCAGTTATGATAAAAAAGCTTCAACGGGACCGCCAACGGGACTGAATAGGACTGCCATTACAATGAACTTCTCCCACGGGGCTGCATTACTCAGAATCATTTTGCATACTAAACTAAATTGCTAATTTATTACACCCAGTATTTTGGGGGTCTGTGACTAGCCGATGCCAGGGCTTTTTCCCACCCTCCAAATCTCAAAAACGCGCTGAGAACGATGTTGGACACAGCTAACCTAAGGCAAAATTGGTTTGCTGCTTCTGCATGGTCTGCAGTAATAAGTTAGCTTGTGAGACATTTGAGGTATTAATACAAAACGGTCATTTAATACGATAATAGAAATGGCAATTCCTGTAGAAAACATTCCTCTTACGTGAAAGGGCAATTGGTTGCCCCCGTGCTGCCCCCGCGCTGTTAGGGCAGGGGGGGGCAGCTGCCCCCGCTGCCCCCGTGGCTCCGGCGCCCCTGGCGATCGTAATATTACAAACTAATAACATGACTTTTCGGGAAATAAGCGATTAAATTTCCCCTTTGGCTCGGGAAGATTTGTAAAAGTCTTTCACAAATCTTCCCTCGGCGGCGGGGAAATTTAATCGCTAATTTCCCTCAAGTCATGTTATTACTTATAATTAGAGAGATTAGAGAGAGGTGTTTATTAGAGAGAGGTGTTTATTAGAGAGACACGTTTATTAGAGAGTGGTGTTTATTAGAGAGGGAGAGGTGTTTATGGCACAATTACATGGCAGCTTGGTGGCGGTGAGAACGAAATTTTTGTTTAATAATTTACCTCTTTCTGGCGACTTTTCTTTCTCTCTACAAAAGATTGAATTAAAATTCATTACAAGTTAATTTGTATAGGAAAGAACTGTAAGGAGCGATGCAAAACAGGAAGTCACTAAATTGCGCCAGTGTCTTATTTGATAACATTCAATTACAGATGCCTAAATAAAAGCCATACGGTACTATGGACACTAACACTAGGACTATAAATACAGGTCCAACTGGCGACCATTCTAAGCTATTGATGAAGAAACTAAAACCTTGTGTCGAAACGTTGGGTCTCGCTTTCGGCTATTTTGTTCTAGTCAAATATATTCTAGTCAAGAAATCTATTTTACTTTTTGGAAACCATTCTCTGCGGATTCTTTCTTTGGTTTCATTCTTTCTCGTTTGATATATCTTTTAAATATACTTTAAAGTTCGTTTGAAAGAACCATATGAAATAAACTCGCGGTAAAGACTTGCATTCTTTCACTCACGTGATTACATCAGTGATCTCAATAAAACTGGATAGGGCATGGGGCCGAATTTAGCGTGCCAGCTGTATGATGACGTGACCACTACCCAAGGTGGCCGCCACTAAAGTTCATAAAATTTCGTAGATTGAAAACAGACAAAAAGAGTTATTTTAAGAAAATTTAAACGAATGTAAAGACACAAGAAGTACTCAATAAGGTTTAAGACGCCAATTTCTTGCATCTGTTTGTATTACTGAGCTGTAAATCCTTTAAATTTCGTTGTTTTTCTTCAGTGCCGACAAAGGAACTTCACGATAATATAAACCGAAAAACAGACTATAAAATCTACGAAGAGTTTAATTCCAAGTCTTAAATTGTACCTTTAATAGTAATCTTAATGCCTTAACAATATCTCGTGTTGTGTACTTGCCATCTTTTGACTGTATTTGTTGTTAAACAGTGAAAACTAAACGAAGCTGCATCTGTTGTGTGCTTTACGACTTTTCCGACTCCCCCGGCACAGAGTACTTAATATTCCTCCCCCCGAATAATCTGACCGTGCTGACGGCAGATTGCTTATGCCAGTCAACTTTGCGATTGTTTGACTGCTGACCATAGGGAATGCCCTATCCAGTTTATATAGAGATCAGTGGATTACATTCCTTTGCGTTAGGCTTGTTATTGACGCGTCGTTATTTTGGGACCAACGAGCACTCTACTGATTTTGATGGTATATCTTACCTCCTCAGTTTTTCCGCAAGATTTCTCACTTTTTCTTCATCTCTAATCTTTACAGTCAACATGTCGTTGAAGCGGAGGGTTGAATTTTTCTTCTAAATTGTCTTTGAATTTGACGGGCAGACTTTCGTCGAAGAGATTCATTGTTGTAGCCGTTTCTATCGCCGATTTTGTAGTCAATTTTACAATTTCCGTTGCCAAAGAAACCTTCAGTTTGCCTGATTTGTAGTCATCGTAGAATCGTAGAAAGCTGCTGGATGTCAGGAAGCGGAGTTTAACAACGAGCGAACCATTTTCAATGTCCACAATGACCGGTTCATCGTGTGGAAAGTTGGGATCTCTCAAAGCATTGCGAACAAACCCCCGAAAGATGTAGAACATGCTGACTATACCAGTAGCAGCCACGGTAATTATTTCTAATCTTTCGTTGGTAATCTCTAACTCTAGTGTAGGGTCCATTTTCTGAAAGTTATTTCTATATAACCTATGAATTCAGACAAGTTAATTAGTTTAATTTGACTCAAAACTAACGAAAACATGTTAAGATTTTTGTACTACAATGACAATAACATTGCTTATGGTATATATATGGTACGGTACAGTACAGTACAGTATAGTAGTGTATAGTAATGTATAGTATAGTAGTGTATCTTATAGTAGTGTATAGGTAAATTATTGTAAAAATAGAGAAATTTTGATCTCGTAGTATAAATCCTATTTTAGTCTAAAACTTATCAATAGTCCCCAATTAGCTGTATATATAGCTAAATACATTGACACTTAAATAAAGTTATTCAATTCATAGTAGTGTCTAGTATAGTGTCTAGTATAGTGTCTAGTATAGTGTCTAGTATAGTGTCTAGTATAGTGTCTAGTATAGTGTCTAGTATAGTGTCTAGTACAGTGTCTAGTACAGTGTCTAGTACAGTGTCTAGTATATAGTGTCTAGTATAGTGTCTAGTATAGTGTCTAGTATAGTGTCTAGTATAGTGTCTAGTATAGTGTCTAGTACAGTGTCTAGTATAGTGTCTAGTATAGTGTCTAGTATAGTGTCTAGTATAGTGTCTAGTATAGTGTCTAGTACAGTGTCTAGTACAGTGTCTAGTACAGTGTCTAGTATAGTGTCTAGTATATAGTGTCTAGTATATAGTGTCTAGTATATAGTGTCTAGTATATAGTGTCTAGTATATAGTGTCTAGTATATAGTGTCTAGTATATAGTGTCTAGTATAGTGTCTAGTATAGTGTCTAGTATAGTGTCTAGTATATAGTGTCTAGTATATAGTGTCTAGTATATAGTGTCTAGTATATAGTGTCTAGTATATAGTGTCTAGTATATAGTGTCTAGTATATAGTGTCTAGTATATAGTGTCTAGTATATAGTGTCTAGTATATAGTGTCTAGTATAGTGTCTAGTATAGTGTCTAGTATAGTGTCTAGTATATAGTGTCTAGTATAGTGTCTAGTACAGTGTCTAGTACAGTGTCTAGTATAGTGTCTAGTATATAGTGTCTAGTATATAGTGTCTAGTATATAGTGTCTAGTATATAGTGTCTAGTATAGTGTCTAGTATAGTGTCTAGTATATAGTGTCTAGTATATAGTGTCTAGTATATAGTGTCTAGTATATAGTGTCTAGTATATAGTGTCTAGTATAGTGTCTAGTATAGTGCCTAGTATAGAGCCTAGTATAGTGTCTAGTATAGTGTCTAGTAAAGTGTCTAGTACAGTGTCTAGTATAGTGTCTAGTATAGTGTCTAGTACAGTGTCTAGTACAGTGTCTAGTATAGTGTCTAGTATATAGTGTCTAGTATATAGTGTCTAGTATATAGTGTCTAGTATATAGTGTCTAGTATATAGTGTCTAGTATAGTGTCTAGTATAGTGTCTAGTATAGTGTCTAGTATATAGTGTCTAGTATATAGTGTCTAGTATATAGTGTCTAGTATATAGTGTCTAGTATAGTGTCTAGTATAGTGTCTAGTATATAGTGTCTAGTATATAGTGTCTAGTATATAGTGTCTAGTATATAGTGTCTAGTATATAGTGTCTAGTATAGTGTCTAGTATAGTGCCTAGTATAGAGCCTAGTATAGTGTCTAGTAAAGTGTCTAGTATAGTGTCTAGTATAGTGTCTAGTATAGTGTCTAGTATAGTGTCTAGTATATAGTGTCTAGTATATAGTGTCTAGTATATAGTGTCTAGTATATAGTGTCTAGTATATAGTGTCTAGTATAGTGTCTAGTATAGTGCCTAGTATAGAGCCTAGTATAGTGTCTAGTATAGTGTCTAGTCAAGTGTCTAGTATAGTGTCTAGTATAGTGTCTAGTATAGTGTCTAGTATAGTGTCTAGTATAGTGTCTATAGTGTCTAGTATAGTGTCTAGTATAGTGTCTAGTACAGTGTCTAGTACAGTGTCTAGTATAGTGTCTAGTACAGTGTCTAGTACAGTGTCTAGTACAGTGCCTAGTACAGTGTCTAGTATAGTGTCTAGTATAGTGTCTAGTATAGTGTCTAGTACAGTGTCTAATACAGTGTCTAGTATAGTGTCTAGTACAGTGTCTAGTAAAGTGTCTAGTATAGTGTCTAGTAAAGTGTCTAGTACAGTGCCTAGTATAGTGTCTAGTATAGTGTCTATAGTGTCTAGTATAGTGTCTAGTATAGTGTCTAGTACAGTGTCTAGTACAGTGTCTAGTACAGTGTCTAGTACAGTGTCTAGTACAGTGTCTAGTACAGTGTCTAGTACAGTGTCTAGTACAGTGTCTAGTACAGTGTCTAGTACAGTGTCTAGTACAGTGTCTAGTACAGTGTCTAGTACAGTGTCTAGTACAGTGTCTAGTGCAGTGTCTAGTACAGTGTCTAGTACAGTGTCTAGTACAGTGTCTAGTACAGTGTTTAGTACAGTGTCTAGTACAGTGTCTAGTACAGTGTCTAGTGTAGTGTCTAGTGTAGTGTCTAGTGTAGTGTCTAGTATAGTGTCTAGTATAGTGCCTAGTATAGTGTCTAGTACAGTGTCTAGTACAGTGTCTAGTACAGTGTCTAGTGTAGTGTAGTGTCTAGTGTAGTGTCTAGTATAGTGTCTAGTATAGTGTCTAGTATAGTGTCTAGTATAGTGTCTATAGTGTCTAGTATAGTGTCTAGTACAGTGTCTAGTACAGTGTCTAGTATAGTGTCTAGTACAGTGTCTAGTACAGTGTCTAGTACAGTGTCTAGTACAGTGTCTAGTACAGTGCCTAGTACAGTGTCTAGTATAGTGTCTAGTATAGTGTCTAGTATAGTGTCTAGTACAGTGTCTAATACAGTGTCTAGTATAGTGTCTAGTACAGTGTCTAGTAAAGTGTCTAGTATAGTGTCTAGTAAAGTGTCTAGTACAGTGCCTAGTATAGTGTCTAGTATAGTGTCTATAGTGTCTAGTATAGTGTCTAGTATAGTGTCTAGTACAGTGTCTAGTACAGTGTCTAGTACAGTGTCTAGTACAGTGTCTAGTACAGTGTCTAGTACAGTGTCTAGTACAGTATCTAGTACAGTGTCTAGTACAGTGTCTAGTACAGTGTCTAGTACAGTGTCTAGTACAGTGTCTAGTACAGTGTCTAGTACAGTGTCTAGTACAGTGTCTAGTACAGTGTTTAGTACAGTGTCTAGTACAGTGTCTAGTACAGTGTCTAGTGTAGTGTCTAGTGTAGTGTCTAGTGTAGTGTCTAGTGTAGTGTCTAGTATAGTGCCTAGTATAGTGTCTAGTACAGTGTCTAGTACAGTGTCTAGTACAGTGTCTAGTGTAGTGTCTAGTGTAGTGTCTAGTATAGTGTCTAGTATAGTGTCTAGTATAGTGTCTAGTACAGTGTCTAGTATAGTGTCTAGTACAGTGTCTAGTACAGTGTCTAGTACAGTGTCTAGTGTAGTGTCTAGTATAGTGTCTAGTATAGTGTCTACTATAGTGTCTAGTACAGTGTCTAGTACAGTGTCTAGTATAGTGTCTAGTACAGTGTCTAGTACAGTGTCTAGTAAAGTGTCTAGTATAGTGTCTAGTAAAGTGTCTAGTACAGTGTCTAGTATAGTGTCTAGTATAGTGTCTATAGTGTCTAGTATAGTGTCTAGTATAGTGTCTAGTATAGTGTCTAGTACAGTGTCTAGTACAGTGTCTAGTATAGTGTCTAGTACAGTGTCTAGTAAAGTGTCTAGTAGAGTGTCTAGTAAAGTGCCTAGTAGAGTGTCTAGTAAAATATCTAGTATAGTGTCTAGTGTAGTGTAGTGTAGTGTAGTGTAGTGTAGTGTAGTGTAGTGTAGTGTAGTGTAGTGTAGTGTAGTGTAGTGTAGTGTAGTGTAGTGTAGTGTAGTGTAGTGTAGTGTAGTGTAGTGTCTGGTGTAGTGTCTGGTGTAGTGTAGTGTCTGGTGTAGTGTAGTGTCTGGTGTAGTGTAGTGTAGTGTCCGGTGTAGTGTAGTGTCCGGTGTAGTGTAGTGTCCGGTGTAGTCTAGTGTCCGGTGTAGTCTAGTGTCCGGTGTAGTCTAGTGTCCGGTGTAGTCTAGTGTCCGGTGTAGTCTAGTGTCCGGTGTAGTCTAGTGTCCGGTGTAGTCTAGTGTCCGGTGTAGTCTAGTGTCCGGTGTAGTCTAGTGTCCGGTGTAGTCTAGTGTCCGGTGTAGTCTAGTGTCCGGTGTAGTCTAGTGTCCGGTGTAGTCTAGTGTCCGGTGTAGTCTAGTGTCCGGTGTAGTCTAGTGTCCGGTGTAGTCTAGTGTCCGGTGTAGTCTAGTGTCCGGTGTAGTCTAGTGTCCGGTGTAGTCTAGTGTCCGGTGTAGTCTTAGTGTCCGGTGTAGTCTAGTGTCCGGTGTAGTCTAGTGTCCGGTGTAGTCTAGTGTCCGGTGTAGTCTAGTGTCCGGTGTAGTCTAGTGTCCGGTGTAGTCTAGTGTCCGGTGTAGTCTAGTGTCCGGTGTAGTCTAGTGTCCGGTGTAGTCTAGTGTCCGGTGTAGTCTAGTGTCCGGTGTAGTCTAGTGTCTAGTATTCGTTTATTTCTCTGCAGTCGCATTCGGGTAGGGATAAAACGCGGATGCGGATGGCGGATGGCGGATGGCGGATGAGAAAAGGCGGATAGAGGATAAAACGCGGATGAGAAAAGGCGGATAGAGGATAAAACGCGGATGAGAAAAGGCGGATAGAGGATAAAACGCGGATGAGAAAAGGCGGATGGGGGATAAAACGCGGATGGGCAAAATAACGGGGGAACATAAAATAAAATGATATTAGATATAAAACCCTGTAGATATAAAACGAAAGAGAAAGAGAATTTAAAATGTCGGAAGAAATCAAGGTTTAATACGCGTTACATAGTGTTAATCGAAGGCAAGCTGTTTTTCAAAATTTAAAGTTTGTCTATATCTACTGAATATAAAACATCGCTAACGACTCAAACGTAAATTCGTAATATTGTTTGAGTCGTTAGCGATGTTTTATATTCAGTAGATACTGAATATAAAACATCGCTAACGACTCAAACAATATTACGAATTTACGAGATTATAGATTAGAAAGCACAGTACTGTTCTCATTGTGGCATGAATCAGAGGGTTTTTACAACACGCATTTAATATGGCACTGTTCGTAATTCTAACACGATTAAAATTCTGGTGATCTAAATACATGACGGAGGGGATAAAACGTGGTTTCGCGAAAAACGCGCAAGCGAATTGCGAAAATACCATGCATTGCACGGAAGAACGTTAAATGTTTTTTTTTTTTAGATTTATATATAATTTCGATGCATATCCGGTTAGGCATTAAATTTGAGTTTAAGATACCCATTTACTTTATCAGTCATCGACCGCTTTTCGGCTTTTGGTTAATTAGCTTTAATGCGGTGTTTTTTGCAGGTTGTTTTGCTGACGTTTCAAGGTTTCATATATGTGAAATCGCTCCTTTACTTACTTAAATAGGTCTTGGACTTTACGGCATATAATGGCATTGGGAGTCCGTCCGGCAACGCTTCATTCGTAGCCAGCGTTCTGTTTAGGCCATTACTTCCTTCGGTGAGAACCAGAAATTTCTCGAATGATCAATAAAGTTCCGCATTTCCTGTTGTTGTTAAGAACGCGCATGCAAACGGAAAGTTAAGTTTATATAAGTGGTAATGACACTGGGCTGAATTTAAACCTTTTCCCTTTGTTATTGTATCGGAATCATGCACTGTATATTTAATAAAGGCATAAGTCTCTTCTATATATATATCAACATTCTGAATAAAAACATCCAAGCAACTCTTCAAAATCACAGACAAACAAGATCATCTAACACCTCTACCTATCAAAAATCCTATACAATTCGGACAACAAGAATCTGGAACACACTACCCAAATCCATTACAAGGAAAACTATCACACTAACTAACTTTAAGCACTTACTATTCAAAATCATTACATCTTGGCATTGCAAAATACTTATAACGTAGACGATCCACGACATGGAAGAGCGTTTGTCTTACAAACTCACTATCATGTTGTTTTTTAGAATATTGCATATCATATGTGTATGTAAATACATAATGTATGTGTGTATATGTGTACATTTATTTTATATGATTGTTTAAGTAATATTTAAAACATGAGCGCTAGCAGCAGTGTTTTATCAGATTTAAAACACGAGGCGATAGCCGAGTGTTTTAGATCTGATAAAACACGTACTGCGAATGTTTTAAATAGCTTCAAAAACGACCCATTTGGTAAGTTCATTGGCGTAGTAAGTTTGAAAAATAACGTTGTCTAAGCCGAGAAAACCAAAGCCCCAAAGTTTATGTAAATCAGGAGGATTCTTTATCACACATTGATTTAAAACCACGGGACCTGGTACTGATTTCCTTGTGTTTTCTCTTGAATTATTGATGAGTTTTTGAAATTGGTTTTAATTGTTTTGGGGGCGCAGTAATTGGCATTAGCTGTTGCGTTCACCCAACCTGATACTTGTATTCTGCAATATATAGCATGGCAAAGCTATAATAAATATATAAAATAGGATCACGGTACAAATGAAGTCTAGTCCTTTAGAAGTTTTAAGAATTGTTTCAATAATATTGTTTCATTGTAAATATCTTTTTAAATCATATTATCTCAACTTTAAGTTTATTATACATGTTTGTTATATAAATGTAAGATTCCTTGTTCAAATAAAGATCACTAAGACCCCGTTTATACTAGAACATATGGTTCCGGATTCACATTGTTTTTTATTCCCATGAGGATGAAAAACAATGTGAATCTGGATACTTTCGATACTTTTGATACTTTTTTTTAAATTCTCTTTCTCTTTCGTTTTATATCTACAGGGTTTTATATCTAATATCATTTTATTTTATGTTCCCCCGTTATTTTGCCCATCCGCGTTTTATCCCCCATCCGCCTTTTCTCATCCGCGTTTTATCCTCTATCCGCCTTTTCTCATCCGCGTTTTATCCTCTATCCGCCTTTTCTCATCCGCCATCCGCCATCCGCATCCGCCGTCCGCCATCCGCATCCGCGTTTTATCCCTACCCGTCGCATTCCTTGTCGTTGTTAGTGGTCGTTTGTCTTTGTGAAAAAATGCGGGAATTGTGTTTGTGGATGATTTTCTTCATGTTCTCCATGCAGCTGTAACTCACCTTCACTTTGTTGCGTTTAAAGATTTTGTGAAGTGGGTGCGATTTAGGAAAATATCTGTCAACGAGACTTTTCCCACGTATGGGGGGTTGAACCACGTAATGTTCTTTCGTCGTTTGCGTTGATTAGTGGTGTGTTTGGCGGTGTCTTGATTTTCATACGTTAGGATAGTGTTGAAGTTGCCGCGTTTTAGGGCGTCTTCATAGATGGTCAATGCTGTTTGAAATGTTGGTTGATCACATGATAACTTCGATATTTTATTGATTGATTTGGGTATTGGGATTGGAATTTTCCGAGATTGAAAGAAAGTTGACTATTTGGTTTGTTTGTGCTGTGATCTTTAGACCAAGGTCGCCGAACATTTTTGTCAGATCTTTTCTTGCTTCATCTGTCATTCTGCAGCTTGTGCTTTTCAGCTCGGCTAGCCCATCATCTCCGTAAAGACCGATGTTTTCTTTCCCAAATCTTTCTTCTAAATTGCTTAAGATGAAGACCGACAAGTTCGCAAATCTCCACTCCGTCGAAACTTTGTGACGTCGAACGTTGATGAACTTTCGCTTTTAATCCAGGCTTTCTCTTTAGTGAACAACAGTGACTTTCGCGCGTGCCTTGTAACTTTGATTTACTGGTCAGGAATTTCGGTTTTCTTGCTTGTCCAAACTTGCTAAAGCTCTATTCAAAAGGACTTCTAATATAGAGGGATAAAAGTCGACGATGTCGAACGAAAGAAAAAAAAGGTGGACTTGTTTTTGTCGACCATTCAATTACTGTATCGGTGCTTCTCCATTGATTTACTTTGGTTAAGGATCGAATTTTTGTGTTGATTTCATCAAGCAAAATTTTGCTAACTTTGCCAAGGTCGCTTTTTGCTGGATTGATTAAGCGGCATCTTGGGTGATAAAACACACCACTAATCAACGCAAACGACGAAGGAACATTACGTGGTTCAACCCTCCATGCAGTAAGAACGTAAAAACAAGCGTGGGAAAAAAGTCTCGTTGACAGACATTTTCCTAAATCCCACCCACTTCACAAAATCTTTAACCGCAACAACGTCAAGGTGACGTTTCGAGTGGAGTCCTTCATCAGTGTAAAACGTAGAGTGATGCGTTGGCAGTGTTTTAGATAGAGCAAAGTGAAATGGTGGTAAACTGCCGAGAATAGTTTTGATAACGAAATACTGAGGGGTTTTTTATTTGCAGTTGCTTTCCTTGTCGTTGTTATAGTGGTCGTTTGTGAAAGAATGCGGGAATTGTGTTTGTTGACGATGTTCTTCATGTTCTCCATACAGCTGTAACTCAGTATTTCGTTATCAAAACTATTCTCGGCAGTTTACCACCTTTTCAAATTGCTCTATCTAAAACACTGCCTACGCAGCACTTTACTTTTTACACTGATGAACGATTCCACTCAAACGTCAGTGTTTCATTATCAAAACTATTCTCGGCAGTTTACCACCATTTCACTTTGCTCTATCTAAAACGCTGCCTATACCCAGCTGGTTTTTTACAGACATTCGTATTTTGCCGTTGCGTAATGAAATTAGACTTGACAACTGTTTTGTCAACGTGACGGGCTACAGATTTGAACTCATTTCTCCAACTGAAGCAGTTCTCAATCAACCCAACCCATGCAGTTGCGGTCCCCACAACCTTTTCCATATACAACTGTCGTACGTCGAGGACTATCCATCATATATGAGGACCGAGCTTTGCCTCAAATTGGAGAATTTTCATTTCTTTTTAATTATACAAAATATTTTCGTCGCTTGATAATTGATATACACAAACGTAATGAATAAAGCGTTTGAATCATTGTTAGAAAAACGTTGAGATTATCAATAGGTCATTAATTCTAAACCAAATTCTCTATTTGCTCTGTGCTTACAAGTCTCTGCTACTTTCTGAGATTGTAGATGCTAAACTATTTAGCTATCAAAATTATACGTAAATACAACGTCTATACAAGTGAAAGGTTTTAGTATATAGAACTTGAAAGGAAATACATACAGATCTTTCCCCCTCTTGTTTCTAAGCAGAGGTTTGATTTTTTTCTTCTTCTTGAATCAATTTTACACCAGCAGTGCAAACGATCCTGTCACATATAAGGGATGGGCGCAATGTCACTTCGAACCTCGGACCTCTCTACATGTATGGAATTTTTCGTTAATTGTACAGAAGTAGACTGCTGCGTTCATTGTCTTGATACTTGGAACTTGTGAGAGTTCCTGGTATCCGGAATTTTTTCCTGTTCTATAGGTTCTATAGATATACATTAAAAAACGATAAAAAGGCTTGAAAGGGCACGCCCAGGCGTGCATGTATCTACTGCGTTTAACCCTTTGACTCCTATTGTCGACCGATTTCTAAAGCTACAACGTAGGCGCACAAGTCGATTAGGGTTCAAATACAAAACTTTCTCATGTCTTCCCCTATTTTCCCATGCCCAAGTATGGTAGGACTGAACACACGAAAGGTATTGCAATGTTTTTAGACCCATGCATTGCAAGTTGACGCCATGGGCAAATTTTTCGACAATATTTAATTGAAAATAATTATAAATATAATTATAAAACCACCAATTTCGACGCCTTGCAATTCCTGCTTGAACTGTTGAAATTATACCCTCTTAAATGTAATCTCTATCAGCTTTTAAGATATCATTATTTAATTACTACTATTCTTCTTTGGAAAACACTTATAACGTAGATGACCCTCGTTCGTGGAAAACGATTTGCATAAAATGTAATCGAGCACGTGACTTATCTAAAACCCTTTCACGTTGTTTCTAGCTTGATGTCTGTATATGTAACTTTGTAAATATGTTTCTTTAGCTTGAATTTATTTGGGACCACAGTAATTGGCCAAAAGCTGTTGTGGTTATCCCGCCACCGTCTTATATTATGTTTTATTGTATAACTTTGTTCAGTTCGTGTTTGTATAATAATATGTAAATTGTGGTAAAGCTTATAAAATAAAAAGAAAGAAAGAAAAATAATAAAATAAATTAATAAATTAAACATTTTGTGGATGAAAGAACGCTCGACCATTATAAATAAATACAAATAAATAGTTTACAAGTAATAAATAGGTGAACTGAATAGGTGAGTGTTAACTGAATATCGTAATTAATCGAACATTCGAACTTCAAAGCAAATTTCGATATCAACATCTGAATTTGGAAACGTAATTAAAAACTTGACAACGAACTTCCGAGCCCGCGCACTGAAAAGTGAGCTGAAATCAACAACAAGACGCCTGGCTCAGGCGTTTACTCGGGCTACATACTGGCAAGTACGCGAAGCTGGAATCGAAGGGTAAATGTGGTACATACTTCACACTGGTGAACATATTTACGATCAACTGATCACGAGAGTTGTCAGCCACACCACTGTTAAATAAACTCAAAGTCAGCCAGTCACTTCCGAAAGCTACCAACAGCGTGTAGGAACACCGTGATCAAAAGGCAAAGCTGTCAACTTTTTGTCCAACTTACTCCAAAAGCGAAAGGAGCACAGGTCTTACAACATGTTTCAGGGCCTCACTTAGTCACACGGCTATAACAACTCACTGGAAGCATGAATAATAGCGGAAGTAAAAAGCGCCAAAATGCAACACCGTGAGAGCCGAAACCGGCCACGAGTAATAACCGCAGACTAGCTGCATGATTTCAGCTTGAGCTTTAAGTTGTATAGGCAAAAGTGATTTTTTTTTCTGCAGTTAAGTTGCTTTTTGGAGTTGAGCCATGATTGGAGCTTGCTCTGTTGTTCAAATCCGCGTATCAATTTATTGTATACGAAAGCTTATTAAAACTAAAACTAAAACTTTATTTTTGGAATGCTTTTGTGTATTGTTATTTGTTTTCACTCTTTTGAATGAATGGAACAATTAGATAAAGCAATCTGTAGAGGCGTATCGCGTTTCTATTTCTCTGGAAAGTTTGGAAGAAAGCAAGATATATAGTAACAGGAAATACTTTGTGGCAAAAGGTGACAAATGAACCTGCACAAAGAAAGCTCTGATGAAGGCCTTAGTCAACCGGTCGAAACCTCAGCATTGAATAATAAACCGCAAATTGCTATTTCTATTACATCTAGAATCGCGTTAAGGTCTCCGTTGAGGTTTGCAGGGTCATTTCAGTAAAGCGCTATCAATTCGTCAGAATTTATGCCACAAAAATAAAATAGATATCGCTGGAATGCTATTAATTTGTAGAATACAATGGTGTATTTGATTTTGGAATTGCGATGAACACAAACCAATAATAGTTGTGAATTTTTAAATTAAAACCAGAGGGCTTCACTCGGGGCATGGGGTGTTGAACCACGTAATGTTCTTTAGTCGTTTGCGTTGATTATTGGTGTGTTTGGCGGTGTCTTGATTTTCATACGTTAGGTTAGTGTTGTATAGTTGCTGCGTTTTAGGGCATCTTCATAGATGGCTAATGCTGTTTGAAATGTTGGTTGATCATATGATAACTTCGATATTTTTTTGATTGATTTGGGTAGTGGGGTTGGAATTTTCCGTTTTCGAGATTGAAAGAAAGTTGACTATTCTTTGGTTTGTTTGTGGTGTGATCTTTAGACCAAGGTCGCCGAACATTTTTGTCAGATCTTTTCTTGCTTCATCTGTCATTCTGCAGCTTGTGCTTTTCAGCGCGGCTAGCCTATCATCTCCGTAAAGACCGATGTTTTCTTTCCCAAATCTTTCTTCTAGATGCTTAAGATGAAGACCGACAAGTTCGCAAATCTCCACTCCGTCGAAACTGCCCTTTCGCTTTCTCTTTAGTGAACAACAGTGACTTTGCGCGTGCCTTATAACTTTGATTTATTGATCAGGAATTTCGGTTTTCTTGCTTGCCCAAACTTGCTAAAGCTCTATTCAAAAGGACTCCTAATATAGAGGGATAAAAGTCGACGATGTCGAACGAAAGAAAGGTGGACTTGTTTTTGTCGACCATTCAATTACTGTATCGGTGCTTCTCCATTGATTTACTTTGGTTAAGGATCGAATTTTTGTGTTGATTTCATCAAGCAAAATTTTGGCAACTTTGCCAAGGTCGCTTTTTGCTGGATTGATTAACCGGCATCTTGGGTGATAAAACACACTATACTAATCAGCGCAAACGACGAAGGAACATTACGTGGTTCAACCCTCCATGCAGTAAGAACGTAAAAACAAGCGTGGGAAAAAAGTCTCGTTGACAGACTTTTTCCTAAATCCCACCCACTTCACAAAATTTTTAACCACAACAACGTCAAGGTGACGTTTCGAGTGGAGTCCTTCATCAGTGTAAAACGTAGAGTGATGCGTTGGCAGTGTTTTAGATAGAGCAAAGTGAAATGGTGGTAAACTGCCGAGAATAGTTTTGATAACGAAATACTGAGTGTTTTTTTATCTGCAGTTGCTTTCCTTGTCGTTGTTAGTGGTCGTTTGTGAAAAAATGCGGCAATTGTGTTTGTTGACGATGTTCTTCATGTTCTCCATGCAGCTGTAACTCAGTATTTCGTTATCAAAACTATTCTCGGCAGTATCTAAAACACTGCATGCCTATACGCAGCACTTTACATTTTACACTGATGAACGACTCCACTCGAAAGGTCAGTGTTTCATTATCAAAACTATTCTCGGCAGTTTACCACCATTTCACTTTGCTCTATCTAAAACGCTGCCTATACCCAGCCGGTTTTTTACAGATATTCGTATTTTGCCGTTGCGTAATGAAATTAGACTCGACAACTGTTTTGTCAACATGACGGGGCTACAGATTTGAACTCATTTCTCCAACTGAAGCAGTTCTCAATCAACCCAACCCATTGCAGTTGCGGTCCCCACAACCTTTTCCATATACAACTGTCGTACGTCGAGGACTATCCATCATATATGAGGACCGAACTTTGCCTCAAATTGGACAATAAATGCCAATAATTTGCCAAAAATTGGACAATAATTATACAAAATATTTTCGTCGCTTGATAATTGATATACACAAACGTAATGAATCAAGCGTTTGAATCATTGTTAGAAAAACATTGAGATTATCAATAGGTCATTAATTCTAAACCAAATTCTCTATTTGCTCTGTGCTTACAAGTCTCTGCTACTTTCTGAGATTGTAGATGGTAAACTATTTAGCTATCAAAATTATACGTAAATACAACGTCTATACAAGTGAAAGGTTTTAGTATATAGAACTTGAAAGGAAATACATACAGATCTTTCCCCCTCTTGTTTCTAAGCAGATGTTTGATTTTTTTCTTCTTCTTGAATCAATTTTACATCAGCAGTGCAAACGATGCTGTCACATATAAGGGATGGGCGCAATGACACTTCGAACCTCGAACCTCTCTACATGTATGGAATTTTTCGTTAATTGTACAGAAGTAGACTGCTGCGTTCATTGTCTTGATACTTGGAACTTGTGAGAGTTCCTGGTATCCGGAATTTTTTCCTGTTCGATAGGTTCTATAGATATACATTAAAAAACGATAAAAAGGCTTGAAAGGGCACGCCCAGGCGTGCATGTATCTACTGCGTTTAACCCTTTGACTCCTATTGTCGACCGATTTCTAAAGCTACAACGTAGGCGCACAAGTCGACTAGGGTTCAAATACAAAGCTTTCTCATGTCTTCCCCTAAAATCTAATCTCTATCAGCTTTTAAGATATCATTATTTAATTACTACTATTCTTCTTTGGAAAACAGTTATAACGTAGGTGACCCTCGTTCGTGGAAAACGATTTGCATAAAATGTAATCGGGCACGTGAGTTATCTAAAACCCTTTCACGTTGTTTCTAGCTTGATGTCTGTATATGTAACTTTGTAAATATGTTTCTTTTGCTTGAATTTATTTGGGACCACAGTAATTGGCCAAAAGCTGTTGTGGTTACCCCGGCACCATCTTATATGATGTTTATTGTATAACTTTGTTCAGTTCGTGTTTGTATAATAATAGGTAAATTGTGGTAAAGCTTATAAAATAAAAAGAAAGAAAGAAAAATAATAAAATAAATTAATTAATTAAACATTTTGTGGATGAAAGAACGCTCGACCATTATAAATAAATACAAATAAATAGTTTACAAGTAATAAATAGGTGAACTGAATAGGTGAGTGTTAACTGAATATCGTAATTAATCGAACATTCGAACTTCAAAGCAAACTTCGATATCAACATCTGAATTTGGAAACGTAATTAAAAACTTGACAACGAACTTCCGAGCCCGCGCACTGAAAAGTGAACTGAAATCAACAACAAGACGCCTGGGTCAGGCGTTCACTCGGGCTACGTACTGGCAAGTACGCGGAGCTGGAATCGAAGGGTGAATGTGGTGCATACTTCACACTGGTGAACATATTTACGATCAACTGATCAAGAGAGTTGTCAGCCACACCACTGTTAAATGAACTACAAAGTCAGTCAGTCACTTTCGAAAGCTACAGTACCAACAGCGTGCAGGTACACCTTGATCAAAAGGCAAAGCTGTTCAACTCTTTGTCCAACTTACTCCAAAAGCGAAAGGAGCAAAGAACTTGCAACATGTTTCACGGCCTCACTCAGTCACACGGCTAACAACTCAGCGGAAGTATGAATATAGTAGCGGAAGTAAAATGCGCCAAAATTCAACACCGTGAGAACCGAAACCTAGACCGGCCTACCACAGATAGCCCGAGTAATAACCGCAGACTAGCTGCATGATTTCAGCTTGACCTTTAAGTTGTATAGGCAGAAGTGATTTTTTTTCTGCAGTTAAGTTGCTTTTTGGAGTTGAGCCATGATTGGAGCTTGCTCTTTTGTTCAACTCAGCGTATCAATTTATTGTATACGAAAGCTTATTAAAACTAAAACTAAAACTTTATTTTTGGAATGCTTTTGTGTATTGTTATTTGTTTTCACTCTTTTGAATGAATGGAACAATTAGATAAAGCAATCTGTAGAGGCGTATCGCTTTTCTATTTCTCTGGAAAGTTCGGAAAAAAGCAAGATATATATAGCAACAGGAAATACTTTGTGGCAAAAGGTGAAAAATGAACCTGCACAAAGAAAGCTCTGATGAAGGCCTTAGTCAACCGGTCGAAAGCTCTGCATTCAATAATAAACCACAAATTGCTATTTCTATTACATCTAGAATCACGTTAAGGTCTCCGTTGAGGTTTGCAGGATCATTTCATGCAGTAAAGCGCTCTCAATTCGTCAGAATTTATGCCACAAAAACAAAATAGATATCGCTGGAAAGCTATTAATTTGTTAGCCTGCGTGCAGACTTCCCCCGTTTCCGTTCCCACGTCTGCACGCAGGCTATTAATTTGTAGAATACAATGTTGTATTTGATTTTGGAATTGCGATAAACACAAACCAATAATAGTTGTGAATTTTTAAATTAAAACGAGAGGGTTTCACTCTGGACGACCCAAGTAAAAAGTGTTTTAGTTTCGTTCAAAATCTTTTTTGCAGTTTAATTCCGAGATAAAGTTCCAACAAAACGGTGTCAGTGCTTTTTGATATGTCGAGTTTTGCTGATTTTATTGACCTTTCGACCAACATTCGGACAAAATAAGGCATTAAATCGAAACCAGGCAATAAATAAAGAAACGCTGACAGAAATTTATCTCGGAATCGAACTGCGAAATTTTTTTTGAACAAAATCAAGCGCTTTGTTCTTAAGTAGCCCCCGAGTGAAGCCCTCTGGTTTTACTTGAAAAATTTGCAACTATATTATTGGCTTGTGTTTATCGCAAAATCAAAGACAACATTGTATTCTGCAAATTAATAGCTTTCTAACGATATCTATTTTATTTTTGTTGAATAAATTCTGACGAATTGAGAGCGCTTTACCGACGAAATGACCCTGCAAACCTTAACGAAGACGTTAACGCAACAATCTTTCGATATACAGTTTTGGTAACGAATTACTGACGTTTGATTTTCAAGCGGAGCTCTTCATCAGAGTAAAAATGTCAGAGTAAATTTTAAAATGTCACATTTTATTCCGATGAAGAGGGCTCTGCTTGAAACGTCAGTGTTTCATTATATCAAAACTATTCTCGGCAGTTTACCACCTCTCCACTTTGCTTTATCTAAAACGCTGCCTATGCCCAGCACTTTTTTTACATATCAAGACATTTGTATTTTGCCGTTGCGTAATGAAATTAGACTTGACAACTGTTGCATGACGGGGCTACAGATTTGAACTAATTTCTCCAACTAAAGCAGTTCTCAATCAACTCAACCCATTGCAGTTGCGCTCCCCACGACCTATTTCATACAACTGTCGTACGTCGAGGGCTATCCATCGTATATGAGGACCGGACTTTGCATCAAATAAGAGAATTTTAATTTCTTCTTAATTATGCAAAATATTTTCGTCGCTTAAACGATTAATAATTGATATACACAAACCAAATTCTCTATTTGCTCTGTGCTTACCAATCTCTGCTGCTTTCTAAGCTTGTGGATGGTAACGTATTTAGTTATCAAAATTATACGTAAATACAACGTCTATACAAGTAAAACGTTGTAGTATATATAGAACTTGAAAGGAAATACATACAGATCTTTTCCCCTCTTGTCTCTAAGCAGAAATTTGACTTTTTCTTCCTCCTGAAGCAGTGTTACACTAGCAGTGCAAACGATGCTGTCACATATAAGGGATGTGCGCAATGGCACTTCGAACCTCGCAGGGTTAGTAAATAAAAGCTACATTTATGGAATTTTTTCTTTGGTTGTATAGAAGTAGACTGCTGCGTTCATTGTCTTGATTCTTGGAACTAGTAAGAGTTTCTGGCATCCGGAAAATCGCATTTGTTTTCTATAGCATCTATAAGTTCTATAGATATATAGTTATATACATTAAAAAACGATAAAAGGGATAAAAGACGCGCCCAGGCATGTATCTATTGCGTTTAACGTAGACGCACCTTTAGTATCCAAATAGTGAAATAAAAGTAGCGTACTGCGTGGGCAGTGTTGAAACAACAATCGAAATATAGTAAGGTTAGATATACTGCTGAAACAGAGAACGTATGAGTCTAACGTTTCAAGTGAAGACCCTTCGTCAGAGAGAAGCGTAAAGAGTGTAAACAAACAACGAGCTTATATAAGAAGGATAATCGTGTGACCAAAAATAAGATGCGAAAAAAATAGCCAATCAAAGCAAAATAACAATGACAAATCAATAATGAGATGCGAAAGACATTTGCTATTCCCACCGTCGATGAGCAAAAAAAAGGAGGGGGTGTAAAACGGATGAGCGAGAGTAAAAAATAGATAAATTAATTAAGTGAAAACACTGTCTATGCCCGCCCTTGCTAAACAAAAACAGCATCTTCAGAAGTGTTAAATAAAAGGGTAAAAAATAGATAACTAAAGTGAAAACACTGTTTATCTCCGCCTTCGCTCGAAACGTTAGACTCCTACGTTCTGTATTTCGGCAGTATATCTAACCTTACCATATTTCGACTTTAATATTTTACTCTGGCTAACGCCAGCATATTTTACTCTACACGGCTAACGCCTGACGATTTTACTCGTCAAGGGAAGACCCCTGGTAGCCAAGGGATTAATGCCTATCTCAATGCTTAACCCTTTGATTCCTAAGCACGCACGTAGACGCACCTTTAGTATTTCACTCTGGATAACGCCAGACGATTTTACTCGCCAAGGGAAGACCCCTGGTATAGTCAACGGCTCAATTAATGCTTAAACCTTTGACTCCTACACACGCATGTAGACGTCATTAATTCTAAACCAAATTATCTATTTGCTCTGTGCTTACCAATCTCTGCTGCTTTCTAAGCTTGTAGATGGTAACCTATTTAGCTATCAAAATTATACGTAAATACAATGTCTATATATATACAAGTGAAAGGTTTTAATATATATAGAACTTGAAAGGAAATACATACAGATCTTTCCCCCTCTTGTTTCTAAGCAGAAATTTGACTTTATCTTCTTCCTAGTAATTAAAAGCTACATTTATGGAATTTTTTCTTTGGTTGTATAGAATTAGACTGCTGCGTTCATTGTCTTATTCTTGGAACTAGTAAGAGTTTCTGGCATCCGGAAAATCGCATTTGTTTTGTTCTATAGCATCTATAAGTTCTATAGATATATACATTAAACGATAAAAGGGATAAAAAAACACGCCCAGGCATGTAGGCACTGCGTAGGCAGTGTTGAAACAACAATCGAAATATAGTAAGATTAGATATATTGCTGAAACAGAGAACGTAGGAGTCTAACGTTTCGAGTGAAGACCCTTCGTCAGAGAGAAACGTAAAGAGTGTAAACAAACAACGAGCTTATACAAGAAGGATAATCGTGTGACCAAAAATAAGCCAATCAGATAAAAATAACAATAACAAATTAATAATGAGATGCGAAAGACATTTGCTATTCCCACCGTCGATGAGCAAAAAAAAAGAGAGGGTGTAAAACGGATGAGCGAGAGTAAAAAAATAGATAAATTAAGTGAAAACTTTGACTCCTAAGCACGCATGTAGACGCACCTTTAGTATTTTACTCTGGCTAACGCGAGACGATTTAACTCGTCAAGGGAAGAGCCCTGGTAGTCAAGGAGTTAAAAACCTATCTCATTATTTGACTCCTAAGCATGCATGTAGATTGCAAACGCATGCACCTTTAATATTTTACTCTGGCTAACGCCAGACGATTTTACGCTGGCTAACGCCAGAGTATTTTACTCGTCAAGGGAAGAGTTAATGCCTATAGCTACCAAGGTAAAAAAATTCTAAAGCTGTAAACAGTTATATTCCGCTCCATGTCAGTCATAGGGTCATAGCATTGACTTATGAAATAGTTATTTTGGCTTCGGTGGTTTGTTTTATTTATTTATTACACTTTCACCTGTAAAATATATACAAGTATGGATCGTTTTTCGCTCACGTGATCTGTGGCCCCGTTGGGGGTGGTGAAACATTACGAAATATTTGAATAAGAACAGAGTTAAATTCCCATAGCAATATGGCCGCCATTTCATTGTTTCTGTGCACCAATATTGCCGCCGAAAACCAGGCTCCAATTTAAGTACACCCCGGCTTATTACAACCAAGAAACACAAATATAATACATAAAATGATGAAGGTCAGTAGCAGCCAGGTCTTGAAGAGAGTACGGTTCGGGAGGAAGAGCATTTTTAAACAGATAAACTTCATCGTCCAAAAGTTATCAATCAATCAATCACAGAGTTTTTCTTAAAAGGTCCGTTCACACGGTCCGATTTGTCGGATCCGATTTCTCTCCGATTTCAAAATCGGATCGTGTGAACATCTTTAAACATAGATATTAAGATATAGGAGGTTTTGATTGCCGACCCGGTTCTGGGAGACGGGCCCACTATGGGGGATCCAAGATGGCGGCTCAACCGGGCAAAAGCTCAAGTGACCCTAACCGGACAAGTCACTTTGAGTGATTTCACTTTGAGTGACTCTCAAGAAAAACTAACTGTAAAGAATTGTTTCAAGCCTGTCAAGAACCTCGACAACGTCAGTATGTTCGGAAGAAAATATTAGTTTCAATTCGTAAAGTCCAAATTTTGGATCGGTTAAATCGATATATTTCAGTGAGGGAACTTCTTGCTTTTTTCCTCCTCCCACACGTTAAAATCAACACAACCTGGGATTGAGTGGCGGCCTTTGGGTAGTAGCCAACGAAAGAGGTGCCTTCTGGCTGCCTCCGGACTACGGTCGGAACCAATAGAATCAGTAGATAGTAGAAATACTTTTGTTAACCCTTTGAAGCCTGGATCTCGTCCCTGTGCTCCAATTAAAATCGTCTGGTATTAACCAGAATTAAAACACTAAAGGGACATCGTCTTCAGGCTTCAATAGGGATGACGATACTTTTTGTTTATTGTTGACAGTAGATTATGCTAAATTCAGTCAAAACAACTACCCCACGACTGCTCATCAACTCTGCATGGTGTGAATGGCTTTAAAATTGCCAACCAAAAACTATCAAAAACACTTTCCTGTCTTGAATGTATATTTTCTTTTCTGTTAATTCAAAGCAGATAAATTTTCCTCCAAAGAAACGGCCTCCGCCTTGGCTCTCGCCAACTTGGGTCGACTTCAGATCGCTCATCTTGGTTTTTGCCCGGTTGAGCCGCCATTTTTAGGAGCTACACAGTGGGGACATTATCGAAACAGTGATCCTGTTGCGAGTCCGCAATTCTATATCCGTCCTAATAATATCTATGCCTTTAAAGTGCCCATGCGAACAGTCTGAATCTGGACAGTCCGAAAAATCGGATGGAAAACCAGAACCATGCTCTATTTTTCATCCGACAACACTGGAAAAGAAAGCCGACTATTCTCCCCCCAGACTTTTACACGTCGCACATATTTATATGACCTACCCTAAATTTAGACTTGAAAGCATACTCTTTACTCGAAGGTATCTGGTGTATCCCATCCTACAAATATCTTCGATAACTTTCTACATCTTCCAGTGTACTGAGTTCTTGGACAGAGGGCCATTAGAAGCGCCCTTCTATTCTCGTTCATTGGTCGCAATCCAACTTTTTCCGCACCAAACGGTTTTTTTTATCGTTTCACGTTGTTTTATTCTTATCTTCCACAGGCATAGGCAGTAGCAAAATTGCAGCAGCCGCAAATTTACGGTCCTGCCATTATATTTAAGACATCGAGAACTTATGTTTATGTAACTAGCCAATCATCCTCAGCGTTTAAGGTAATTCCCGGTCCCATTCCCTTTCCCTTTCAAACAGGTTCTGCCTCCTCCGCCGGCCCTACGTTGCCATCATGGGAACCAGGTCACATATGGTTTCCGGGCCGCTGTCCGGCAAAACGAGCGTGTTTCGAGTTCTTTTAACTATCTGGAAAAAGACCTATCAGGAAATTCGGTCTAAAAACTTTCTTACAGGAATGGACAATGGAAGAAATCAGTATGTTTCTAGAATTACCAATCCTTCTGCCCGATAGTAAAATTTTTTAGCGACAAAATTGAATTGAAGGGGAAAATAATCTGGCGAGCAAAAAGTGCAAATATTTTCGACGGTCAGGAAAGTACAGGTTATTTTTTCTTATTGTTTTTTGTTGAATTATAGCTATCGAAGACTGTCAGCTAATATTTATATTAATTTTGTTAAATTGTTGGCTTTACAGTGTAACGTAAATATATCAAATTTTCAGTTGTTGTGGGAAACCGAAAAGGTAAAGAACCCAAGAGTCTCCTGGTTTTGCATTTTTCGTTGATTAGTCCCCCGGACCGAAAGTTGACAAAAGTTCAACCGTAATTTGCTTTTTTCAAACAATTCCTTCATTATTTAAAAAGCTAGGGTATCGTATGTCATAAGATCTACTCAATGTCCTTCAAAATATATCGGATATAGCCATGGATTATTAATGGTAGTTAATTCTGACCAAAATTATTCCGTGCCAAGGTATTTTGCCAAATTTTTTTACACGATCTTGGCAGGCCCTAAAAAAGGGACGTGTGTGACCTGTCCATGATGCAACGAGGGCCTGGGGCGGATTTTGGCAAGGCAAACAGGTCACCTCCAGAAAAAACCTCTGACAAGTAAAATCGGATTCGTTGTGAAACAGGAATCCAGAACATGTGAACAGTCGGATCCCAATTAATCTTCTGGCCCTGTCTGTTCCGTGGTTTGGCCTTGGCTTACCATAACTTGCCTATAATTTTACCTTACCTTAAATACTAAAATATCACAAGGTGTAACATGTTTAGTTTATTTATTTATAGTTATGTGTTATCTTGTAATGAATATAAGAAACCGACGTAATCTGATCTATTTTATTGATAAATTTCTTTTTTGTCTGTTTTCGGCAGTAAATGGTAACTAATATTGTACTAAATACATGTACTTTGACAACCATAATACAACACATTTTCAAGAAAAAAAGGAAGACGAGATGAATCTTGAAAAGAAGTAAAGTTGTTGTATTGCATGGCTGTCACTGAACTCTATAATATAATTATACAATACCCCTGGTTCCTATGGCCGTGTTTTTCATTGTGTGTTAGTTGGCCATGATCTATTAGAAGATAGACACATGGACACCTCAGATCACGTCAGCTGACTTGCTTAATTTTTTCCTTTTTCATGGCCCCCCCCCCCCCCCTCAAATCCGGCCAAGAGTTTCGAGATAAAAAAGCTTTTAAATTTTTGTATTGTATAAAACATAATTTCCTTTTTTTATTGTTGTCTGTTCAGTTTATATGATTGGCATACAGAAGACGCCCCCCCCCCCCCCCCCCCCCCCCCCCCCCCCCCCCCCCCCCCCCCCCCCCCCCCCCCCCCCAACTAATACTGCACAACCGTGGTAAGAACATCATTGACACTCGGACTGCGTTTCGTGGGCCACTTTTTGGGTTCTCACCATGTTTTGTGACTCGTCGGTTCTGTGCATCTACAACTGAACAGACAGAACGGCACAAATGGAATCTATTTGGTTAAGTGGCAATTGTTCCTGATCCTTTATATTATGGGATCAGCAGTACACAATTGTTTGAAATGCACACTGGCGGCCCCCAAATATTGGATACTTCAGGTCAAGATGTATCCATTGCGGGCTTAAGAGTAGTAAGAGTTTTACCGGGGGCAGTCCGGAAAAAGGCCGTAAAACAATTGTCAAATAGTGCCAAATTATTATTACTGTATACCACTTTATACCACTTGGAAAACAGGCAAAATAATATTCCTTACTAGACTTATGATCTAAGGGGGGTTAGCATATATAAAAAACTTGTGCTGGTAAGGTAATGTGTGCTTTTCTGAAGTGATGCGCCTTTATTAGAGCATGCATGCATGGGTGCATTTATATTTGAGGAAATACGGTTAAATATATTTATAAAACATAAAAGGTTTGTTAAGTTATGGGTGGCTTGGGATTTAGATACATGTTAAGGGGATAGTACATACGTTTTCTTTGGCTAAGACGGATGGTGTGGCTCTTTCATTTTATAGCTTCCATACCATATTTTACGTTCGTTGTCTTTTATCCCCGAAGGCCACAAACCATCAACTTATAGTGATTGAAAGCACTCCACCCTTCTTCCCTCTCCTCTCCCCCCCTTTCACGCCTTTTCCCCCCCTTCTTCCCCCCGCCCCACTTCCCCCCTCCCGATAAATTTACCGTGTCCGAATCAATGACAAATCGCGCCTAAACACATCATCCAAGAATCAGACCACTTTCTTCACATCATTTTTCGAAGGCTCGATCCTCTGCAGACCTCTAGCAAAGAGTGCAAAAATATGTACGCTTTCAAGAGGGCACGTGTACCAACAGTAATTCTGCGTGGCGCCTGAGCTGGCTAAAAACATCTACCCTTTTATTTGTTTTACTTAACTTGTCTCTAACACCCGAGACAATTTTACTCATCAAAGGGCAGAACCAATCTCGTACCCAGAGCCCTTCCGCCGACCACATAAACTAAACTTTTTTCCACTGTGTCGACCACCAGACAATTTTACCTCGTCAAAGGGTGAACCCTCAGACATCCTAGACTGGCAATGAGGAATTAACGAAGTGGATTAAACCTTTTCCTGCCTGAGCCAAGCCAAAATCGGCTGTTTTATTGTTTTAAGACTCTGTTCTAAACACGAGACAGATTTTACCAAACTTCGTCAAAGGGAAAACCCTCAGACATCCTAGGCAGGCAATGGGTTGACAAGTGATTAAGCGCAGTCTGAGCTGGCCATAAAACTACCTTTCTACCACATTTCCAGTGGTTCAATGGTTAGAGCGTCCGGCTACCCGGTTGTGTGGTGGTGGTGCCCTTAAGAGTGAAAATGAGATATAAAGTTCCTCCACAATCCCAAGTACAAACCGGATGTATATCCAACCATAAGCCAAAAAACAGTGTTGTTGACTGTTGTTGTGTGAAGAAAATCCTACCTTGAGCACTATCTCCCAACCTTGTTCCAGACGATAAATAAACTTTCTCTTGCCAAATGTCATTTTTTCCCATTATTGCTTTCTTCTACCGTGTCCTGTTGGTAGTTGCACGCCTCCGTGGGTTTATTTGCGTAACCACCACCCGCAGCCCACTAAAGGGTGCGGTCTCCAACGCGGCCCCTCTCATCTTTCCTGCTATACCACCTTGTTGAAAAACGAAATTCTTATGGGTCTCATCTATAATTAACAATCCTTATTTCACAGTAAAAGTGTTAGTAAACAAGTGAAATAGTGTACGAGCCACTCTAGGGGTTCACACATTTTGGGGGGCCGGCCCCCCCCCCCCCCCCCGGGGGGGGGGAACAAGGGTGACATTTTTTAGTAATAGATAAACATTGAGCAGCGATCTGTATCTGATCACAGATCGGCCTGCGAGTGTGCTTTATTCGTACTTATCAAAATGGACGCCATCGGCTGCGAGTTGCTTTATCGTACTTATCAAATGGACGCATCTAATATAGCCATGTTATTTCAAAAACTATTTTTCAAGTTGAAGTGATTTTAGCCTAAAAGTAAAATTGGGGGGGGGGGGGGGGGGGGGTACGAAGCGATAGTGACTATGTGATAGGTTAACCTGTTTATGTAATTCAGGATGTAATCTATGCGATTTACAGATATTGATTAAAATATTCATTTCTTCATGAATTATTTAATGAATTTGATATAGTAAATTATTTCATACATGAGAAGCCGTTTTATTATCTTGTTTTGAAAAAACACCGAGATGTGTGTTGAAAAACGAGGCGATAGCAGAGTTAGTTTCTCAAACAAATCAGTATTTTAAAGAGATATTTGATGCAAAAACTTGTCTTAATTTCATGGGCCATTTA